>JAJIBD010021543.1:0-430070 GCA_021461705.1 Cryptotis parvus
TCTGTGACCTTGAAACCAGCTCCATTTACTACAGATGTTAAGGTATGTTGTCTATTACAAGTCACTTGTCACTTGTCTTCCCATGGTTCATCGATTTGCTTGAGCAGGCACCAGTAAAGTCTCCATTCATTGGAAATGAGGTCCGTTGTTGTTACTGTTTTTGGCATATCGACTATACCACAGGTAGTTTGCCAGGCTCTGCCGTGGCTCTGGGTTCATCCCCAGGGGCCCAGTCTTTTCTGTGTCAGACCATCAACCATCCAGGGTCCACGGGGCAGAGCTCTGGGTGTAGACAAGTCTGTCTCCTGTTTATCACCTGCCAATGCAGCTGGGCACTGCAGCCACACCTGCAACCTCTAGGGGCAGGATCCGTTACAAGTAGAACAACAAAAGCACTTTTATGGTTATTATGATTAATAATAGCATTGCTTTCAGGATTCAGAAGTCTTTATATTTCAGCACTGAGTACTAGGATTACCTCTTAAATGTCTGATGATACTTTGTTTCTTCATGATGTTTCCCCCACTGGGCATGTTTCTTTATGCTCTCTCTGTCTTGCTATGTTCAAATATATAGTAAGGAACAGTAAGAAACATTGGTAAGATTTTTTTGTCACAATGACACATCTGTTGATTAAGATTTTAGTTCAAGTGAAATCAGGTACTTGAAACATGGTACAAATATTAATATTAGATTACTCTGATTAATCAGATTAATATTCAGATTAATCAGATTATTCTTGAAGACACAATGATGGACAAGAGGAAATTTGGGGATAGTGAATTTAGGGGGTACTTTTCCAAGTAAATGGGGATTCTTTTAATGCAAACAAATGACTATTCTAGCACATTATAAGTCATGACACTGGATTTATTTAGAAGAATGAATGAACTCTTTTCCAGTCTCTGTTGCTTTGGAACTTGGCCTCAAGGTGGCTGCAATTTGAGACTTCATTTAAATAAAAGTTTTTTTTCATATGAAGCTTTGTAATTTACAATAAAATTATTGATAGGGTTTCATGCATGCAGTGTCCCCACACTACACCATTCGCCAGTGTTTGAATGTTTTTTATCTGCACCATTGTTTCAGGTCTTCTACCTCCCACCCTCTCTCTCTCTGTCCCCTCACCCCTGGACAGCTCAGCTCTGTAAAACTCTTCGGTTCTGTTTCTTTTGGCCAATGGCTGTTTCCTTACTATTTTGACTTGAAAATGTTTAAATGTTTTTTGGGTTTTTGAGCCCCTACCCAGTGGTGCTCAGGAAGTTGTGAATGTTGGAAAGAACTGTGGAAAGTAGCTCTAAATTCACTATTTCTAGTTCTGTGCTGTTCAGTCACTCCCTGGCACTGCTCAGGGGGCCTCGAACCACAATCAAGGAAAGCGCCGTAACCTCCGCGTGACTGTATCCCCCACGCTCCTTTATATGTCACTACGAGGGAGGTCACTCTGTCCGCTTTCTTTATTTTTCCTTTTTGGGTCACACTTGGCGATGCTCAGGGGTTCCTCCTGACTCTGCACTCAGGAATTACTCCTGGCGGTGCTTGGGGGACCATATGGGATGCCGGGGATCGAACCCTAGTCAGCCGTGTGCAAGGCAAATGCCCTACCCTCTGTACTGTCACTCCGGCCCCTTCTTCTGACTGGCTTTACCGAACATGTTACTGTCTAAGCTCCTTCACATAGCAGCAAATAGCATGATATCATATTTAAAAAATAATATTAAAAATAGCCAAATAATATTCTATTTTTTATATAGAACCTTTTTTTATTTATTCATCTGTTCTTGGATACTTGAGTTGTTTCCAGATTTTGTGTGTTGTGAATGGTGCTGCAATGAACTCAGGAACAGAGATAGTATGTTTGGTTAATTCATTATTTCTCCCTCTTTTGGATGAACAATAATATGCTCTTTAATCTGGTATATAAAATAAAGTCTTATCGTTGATCCCTTTTTGTGCCTGCTTCAGTTTATAGCTCTTTGGTACAAAAGCTTTAAAGTTAGAGATATACAGGTTTAGATTTATTGTACCCTTATAGTAAACCTTAGGGGTATAGATACCTTAGGGGATCTAAACTTACTTCCCAAGGTTTTTTTTTAAAATCATTTTGCCATTTGTAAAACAGGGTTCATTGTAAAATTTAAATGTGTGAGTAAAAGTGGTGCAGTTATGTAAATTGATGTCTTGTATTAAATGTGTATAGTAATGCTTGCTAAGCTGTTGGGGTTTGGTGACCCCAACAGACATTAGGGGTTTGTAGGGTCCCCTGGCACATTCCAGGACCAACGCCCATACCCCCCAACCACTGGATGGGACCACGGGATGGTTCCTTTATTTTTTTTTTCAAATGAAATCACTTTTATTATCAAATGGAATCCCTTCCAATTTCCTTCTTTTTTTATTAATTTTTTATTTTTACAATTACAAAGATATACAATTAAAAGTTCATATTTGGGTTTTGGTCAAACAGTGTAGCAGCACCCATCCCGCCACCAGTGCCCATCTCCCACCACCAACGTCCCCGGTTCCCTCCCCCTCCCCCAGCCCTCCTCCATGGCAGGTTCTTTATTTCTTTCCATTTCTCTATCTTTCTCTTTTCCTTCCTCTCCAGACTATGGATTACAAAACATACATTAAAGAGTTGTCATGTGTATCCTTTTGCCTCTATTTAATGCTCAGTTCTAGGTTGGCATTAGTACCCTCACAATTGTTAGCACACTGTTCCATTTTCTGTCTTACCTAGCCTCTGACTCCCACACGTTTGTGATAATTTCCACCTTTGACAGGACCTCCTGATGTATGTTTCACTTGACCTTGGATATTAGTATCATAATATGTACCTATATATTTATGTTATGCAGATAAATGCAGTCATTCTGTAACTGTCTCTCTCCTTCTGGCTAATTTCGCTCAACATAATCTTCTCCATGTCCATCCATTTGTAGGCAAATTTTATAACTTCATTTTTCCTAACAGCTGCATAGTATTCCATTGTGTAGATGTACCAAAGCTTTTTTATCCAGTCATCTATTTTCGGGCATTCGGGTTGCTTCCAGATTCTGGCTATTGTGAATAATGCTGCTATGAACATAAAAGTAGGGATGGTGTTTCCGCTGCGTATTTTTGGTTTCCCAGAGTAGATTCCCAGGAGTGGTATGGCTGGGTCAAATGGGAGTTCAATTTCTAGTCTTTGGAGGAATGTCCATATTGTTTTCCAGAAAGGCTGTACCAGCCGGCATTCCCACTCAACAATGGATGAGTGTCCCCCTTTTCCCCACACCCACGCCCAGCACTTGTTGTTCTTGTTCTTTTTGAATATGTGCCAGTCTCTGTGGTGTAAAATGGTATCTCATTGTTGTTTTGATTTGCATCTCTCTGATGATTAGTGATGATGAGCATTTTTTTCATATGTTTTTTGGCCATTCGAATTTCTTCCTTGCTGAAGTTTCTGTTCATTTCTTCTCCCCATTTTTTGATGGGGTTGTTTGTTTTCTTCTTGTAAAGTTCTACCAGTGCCTGATATATCCTGGATATTAACCCCTTATCAGATGAGTATTGGGTGAATATTCTTTCCCATTCTGTGGACTGCTTTTGTATCTTAGTCACTGTTTCTTTTGAGGTGCAGAAGCTTTTTAGTTTCATGTAGTCCCATATATTTATCTTTTCTTCTAGTTGCTTTGTTAGAGATGTTTCATCTTTGAAGATGCCTTTAGCTTCAATGTCATGGAGGGTTTTTCCTATATTTTCTTCAATGTACTTTATGGATTCAAGTCTGATATTGAGATCTTTAATCCACTTTGATCTGATTTTTTGTGCATGGTGTTAGACACAGGTCCAAATTCATTTTTTTACATGTCGCTGCCCAGTTTTCCCAACACCACTTATTGAAGAGGCTTTCCTTACTCCATTTTAGACTCGTTGCACCTTTATCAAAGATTAAATGATCATGTGTTTGAGGTTGGGTGTCAGGATACTCAATTCTATTCCATAGGTCCACGGGTCTGTTTTTATTCCAATGGGATGGTTCCCTTTAATTCAAGTCACTATTACTGTCTTCCTGTAGATCATTGATTTGCTCGGTGGGCACCAGTAACAGCTCAATACTCCTGTCACATGCGAGATAGCCCAAGGGCATATGCCTGCACCAGGAACATAAAGAGCCTCAAACCATTCCATCAAGTCATGGGAATGAGGTCTATAATTGTTACTGGTATTTGGCATGTCAAATACGACACAGGTAGCTTGCCAGGTTCTGCCATGCGGGTGGGATTCTCTTGTAGTCACCTCAAATTTTTGAGCATTTATTGATGAACTCTGCAGCCGCTTTGGGGCCATGTGAGCCGGGCTGTAATCAGCTCATCTGCTGGGTGGAGCTCTGAGGAGAGGGAGTCCGGATGTGGAAAATGGTGACCCTCATGGTGTGGGGGTTCCTCTGATTTCCTGCGATGCTCTGCTGGGGTGGCGGGCCAGGGCTAGAACCCGCCATCCCTCCCCAGATGCCTCGTGATCAGCTGGGCACAGGGGAGAGCAGGCAGCAGCTCTGCCTCATGTGTGTGAGTCTTTGGATTGGCATACCTGGGCTCGGCTTGAAAAAAGACTGCTGCAGGGTGGGTCACTGATGAGCGGGCTGTGATCAGCTCTTCTGCTGGGTGGGGGCTCTGAGGAGAGGAGAGTTCCCATGTGGAAAATGGTGGTCTTTATGGTGTTAAGTCAAGACTGCTAATTATCGGTATGCAAAGGATTTGGGATTGGGAGTTACCAGGTGATAGGACTTTGATCCCTAGGAAAATGAGCAGGATGTGAAAGTCCCTTTCTTCCTAGAGGACCTTCCCCAGGGATAGAATCCTGCCCAGGACAAAGGCAGAATTCAAGGGCATGTTGTTTACTCATTTCCTTTGCTGGTAAACACTTGCACTACATTTATTCCGTAGTAACATTTCCAGTCATTTGTATAAACACATTAAGGTATATAGATAATCTACATACTGGATTAAGTTTAAAATGGTTTCTCTGGACTATGGCAAAGGGTGGGGACATTTCCTGGGGACATCTCACATTTTCCAGGCTACAGTCCTCAGACCAGGTTGTTTTTCTGACCTCAGAGGGTCCTAAATCATTTGCTTATCTTTGGGTCATGACAGAGTTTTGTTCCATGACCGTGCTCTTAGCTTATTATACTGCATGACACTTTGCCTGTCCCGTGTGGAAGCCAGGGTAGCTTACTCACTGCTTGCCCTGGGTCCATCCAAGTCCTGCCACAGGACCCCCTTTTTTTTGGGTGTAGAGGAACTAAAATCAATCTAAGGGCAATTGAGGTTTAAGTTAGGAATATGACAGATACCCAGGAATAAATATTTTAGAGTTAATTAACTCCTATATGAAATGAATACCCTTAACTGTCTTCCTGTGTATATACAAAAAGGACATTGCTCTAACATAAGAATATGCAGGGTGAACACAGGAGAAAAACATTTCACTTACAGTACAAAACCCAAGGCCAGCTCAGCAAGTCACTGCACCTGGTTAGGAGACTGACACCTGCTGAGTAGGAGGCAGAGAGCTGTGAACGAAAGGAGGGGATGTACCCCATTTTCACTAGAATGGGTGCATTACAAATAACCAAAGCTTCCTGAGGGAGGAAGAATGACAAAGTCCAATGCTAAACCTCAAATACTTATAACTGTAATCCAACACTAAACAATAATGTTATAGATGCAAATGGTGTTTTTATTTGCTATATACTAAATGATTAAATCATTGATAATTAAAATTAATTCTGTGTAATGAGCATTATTGATATTCTGCTATTTGTTAATCTCTGTGGGAGGTAACTGAGGTATAAAATAAACTCAAGTAAAATTTTGTGAAACTCCATACTTTGAAATGCTTCAGATGTTTCAGAAACTAGATTATCATGATAAGTGATACCTTGTTCAGAGACAGACATGGGGCAGAGCTGCTACTTGCTCTCCCTGTGCCCAGCCGCTCACAAGGAGCCCAAGAGAGATGGCGGGTTCTAGCCCTGGTCCGCCAGCCCAGCAGAGCCTTGCAACAAGCCAGACGACCCCCCACTCCATGAGGGCCTCCATTTTTCCACATCCGGACTTCTCTCTTGTCAGAAGTCCACCCAGCAGACCAGCCTATCACAGTCCGGCTCACCGAAATCCACCCTGCTGCAGTCTTTTTAATCCGGCCCAGGTATGCTGATCCAGAGACAGACATGGGCAGAGCTGCTACTTGCTCTCCCTGTGCCCAGCTGCTCACAAGGAGCCCAGGAGAGATGACGGGTTCTAGCCCTGGCCCGCCAGCCCAGCAGAGCCTTGCAACAAGCCAGACGACCCCCCCACTCCATGAGGGCCTCCATTTTCCCACATCCGGACTTCTCTCTTGTCAGAACTCCACCCAGCAGACCAGCCTATCACAGTCTGGCTCATCATTAAATGCTGGACTTAGAGATGAATGCAAGAGTATGCTACCTACACGGCAGAGCCTGGCAAGCTACCCGTGTCGTATTTGATATGCCAAATACCAGTAACAATTATAGACCTCATTCCGGAATGGATTGAGGCTCTTTATGTTCCTGGAGCAAGCAGATGCCCTTGGGCTCTACTAGCATGAGACAGGACATATGGAGATGTTACTGGGGCCCGCTCGAGCAAATCGATGAACAATGGGGAAGACAGTGATATAGTGACAGTGATACCTTGTTCCTAATGCTATGTAGTTGAGGGAATAGATGTGGTGGTCATATTTTAGGTAACTGTGCTATAATATAATATAATATGATTGCAATTGTTAATAATGTTAAAGTTCCAAAGTTGGATTTTTTGGGGAATATGTTTAAAACAGGAATTAATGATTTGGCAAATTCAGTACAGAATTAAGACTAGATGAGTTATCAAGAACATTTGATTCTTTTTTATTCAAGTGTTCGACTTATTTAACTAAAATTCACTATCACTATCACTATCTTCCCGTTAATCATCTGTTTGCTAGAGTGGGCACCAGTAATATCCCCCATATGTCCTGTCTCATGCTAGTAGATCCCAAAGGCATCCGCTTGCTCCAGGAATATAAAGAGCCTCAAACCATTATATTAGGTCACGGGAATGACCTAATATAAATGTTACTGGTATTTGGCATGTCAAATACTGCACGAGCAGCTTGCCAGGCTTGCCGTGCGGGTGGCATACTGTTGTAGTCACCTCTAAATAAAGCATTTATTGATGAACCACGCTGGCCCGCTAGTCTGGTCTGCTGGGTGGAGTTGTGGAGGAGAGGGATGTCGGATGTGGAAAATTGGGGGCCCCATGGAGTGTGGGGGAATAAAATTATATGTTTTTATTTCATATTAGTGACTGATTAATTTTACTTATTAAGCTTTAGAAATAAGAAGACATCAGTGGCTGTAGGACTGTCACAGCACATTATAAGGAGTTTTACATACATTGTATACATTAATGGAATTGGATATTTGAAACAGGTTTTGCCTTTTGTTACTTACTCCTCAGCACTAGATGGTGCTGTGAACTTAACTAAGTTTTCCTGGTTTGCAGCTTCTGCCATCTTTTGCTTTATCAGATTCTCTTCTTAAGGCATTTATTTCACTGGTCTGTCTTAATATTTGAATATGCTGATGTTATTTATAAACTTTAGCTTCTAAAGCTAGTGGTAATTTGTTTATGGTGTCTTTAGATTCTAATTCCATAATGCTTAGGGCTATACAAACTAAGATGTTTTTATATGTGAAATAAAATAAAAATAAAAATTTTGCAAAAAATGCTTTTAGAGAGATTGTTGCCCTCTCAAATTCTGGTTTACATAAAGATTAATTTATAGCACCAGTAATTTGAGTCATATAACACTTTTTTTTGCCTGTTATTATCATTATGAAAAAAAATCTGCCCCCTTTTGTGTGGGAAATCAGAGAAAGTTTCTAAGTATTTTATTTTTTCTGAGTCAGAGAATTTTGTTTCCCCTGAACTCCAGCTTCCATATTTCTTAATGCTCTATTTATCCAGCAATTCTTCTGTTTTTGTGTAGTGCTTTGTACTGGGAAATTTTTCTCGGAAATCTATGAAGATTTAGACACATGCAACACAAATCCCAATTACAAAGCTATATAGGCTTAGGGATTTGTGATTTAAAAAAGCTGGTTGTGGGGGCTCTGATAATAGCACAGTGGTAGGCGTTTGCTTTGCACAAGGCTGTCCTGGATTCGATCCCCAGCATCCCATATGGTCCCCTGAGCACCACCAGGAGTAATTCCTGAGTGCAGTCAGGGAGTAACCCTGAGCATCTCAGGGTGTGACCCAAAAAAGCAAAAAAAAAAAAATGCTGGTTGTGTCTGGGGGCTGGAGATGGTAACAGATGGAGGTACTTGCCTTGCATGTGGCAGACCCGAGTGTGGTCCCTGTCTCCAGCACAAGGTCACCCACCAAAGCACCACCGGGAAAGATCTGAGCACAGAGGCAGCAGGAAGCCCTGAGCACCACTGGGTGTGGCTCGAAACAAAACAAGTAAAAAATTGCATCTGTTCTAACTGCTTTAAAAAGCAATTCAGAATTGAGAGCTATTTTTGTTGACTATAAAGATGTAGAGTTTTTCTGTTGACCTGGAAGAACAAAGAACAGGCTAAGTTGTTAGGAGGCAGTTGCTTCTTAGAGACAATTCCATGTTCCCTCCTTACATTTTTCCCCTTCTTCCCTTGTAATTTAGATTGATATGTGAGGTGGAACCTCTGGGGAAAAGGCAATTCTGCAATGAGGGCATCTCACTCCCCCATCTCTAGACGTTATGGTTTCTTTAGCATTCTGCTTCGTAGGTATCAACTCTTGCTTTTTTCTCCTACAGTCAAAGCGTTCGTTTCAACAAGGACTCTCCTTTATTTAACAGGTTGTTATTAGGGCTGTTCTCTGGTCATTAATCAAATTTAAGTTTGTTCTTTTCTATGGAATTTTCATTTTACTTTTGCTTTATGCCTGTATTTAAGAAGTATCAAGTAATATGTTTCAGAATATTTCTAGTTTGGAGGAAAAAAATTACCCCTGCAATCTTACTATCTTAACCATCAATCTCTATCACTATTCTTATTGAGGGATGCTTTCTTCTAGACTTTTTCACATGTATTGTTATATTTCATTTTCTTTTTTTAGTTTTGGGACCACACACTAGGGGATGGGGCTACTCTCAGCTAATACTTAGGGCTCCCTGCTGGTGTTTCTCTGGGAAGTGTAGAGATGCTGAGGATGGGATTCCGACTCCACCTAAAGCACACCTCTGGGACTTCACGGAAAGCACACTCTGGCCACTTAACTCTCTCCTTGTCCCCAGTGTACTTCATTTGAATGATATAATTTCATCTTTCCAACTTGCTTTTGTGATGTTACTAAACAAAATATAAACATTTCAGTATTTTCTTATAGTCAAGTTTAAGATATCTTTAAGAAATAGCTATGTTTCCTGTGAATTTAAAAATATATTAGCCTAGAAATAGTCTTACTGTTAATTTTTATATACTTTAAAAACAAAGAAAAATATACTATTTTTGAAAAATTTAAAACTTATCATTGTTTTGACATGACTACAGGAGTATCCCACCTGCATGGCAAGCTACCTGTGTCGTATTTGACATGCCAAATACCAGTAATAATTATACACCTCATTCCATGACTTGATGGAATGGTTTGAGGCTCTTTATGAATACCAGTAATAATTATAGACCTCATTCCCATGACTTGATGGAATGGTTTGAGGCTCTTTATGTTCCTGGAGCAGGCAGATGCCCTTGGGTTATCTCGCATGTGACAGGACATATCGAGATGTTACTGGTGCCCACTCGAGTAATTTGATAATAATATGGGAAGTCAAGTGATCAAGTGATCATTGATTTACAATTCGGTGGAATTTTAGGAGTTTAGCTTTGTATTTGTGTAGTTGTCAACACCTCCACAATAAGACAAAAAATACCTTACTCTGAGAGGTGGGGTATAAAGAAACATTGAAAGGCAACAACAAATGACCAAAGGCTTAGGAACTGGATATTGCTGATAGAACTGAGTTTGCCTTAGTGTGTGTGTGTGTGTGTGTGTGTGTGTGTGTATGTGTGTGTTTGGGGGGCAAGGGAGGAAGTAGCTGGGAAGGGCCCTTAGAACACTAGTGGAGGGAAGTAGTTCCTTCCCACTACTGATGTGTGTGGAGGGAAATGTGTGCATAAAAGGTAGAGTTACCAGTAGAATTATTGAGAATTATGATTCCTCAATAAAAATGGTTAAAATAAAAAGTACTGTTAATACACTCCTGTTAACTAGCTAATCTTGGTCAAATTATAATAGAAAACATTTTAATTTAGGTAATCTCAGGTAAATGAGTCATCAGTGTAGCTTTCATTCTTTAAGGATAAACTTGTGGATACTTGTAAAGTTATATTTCATGCTTTAAAATGTGAATAATTGCATTTTTGGGGACTAGGATTGAACTCAGGGGCCTCACACATGGGAAGCATGTGCTCTGCTACTGAGCTACATCCCTGACCCTTGAAGAGTTACACTTTATTTATGGAAGTATTCCTCTCTCTACACTGTGATAAAAGATACAGATACAGAACGTCTGATAAGACAGGCAACAACTGATTGCTTTTCTCTCTCCTTGGCAGGTCTCCTGGTACTCTATTTTGGGTTGCAAAGCAGAAGGGAGCTTTGGGAAGGTCAGGTTAAACAATAACCACCTTCCAAACTCAGGAGAAATGGTATGACAAACGCCCTTTTATCCGAACTGTTACCACTGGTGCAAAGAATTACGTAGTATTCTGAAATGTTGCTAAGAGCTTCATTAATGACAGTTGTTTTTCCCTTATAAAGATAATTTATAAATTTGTCTAATTTTAACTGATTGATAACGGAAATACAGAAATGAATGAAATGAAATCACTTTTACTTTTTAAAAATTTGGGACTCACCCATTGGTGCTCAGGGCTTACTTCTGGCTCTGTGCTCAGAGAGATAGATCCTAGCAGGGCTTGGGGACCATCTGGGTTGCTGGGAATCGAACCTCAGTCAGCTACATGCAAGGCAAGCACCATACTTACTCACTGTACTATCTATCTGGCCCCAACTTTCATTTTTTCACATACCTTATTCATGATGCTGGACAGCAGATTTGTATTCAGTGGGAATGAAACATCTTGGTTGGTCACATTCAGACAGTTCCTTAGTTGTCGTTTCTCAAATCTCTTTTCTATTACACATACATCAGTTTTGAGTCCTTTGTTCATCCATGTCAACACAAATCCCAGAAAAAAAATGCCAATTACAGACCAGTTCTTTCAGCTCCTTCTCTAAATATTTAGTTCAACAGGAAGGTCTATTGAATGCTGAACATAAAATAAGAGAGATCTTCTTCTTGAAGCTTTTACAGAAACGGGTTTGGTGTAGAGTCATACGCATTTGGTGTAGAGTCATACACATACAAACATAACATGTGTTATGTTTTCAGAATTCATCAGGCCCACACACTGCATTGTTATCGTAACATATACTGGATCTTATAGAGTAAATGAGAATATTTTATTAAAATATGCAGATAAAGAAAGATAATGGAGTATTCATGATTTTGGGGTTAGGAAATATTTTAAAAAATTGTACAAAAAGTGAAGAAAGAAATACTTTAAATACTTTAAAAGCTTATTTTAAATTTAGACATTTTGTTTATCAGTATGACAAAATGATGAAAAAGTCTAATGATTTAGTGGAAGTATGTATTTACAACATGTATCTCAAGTAAAGAACTTGCAATCTAAACCACATTCACTAATCTTAAAATCAGTAAGGAAAAGATTACCGATTATAATGAGTATAATAAGTTTATATATAATAAGTATAATAAGTTATAAGTCTAGCCTCAAAAAATTGGGGAATTATCTTAAATAGGTACTTCAAAAGTGAGAACATTAAAAGAAAAGCCTTTACTTTAATTTTCCATATGTAACTTGAAATATGTTTCTGTCACCCAGATCCCAGCTGATGGTAAAACCGTTTTTGAGGTGCAAGGTTTAGAAACCAATGAAAAATATATATTCGCCAATTGCTGCCTATACTTCTAGTGGGAAGCTCATCGGTGATTCTATTGGAGAGTCAACGAAACCGATTCTGATTTATCCACCTCTTTCCACCGTTACTGCTCGGATGTACTTGACACAGGTAGAGGAATTTTACCAATTCTTTACAGTTTTTTTCCTATTAAATAATTTATGATGGAAAAACAACATAAACTTGAAAACTCCTGCAAGATATATTTTTCATTATTACAGTTTCTTAATAAAATAGGAATAATTCTCCTGCTAGTCTGATGTTCACAGTAACATTTTCCCCCCTTTAGATTACAGTAGTGATACACATTACTTTTAGAAACTTGAATAAAATTGAAAAGAAACAAAGAGGCAGAGACTTTCTGTTCTATCATCAGCTGTAGCGTTTCTTACCTGGTGTAGTTTTGGTTGCCAAGGGAACGTTGGTCAATGTCAGGAGGCATTTTTGGCTGTTATAACCTAGAGGCGTGATTGACATCTTCTGTAGGTAACAGCCATGACTCCACGTACTCTTAGAATACAATTGATAGTCCTCCACAAACACAGAATTAACCCACCTGGAATGTCCTTTCATTTGTGTGTGTATATGTATACCTATACACAGGCATGTATATATCAGTTATATATAATATCTTTTCAAATCTTGATATAAATTATTTTTACATAGTTATACTTTCAATTTATAATTAATTTTTTAGAAACTCATTCTATTTTTTCATATTCTCTTATGTTTTTTTCCAAGAAATATAATTTTAATTTGGAGGGAACACATTTAACTCTGCCTAGAGCTTCCCGCCTCTGTGCTCAGGGATCACTCCTGGCAGAGCTTGGGGAACCAGATGGGGTGCTAAGATCAGAGTGGGTCGACGGTCTGCAAGGCAAGAACTTTGCCCACTGTACTCTCTCTCCATTCCCAAGACATAATTTTTAATGGCTGCTTGGTATTGAGTCTTACACATACATCATTATCATTGTCATATATAGTAAATTTTTTATTGTTGTTGATTAAAATATTTTCTAGGTTTCTTCTTGCCCAATATAAACAAAACTGTGGGGCATGTTTTTGTATGTAATTCCTTGTATGCGTCCATGTGTATTTTTTTTTTTTTTTTGGGGGTCACACCCGGCAATGCTCAGGGGTTTCTCCCGGCTCTGCACTCAGGAATTACTCCTGGTGGTGCTCGGGGGACTATATGGGATTCGGGGGATCGAACCCGGGCCAGCATGGGCTGGCTGCTTGCAAGGCAAACACCCTACACTCTGGACTATCTCTCCGGCCCTCCATGTGTATTTTTATAGCAAAAAATTATAGAAGTAAAATATCTGGGCTAATAGAGAAAGATAGACCTAAGTTTAAATTTAGTGCATCTTGCTACTGATGACACCAGGCAAGTAATCTTCATCTCTAACCTTCTCAGGGCTGTTGTGAATCGCAAATGGAATATCAGTGTTATGAATATTAATGTTTAAATATTAAGAGCAGTCAGATGTTTACCATAGCACTAATAATTTAGTGGACACAACAGATATGACTTTGTTTTTGCTTATGATATACTAATAAGTTAACACTTTAAATGATTGCCTGGCATAAGGCAGGATGGCAGTGAATATAACACTAGAAAGAGTGAGTGACTCATTGACTTAAGTCTCCAACATCTAATTTTAAGACTGTTGTTAACTTTAGAGCTTATGGCTACTCTAAATTTTATCACATCTAAGATGCTATTTTTGCCTCTTAATAGCTATTTTTGCCTCTTAATAGTCTATTAGTATTATTAGCTGTAATATGTTAGTGGCATTTTATAGTATTATATTTTTTCAAAGTAAATTCAATGGAAGAGAATTGCTAGAATTTGTCTAGTATTGGTTTGGCATGTCATATCAGCTCATGGTTTTCTGATGTTTTATTTTTTGTGGAATCTAATATAAACCCTAATTTGCAGTGATGGAGTTATTTCCAAGTAAGGAACCAAATATTTCATCAAGGCCTAATTTTTCTCCAGAGAGTGGTTTGACTCATGGGCTTCATTTGGCAGAACTTACATTGAAAGTTAATAAAACTAAGTCCAAGCTTACTGCTGGGATAATGAGAAGTGTCCTAAAGTAATGACCTGTTTCTTTATTGACGTTATATTTGCAGCACTGTAGTTCAGTATGACAGTTTATGAGCACTCTCTCATAATGTTAAGTAACTGAAGCAAAATGTTCTCACTTTAGTAAGCCTCTTTAATTTGCACCTTTAGCTTAGACTTTTGAGTGCAAGAAAATGTACTTTTTTATTTTGGAGTTTCTATCAGTTTGTCAGGAGAGTGGATCATTTTTTAGTTTATGGATAATTTTGTTCTTTAAAAATAGTATCAAATATTCTGTAGCAGAATATGGGAACATTTTACTGTTTGTATTTTTGCTCTTGATAGTAATAAATTAAGGTGGATATTTGCTAGATTTTCCCTTAATGTAGAAAGCTATTTAATTTAGGCTGCTTGGAAAAATTTTATTTCATTTTTCTTTGCTCATTTGCTTTTTTTGGGAGGCACATCCAGCAATATTCAGGACTCAGGGATCACTCATGGCAGGGCTCAGGGGGCCATATGTTGTGTTGGCAATTGAACCAGGGTCAGCCTGGCAAGGCAAGTGCCTTATCCATGGTATTTTCTCTCCTCCTCTCGTAGCCCCTAAGTTTGAAAATCTTTTGAAGAAATTTTATGAATTATAGTTTTCTAAACTATAATTTACATTTATGTATATAAATGTAATATACAGATACATGTTTGTATGTGTTATGTCTGTGTACCCAATAGGTATATTAGTGTAAATAAATTGGTGTATCACTTGTATCACTTGTCTTCCCATTGTTGATCGATTTGCTCGAGCAGGCACCAGTAACATCTCCATATGTCCTGTCACATGCTAGTGTAGCCCAAGGGCATCTGCTGGCTCCAGGAACACGAAGAGCCTCAAACCATTCCATCAGGTCATGGGAATGAGGTCTATAATTGTTACTGGTATTTGGCATATCAAATACGATACGGGTAGCTTGCCAGGCTCTGCCGTGCGGGTGGCATACTTTTGTAGTCACCTCTAAATCCAGCATTTATTGATGAACTGCATGACCGCAAGTGGCCTGCAATACCTTGAGGGGCAGGACATAGGTGAATTAGCTTCAAATAATAGCATGCACAGTGATGCTGTTGAGATTAAAAACAGGGGATATTGTTGTTCAGGCATCAGAAAAATGGTCAATTTTTTACTCTAGTTCTATATGGTCTTGCTATTACTTTGATTTTATAGTTGAGGAAATTGAAATTAATCTTACTATTGGAGGCAAAACAAATATGAAATGAATCCAACAGGTCTTGTCAAAATTCTTGTTGCAAATATGCATTTCACAAATAAAATTTATGCATTAGGTCATGTTCTTTTTTATTTTAGATTGTCTTTCAAATTGGTAACTTTGAATTTGAAAGGCAGGTACAGTTGGCTAAGAAAAGTTTAGTGACCACATGTCTGCTCCTTTATCAGACCAGTGTGGCCCAGAGAAGTGCTCACTTATCCTTTTTCTTTAACTGAGTACACAGGCTCTGTGTACTTGTTCAACTTCTTAGTATCCTTGTTTTCTCTTGGAAACTAAGTAATGAACTCCCTTCATGGAGCTTTGATGAGAAACCAATGAATTAAGTCGTGTCACGTCTATAAAGCCAATACTCGACATATTTAAATGCTTCCCCCTAATTTTCAAGGCTTTCTGAAATTATGCCCTGCTTTGCTTGTTCAATCCTTGTGCTCCCATTTCTTTTCCTTTTTCTAATTTCTGGTATGTTCTGATCTTTCCAAACAGCTCTGCGATGCTCTGCCCCACGGGCACTTTCCCGATGCCTGTCTGAGTCTTACCGCTTTGTGTAAGGTTTCAAGCCCAGAAGCCTTGACTCGTTCTCATATTTTTTCTGTCAATAAGCCTCCATCATGATCTTATTGTTCTTTGTAGTTTTCCTGTGATATCCTGTGTTTTATGTCTGTATTTTGATTATAGTTTAGTGGCGTCTATGACCCTTTTAAGCTTTGAAGGATCTAATCTTATGGTGCTTAGCACAGAGTAGAAACTTAATAAAAGCTTTTTAGTTAACTGGTTATGAATATTGCAATGGCAGATAAGAATGTCCGGGCCGCAGGGCTGGGATGTGACTCAGGGTAAAATACGTGCCTCACACGTGTGAGACTGAAGGTTCAATCCCTGGTACCATAACACTCTCGCTTTTTTGCCTTAAATAATTACTCCCTTGTGGAATATATTATACAACATGTCACTTACATAATTAGTCCATTGAAATTTGCATTTTATGTTTTATTTGGTTCCATTAAGTATCTCGAGCACTGTGTGACTCATTTAGGTGAGATTTCATATAATTGTATGTATTTAAGTAGAATGAGCTTTTCTTTTCTTTTCCTTTTTTTGGCTTCTGGGCCACACCTGGCTCTGCTCAAGTCTTACTTCTGGCTCTGTGCTGAGAAATTATTCCTGAGATGCTTGAGTGGGGATCAAATGGGATGCTGGGGTTTGAACTCCGGTCGGCTGTGTGCTAGGCAAGCACGCTACCCCTGTGCTATTGCTCTGGCACCAGTAGAATGATTTTTAACAAACGTTTTATGAGGATTATTTTCTACCAAAATAAACAGGCAAGTCAGTGATGTATTTTTTTCTGCAGCTTCTAAGTTTTACCGTGAAACCGTTATTTGGTCTAATATCAGCTGTGTTAAACTTAAAACATATCATGGCTTCTAGAAAGTGTCTCTTTTAGTTTTCACTCTTTTCAGCTGTGAACCCTTTGTTGCAGAAAGCTCTGAAAGTGTCACTCAGGAACCAGGAAAGAATGAACTGTATTTCATATTTTGGTTTTGGGAAATCTGATTGTTTCTCTTGGAACAGATTGTTCATTATAACAGTGTCTATAATAAATGGAGTGCACTGCTGAGATAGATGGAAATGAAATTAATTTGGCTCCAGATGTGATCTTTGTTTTGCTTATGAGGATTTGAAACATCCTTACAGAGTTTCAAATTTCTATGCAATTTTGAAATAAAAGACATTTCAAAATGTGTCTGTCTCCCTTGCCAGTGGTCGTCTCCCTTACTGTGGCTATGTGGAACCACACAGCAAATGTGAATGAAATTAGTGTGATAGCACCTGATAAGAATTCTTGTTTAAAATATATACTTTAAACTCAAAATAGCTCATAAGGCATTTTATTGTTGTTGTTGTAGGCAGCCTATCAGATTGGTGAACATGAGTTGGCTAAGAAAATTTTTTCACCTGTTTGGGACTATTTTGTTGCTTCACCACCTCATGATGAGCAATCGATTATTTCTTTAAACAACGTAATGACTGTTACACAGAGAAGGTAATTAAAAGAATTTAAATATACAAGACTGCTTATTGAAAATACAGATGTTGAATGCAAATCCCAGAGGTAACCTCTCAACTTTATAAGACAAAATCTATTTCTAATAAATGTTTTGATAAGTGTATACATACTTACATTATAAGATCTTGTTAGAAACAACCTTGCTAGTGACAGTAAAAATCACTGAACTTAGATGGATACATTTGAAATAGAAGGTAATTCATATTCTAGGAAAATAAAATCATAGCACTAACCCAGGTAGTTTCATTTATTACCACCAGTATAGACTGGGGGCTTTTGAAACAGAAAGATTAGGTTGAGATTAAATCTAGGTGTTGTCTGTGCTTGAAAGAACTTGATCACCAGCAACTGTAAATAGATCTGTGGAAGTCGTGTTATTTTGTTGCCATTTTCTTTTTCATAAAAAGCAGTAAAAAAGCAGCCTCAGAAATTCACATTAGTGTAATTTTAGGGTCTCAACAAATTCTAAAACAACCATCACCTCTTTCTCATGCTTGTTATTGTCAGAAATGTCTTTTCCTTTAATAAGATGGTCACCCTTCCTCAGAGATAATGAGCTAATAAAGTCAAATGCTGGTTGAGCCAAGCCATTGGTAATGCTCAGTCGCATAAAAAGTATAATCCCATTCCATTAGGCAAATGTAGGCTTAACATTTCCCAGGTACAGGATGCAAGTTACTGGAGGGTTTGGGTTTGAGAGGCAGTTTGGAGGACGGAGATAAATGATTTGGAAGATTTTGTGCAATATGTGGGGATAAGAGGGGGAGGGGGTAGGAGTAAGCCAAGATTCCCATGTAAATGGACTGGCGGAGCCTGTGGCATTTGCCAAGGGGACTGAAGCAGAGGACCAAGCAGAGGAAGGCAGTCAACTGGGGGATATTGTGATTCGAGTTTTCAGCAGCACATCTTTGTGGATATGAGATATTTGTTCAGTTTGTTAGTGCTGACATTTAGAAGGAAGAGCAAGATTAGGAGTACAGATTTAGAAAGTGTATGTTGAGATCATCATTGAGAATTGACAAGGAGTGATATCCCTGGAGGAATGACTGTTCAGTGGGAGAGAAGACTGTAACTGAAGTTGGGTCATTGTTTAAGTCTAAGAGTGTGAAACAGTATTGGGAATCAAGGAAAAGGAAATTGAAATAGAGCAGTCCAGGAAGTGACACTGAAATGAGAGTAGATATTAAAGAAGAGCGGTCCAGAGTTGAACCTTGAAGCACAAAATATAAAGGTAGTAGGGAAAAGAGGTAGGGCTTGTAAAAGCATCTGAAGAGAAGTACAGCCTTTCTGAAGAAGAATCTGTAGTCAAGTCCTGCTCCACGTGGCTAAAGGGTTATATTTGATTTTAAATTCCAAGCCCGGTAACAGTGTTTATATATATATATATAAAACAGTGTTATACATATATATGATAACACTGTTACAGGGCTTGAGATTTAAAATCAAATATAACCCTTAGCCACATGGAGCAGGACTCACTATAAATAAATATATATATCTCAATCTATCATCTATCTGTCTGTCTGTCTGTCTGTCTGTCTGCCTGCCTGCCTGCCTGCCTGCCACACTATCGTCTGATAGTGTTGTCGTGTGATGGAAGAAAATAGAGGGCCGAGCGATAGTGCAGCGGGTAGAGGCGTTTGCCTTGCACGCGGCCGGTCCATGCCGGCCAGGGTTTGATCCCCGGCATCCCATGTGGTCCCCGAGCACTGCCAGCAGTGATTCCTGAGTGCAGAGCCAGGAGTAACCCCTGAGCATTGCCGGGTGTGAGCCCCAAAAAAAGCAAAAAAAAAAAAAAAAAGAAAATAGAATGAATGCAAAGAGTGATAAGAATGTAAGTCAGGCAAACTGAATGCATAAAATAAGAGATGCAGACTCTAATGTGCTTTAGAGTTCACTAAGGAAGTGCCTGCTAGAATTGGGATTAGTGTGGAAGGAAGCAGATTTGCAGGAACTCAGACTGATGCTGGAGAAAAGAGAGCTGGCCTAGCAAAGACCGTTTATCTATTTAATTTTATTCTTTTTTATTTTTTTTTTGCTTTTTGGGTCACACCGGCAATGCTCATGGGTTACCTCCTGGCTCAGCACTCAGGAATTACCCCTGGCGGTGCTCAGGGGGCCATATGAGATGCCAGGGATTGAACCTGGGTTGGCTGCATGCAAGGCAAATGCCCTACCCATTGAACTATCTCTCCAGCCCCAGCAAAGACCATTTAAAGATGAACTTGGGGGTCAGAGCAATAGTTCAGTGGGTTGGGTACTTGCCTTGCATGCGACTAACTTGTATTTAATCCCGGCATCCTATATGGTTCCCTGAGCACCTCTAGGAGTGAGTCCTGAGTGTAGAGTCAGGAGTAATCCCTGAGCATCACTGATTTTGTCCCAAAAAGCAAAAATTAAGAATAAAAAAGTTAAAAGATTTAAAAAAGTTAAAAGAAGATGAACCTGGTGATGGAACAGAATTTCTTTTTTGTGAATTGATGTGAAATATTTTCCTGTTTTATCGGGGTACAAAATATAAAGAAGCTTAGGAGAGAGGGTTTCGCAGTGTAGGATTTGGAACAGGGAAGGTGGCATATTCCATAACTTTACCAATGGTTGGCACTGTTGACTGTGTTTCAGAAAAGCTAATAGAAATATTTCAAGTGTTAAGTATTAAGACTCTGTAGTCTTCCCTCCTCTTCCTCTTCCTTTTCTTCTTCTCCTCTTATTCCTTCTCCTCCTCCTTTTCTCTCTCTTCCATCTTCCCCACTGCTGATTTTTTAATAAAGCCCCTCATTTTGAGAAAGTTTATTAATTTTTTATTGGGGCTATTGATCTTTATATATTAGAACCAGGAAATTTTGTCTATTCTTATCTTACACATTACATAATATGTCAGCATCTTAGTTTTCTTAGTTATTGCAAAGTAGTCTTTAATTTCAATTTAAATAGTTATATGAAAGAAGTTGTTGCACAATATTTTGCTATACTCTCTTGGGATCATTGTATGGATATTAAGAATAAATCAGTCTAAAATGTCTAGTACACATGCCACGTATAAAGTGATTTAAATACAAATAAAAATCACTTTATATTGAAACTGGTTACATAATTTTTTCCTTTTGCAGATTACATTCAGACATTTTGGCAGATACGTCCTCAACCCTATTGTATCTTTTTCTCAGAAACATTTTTGTAATAAGTGACATTAAAATTAAAGAAGCACATATTTTTTGTGATAATATTAAAGGCAATGAGATTTCCCCTGCCCAAAATGTAAGTGGTTAAGATGGTATTCTCTTTGTTTCTTGATGTTTATGTTCTTTGGGTCTGCCTGTCCTTGTTTGTGAATCATCTGAGACACCATTGTATTGTTGTGTTGGTTAAATCCAAAGGGAAATGTGATTATTTTAATCAAGGTGGGCAACATTACAGAAACATTATATTTAATATTTGTCATAGTGTATGTTTTTTAAAAAAAGCCAGATTTGGCTGGGACCTCACTGAGGGATCCTGCAGTGAAGGCATGACTGCAATAGATTGGGCTATCTCTACCACCCCTCTTCCTAATACATGTATTTTAAATTTTAAACCATAGCCAAGGATCTCTTTATCAATATAAAAAAGTTAGCTTCCCATTCCTAGGGGTAATTACTATTTGTAATCATTACTGAGGAGTTAGAGTTGCTCATAAATTTGTATTCTCTTCATGACAACATTCATATTGTTGAGTCACAGGATCATGTTTTCTACCCTTTCATCTTAGAGAATTAAAAAGAAGTAAACACCTGGTGCTTCATGTGATTGACAATACCCATTTCTTTACAGATTGCTAGGCTGGTTGAATGTGAGAGAGTATTAGTGGCTTTGGAACTTAGCAACTACCTAAATGATTCCAGTTTTGCCCTTCAAGCTGTAACTCAGTGTTACGGCCTCCTTGCTCCTATAATCTTTCATAATATTGTTCTGGTGCCAGTCATGTACAGGTAAGGGTGTTTTCCCCCTTCCTCAGATAATGTTAATTTATCAATACAAGTGTAATATATTTCTGGAAAGGAAAAGCAATGTGTTCCTCACAGAGTACAAAATAGGTTGAGTATGTTTGAAATTTCATGAGTTAACTGAAAAACATTTTAATAATTTAAATGATATGTCTGGGCAAATATAAATGAGGACTTAAAATGTATTTCTCTGAAAACATTCAGTTCCATATTTGAATATTGGCAATATAGCTTTGCTAGGTTTATAAAGTCAGTTCAATTTTTTGTGTTCTTGCTGTGTTAGAAAGAGTAACAATAAAAGTCTATTATTGCAGTCATTATCTTAGGGAAACATGAAGGATGAACCAAGAAAAAAATAGTTGGTGTTCCAGTGATGGAGGACTGGGAATTTATGAAACCAAGAGTAGGTGAGACCTGACCGAGAGGATTCTGAAGTGGTCTATTCTCTCTAACAAATCGCCATCGACCTAATGGCTTCAACAGTGCCTATTTATATCATTTGGCTTCTGTGAGTCAGAGTGGCTTGATACTAGTTAGCCGAGCCTACTGCTCAGGTCCCACTAGGTAATATTTTCATTTTATCCAGCTATTGACCAGGGCTGCAATCTGTGGCTTGGGATCCTTTTACAAATTAAGCAGTTGTTGAGACAATTCTTTTCCATGTAGTTATGTGATAGGTTCTCCACTCCTAAAGGTAGGCTACCAGTTATCTGGCATGTGGCTTTTTCAGCAGCATGGCACATTGCTTTTCTTTGTTTTGACTGTAGGAGTGTTCCATGTAATATGCATAAGGATTTTTTGTTTGTTTTGGGGCCACATTCAGTGGTGCTCAAGGCTTACTTGCAGCTCTGTGTCCAGAGCACCATCTGTGGTGCCAGGCACTGAACTGGTGGGCCAAATGCAAGGCAAATGCCTTCACCTTTGTAGTATCTCTCTGGCCCACACACTGTGATTCTCACATGATGTGATGCGGTCAGAAGCGTGACAGTCCCAGTACATCAGTGCTCCTCCCCTCACGGAAGGGGAAAGCTTGTATACCAGAGAGAGGCATACTAAGGATTTTTAGAATTCTTCCTATCACAAGAGAGTGAAGAAGAGTAAGAAAGAGTTTATTAAAAACACAGTCATCATTGTCATATTTATTGTTGTCTTTGCCACAATTAGCTAAGACTTAGAGAATCAAGAAAATATGAATGGATTCATGTGCAGTATAAGAATATTTAATTCACTGTTAAGGAAGCCTGAGAACTCCTACCTGGAGTTAGAATGTGTACTCGGGCCTACAAGCTTATATGTATTTAAACATTTACATGGGACTATTTCCTATTGTGCTTAGACATGCTTCCTCATGCATTTCCCACATCTATTATTTCAACTGTGAAATATTGTGTTTCCCAAATCTAAAATGCGGGGGCTGAGAGGTGACTTAATGGAGTGGATCTCAACTTTCCAGGAAGATTGGGTTGTATTTCTGGCCTCCCTGGGGAGAATCCCTAGTCTCCGAGCCTTACCGGATGTGGGTCAAAAACAAAGAAACTAAATAAGACATGAAGAATAAAAAATATAGGCTTAGAGTTATCAGTCTTCCGTATTACCTGAGAATATAAGTATTCCCAAGTAGTAGTATTCCCAAGTGTGTAATATACATCTTTGAGAAGCTACATGGCATCATGTCTTTCTTTTTTAGAAGAGCCACCAGCCATAAGGCCTACTTTGCAGTGGGTGGTTCCCACAGTGCAGTACATTTTTTTTCTTTTTGGGTCACATTCAGCGATGCTCGGTGGTTCCTCCTGGCTCTGCACTCAGGAATTACTCCTGGCACTGCGTGAGAAACCATATGGGATGCCGAGGATCGAACCCGGGTCAGCCACATGCAAGGCAAACACTCTACTGCTGTGCTATCGCTCCGGCTACTTTAGTACATTATTAGAGTCAGACCCCACTTTACCACAGTGGTTGTTCCTACCCTTTGGCGGGCATGCATCTCACTAGTATCTCAATTTCTTTGCTGTTTCTTGCTCATTAAATTCTGTTAAGTAGGTCTTATTAATATTGAGAACCATTTTCCTTTCTTTTCCCTTTTTTCTTTTCTTTTTTGGGGTTAGGAGTATTAGTGGTGGTAGTTTGGAGCTATATCCAGCCTCTCTGTGCTCAGGAGTGACTCCTAGCCAAGCTGGGCCACCAAGTGCGGTAAAAGTCATTGAACTGGCACTAGCTGTAAGCAAGGTATGCGCCTTCCTTCCAGTACTCTCTCTCTCTGACCTGAAAACCATTTTCATTTAGAGAAATGTTTGAGTACAGATCCTTTAATAAAACGTGGCATTATGAGGTGGGAGAGGTAACATTCCCTCAGGCAGGACTCCTATGTGTATACTCTGGTCTGCCCACTATGAATAGGATCTTCTGGATGTTCTTTCTGACAGCAGAGGAAGGAAAACAGTAAAACATCAGTGATTGCCGGCACCAACTACGCAGTGGGTAGGGCGTTTGCCTTGCACACAAGTGGCCGACTCGGGTTCCATCTCAAGCATCCCATATGGTTCCCGAGCACCACCCAGAAGTAATTCCTGAGTGCAGAGTCAGAGGTTACCCCTGAGCATTGCTGGGTGTGACCCAAAAAGCAAAATAAATCAGTGATCATCAGTCTGTGCTTTCTTGCAATGCTGCTGCATTGGGAATACCTGTTGGAATTGGGGCTTAAGTTTTTTGAGTACAAGATAGTTCACTTCTAGAACTGGTGAGTTCTTCTAGAATCCCACTGATACAGAATGCGTTAAGCTTTAAGGAAGAGTCTTAGGGAAGGAGTTTCTAGTTCTTTTATTTGGAAAAGGAAACTATATTAGAACAGCTGGGAGATTTTCAAAGTAAGCTTCATTCTGCTTGAAAATGCAATAAATGATAAAATAGGCACTTCAATTGGGTTGGCATGAGAGTGAATATTTTTAGTAAATATCTGTGGAACACCTGGATATTCTTTTGAGGGAAACTAGAACTTGAGTTCTATTGGAACCATTATGAAAAGTTCACATTTTAACAAATACTTAAATATAAATTGATACAAAAATTAAAACTACTACACATACTTCAGGAGATTACATATGCAATTCAAGTTTAGGGAAATATTTCTAATATTTTTAAAAATAATTTATTATACCACCGTGAGATATACAATTAAAAGATGTTCATGTTTGGGTTTCGGTCATACAGTGTTCCGGCACCCATCCCTCCACCAGTGCTCATTTCCCACCACCAATGTCCCCGATTTCCTCCCTCTTCCCCTTGCCTGCCTCTATGGCAGGTTCTTTCTTCTCTCTCTCTCTCTCTCTCTCTCTCTCTCTCTCTTTCTCTTTCTCTTTTCCTTCTCTTACATATTGTGGATTGTAATATATAGTTTGTGTATCTTTTGCCTGTATTTAATGCTCAGTTCTAGGTTGGTATTAGCAATTTTGACAATTAGTTCACTGTTCTTTTCTCTGTCTTACCTAATCTCTGACTCCTACACGTTTGTGGCAATTTAGGGAACATTTCTAACCAAGAGCAGATCTCTTAAAATATTTGTATATTTGTATGTTATTTGACTATATTTGAGTAGAATCATTTTTTAATGAATAAGGATGATATTTTTCAAGTAAAACCCCTCTGCTTCTATATTTTAGATCTTGATAAAGTGTTTGGCGGTTTTGCAAGCACTTCCAACTGTCATCCAATCGAAGAAAAATGGTACAAGTTTTGAAAGTGTACAGCATATGATAGCTTGTTGCAGCTACTACTTAATAAAGGTATTTATTTCATTCTTTATGTAATATCATAAAACAGGAGCAGTGATGATTTATAGTTAAAGTATTTTTAATTCCACTAATTAGAATACTTACTTTTTGGTCTTTGGGTTTTGTTTTGTTTTTAAGCCACCCTTAACAGTGCTTGGGGGCTACCCAAGTTCAGTGCTTAGGATTTTCTCCTGGCAGTGCTTGGTGGACCATGCGGGGATGAGGCTGGAACCCTGACCTCTGGCATGTGGAGTGTGAACTCCGCCGCTTGAGTTGTCTCTCTGGCACAGTAGTATGAATATTTCTAAAAAATCAAACTTTAAAATCTTGCTGAAGTTAATTAATTTGCTTATCCCCTCTTTCCCTTTGCTGTTATAATGATGGAGAGTTGCGCGCTCTTGATTATGGTCCTCCCCGGGGTCACACACTTTTAGTTGTGGTGTTTGTCCACATCTGATCGTGTGGCACCAGATTCTCAGACTTTCGTTGGGACAACTGTCACAATGACAGTGCTTCTGGGATTTCTTCACTTGTGTGAGGGTTGTGCCAGAGATTGAACTCAAGGCCTCATGTCTGTGAGGCAGATACTTTACCACTAATCTATCCCCGGGCCCCACCCCAAAGCATTTTAATGTAAATTATAGTTACAGCTGAATAGTTATCTGTAAGAGAGCTTTTTGATAAAATTATGGTATTTGTCAAAACAGCACTTGATATTATTGAAATACCATTTTGCATTTTATAAGCCTGTATATTGTCACACGGAACAAATTTATTTCAAAATCTTCAAACATCAATTATACGTTCATTATACTGTCATCTTGTCTGTCAGACTGTGATGGATCAGTGAAACCCTAAAACCAGACCTGAAGTGTCTCAACTAAGAAGCTGAGTTAGAGACAATGGGACTTAAAAGATGGCTAGAGACCCAGAAATCAGGGCTAAGATCACCTTAGTAAAGGAGGAGTAAAATATTATCATGTTATCAGACGCATGCACACACACACACACACACACACACACACATACACACAAAATACTGTGACTGAAAGGGCAGACTTGCTTAATGTTTTTCCCCTTCTTTTTTCTTTGCGGGGCGTGGGCAGTTACACTCAGCCATGCTCAGGGGGTTACTCCTGGCTCTGCACTCAGGAATTACTCGAACTATGCTCAGGGAACCACATGGGATTCCAAAAATGGATCCTGGGCTGGCTGTGTGCAAGGCAAGTGCCCTACCAACTAGACTATCTCTTGGGCCCCTATGACTTAAGGATATTTCTGAGATTGTTGTGAAGTATCTGAACCAAATGAAAATAAATTGTGGAGGTGAAACCCGACAGTATGAATCAAAAGAGATCTCTGTATGTTTCTAAGCCAATGAGGAAAAAAAATGAATAGAGCAGACCTAAGATTCCTCCCTCCCTCCCTCCTCTCTCCCTCCCTTATTTCCTTCCTTCCTTCCCACTTTGGAGCCACACCTGGCAGTGTTTGAGAGTTATTCCCTCTTCAGTGCTCGAGGCTGTTCCTGGGACTGTGCAGTGCTGGGGGAAAACCCGATTCCCATATATACAGGAATATAGCAAAAATATCAAGAGCTGGGCCAACGGAGGAAGGCCTCACATCGGCAATGACACAACATGGGGTATAGATTTAAATGCACAGAACCAAGGAGCTAAAGGAATTTGTAGCCTGGTTCCATTCTGGATCCCGAGATAAATGTGAGAGTAGGTATCTTTCCTACAGGCATTTAAGCTCATTTGAAAAGATACACTGTTCATCATGTTAAATTTATACAGTATTCATTCATTCAACAAATAGGAAACTAAGTGAACCTCATTACAGGTAGTGTTCTAGGTGTTGGGCATACAGTATTATAAAGATGAGCTTACCGCTATTGCAGAACTTAATTTAGTGGAGGAGATATTAAATGATCACATCACTTGATCACTTGATCACTTGACATCCTGTTATTCATTGATTTGCTTGAGCGGGCACCAGTAACATTTCTATTTGGCCCTATCACGTGCCATTGTAGCCCAATGGCATCTGGTTTGCTTCAGGAATACCGAAGAGCCTCAAACCGTTCTTTCAGGGTCTTGACGAAGAAGTCTGACCATCTTGTAGGTGGGCGGCCACGTGATCTTTTGACATCCCGTGGGATCCAGTCGGTAACGGTTCTAGTCCAGCGATCGTCTCCAAATTGCATTACATGCCCAGCCCATCTGATTTTTGATGCCTTGGCAAGCGAGACAGCGTCCCTGACTCTGGAACAGTGACGGAGGTCGGAACTCCAGATTCCTTCTTTAACTTGAGTGAGGCATGATATTCCAAGTATAGCTCTTTCGATTCCTCTTTGGGAGACGTAGGGCCTAGGTCTCTGAGGCGTATGATAATGCAGGGAGAACATTGGAGTGATGTGCCCCAAGAGATGTGCCCGGAGCCGCAGGTTCTTTGTCTTTTTAACTATTTCTTCGATGCTTTTGAAGAACCTTTTCCATAAAGGTTTATGTTAAATTAAAATAAAAAGGGAGGGGCCGGAGGCGATAGCCCAGTGGGTAGGGCGTTTGCCTTGCATGCAGCTGGCCTGTAGCGGCCTGGGTTCAATCTCCGGCATCCCATATGGTCCTCCGAGCACTGCCAGGAGTAATTCCTGAGTGCAGAGCCAAGAGAAACCCTGAGCATTGCCAGGTGTGACTCAAAAAAGCAAAAAAGAAAAAAAGCATAAAAAGGGAAATTTGTGGGGATTGAGGCTATTTTAACAGGGTGACCCTATAGCATGCAAAAAGAGTAGAACTGAGACAGATGAGAAATTGCTTTATAAGTTGATGGGACAAAGGAGTATATGAGTAAATATCCTTAGGCACTTATTTTGGACAAATCTTATAACCTGAAAATGAGTAGACTTGTTGATAGAAAGTAATGATTCCCATCATGTTGAACTTGAGAGTTACAGTAAGAGCTTAATATATCTATAAATGTAGTAATATCTATAGACTGAACCCATATTTACCACGTATGTTTTGCTTTTTTTGTAAGTATGTGTTAAAGTAATTGGAGTAGTTTTAAATTTATTTTAGTTTCTAATTTTCTTTGTTGCCTTTTTTGGGGTTACATCTGGTGATGCTCAGGGGGTTACTCTTGGCTCTGCTCTCAGGAATCACTCCTGGAAGTGCTTGGGGACCATATAGGATGCAGGGGATTGAACCAGGGTTGGCCACGTGCAAAGCAAACGCCCTACCCACTGTATTACTCCAGCCCCTATTATAGTTTTCAATTAATGAGAAAATGATGGGGGAAATAAAATAGATTAAAGTTTTGCTAA
Organism: Cryptotis parvus; assembly: GCA_021461705.1. Lineage (NCBI taxonomy): Eukaryota > Metazoa > Chordata > Mammalia > Eulipotyphla > Soricidae > Cryptotis > Cryptotis parvus. Next base: position 28,575 of record JAJIBD010021543.1, read on the forward strand.
GAACGGTTGACCTTTGTTAAGGAAAAGAAATAATACAATCCTGGATGGCTAGCAATGTAAGCACGCATCCCTTACTTCCCTACCTTCACACTGCTAGTCCATGATATAAGAGCTGAGCCCATTGTTAAGCTTAGAGGACTTATCTGAGGGGGAGCATTTGAAGTAGAGGGTATTTCACCTGACCTGGGAAATGGAGAGAAGCAAGGGAAAAGAGACACAGAGTTAGGCTAATTTCTCCTCAGTTCTTCTTAACTCAAAGATTTGCATTGTGCATTCCTTTAAAAAATTTTATCAGAATCCTGTAAATATGTTTAAAGAAGGGCCATATGCGCGTCTTTTTTATGTGCTCCTAAAATGACCTTCCTGATTTAGTCAAGGATTTGGAAGATTATGGGTGGACTGATTTGATCCATTACTGTTTGACTTATGTCCCGCTAGCCCTTAGTAGAGAGATGGTGATGGTTGGAACGTTCATGCCATCATATTCCTTTCACTGCTCAGAGGCTCACCTCTGTTTGACAGACCTTTATGACCTGGTCTCTGTCAGTGCTGAGGGAACAAAAAAATCATTAACAGGAAGAGAGAAGTAATTACACACATTAGGGGACTCAGTAACACAAGGGGCAAATGCAGGCCGAACACCACAATAATTACGTTATCTAGTCTACAATTTTAGAAAAGACCTGAGATGACTGGAAAACAAAGAGAGAAAACATTTAAGCTACAGCAATTAATGGACAAAGCAAAAGTCATATAACTGAACATATTTTATTAAATTATTTAGGAATTTTTTGTTTGGAGTCCATACCTGGCTGTGTTTGGGACTTACCCCTGACTGATTAGAGATCACTCCTGGTGGTGCTCATGGGACCATATGTAGTGTTAGGGATCAAGTCAGGCCTGCTGTGTGCAAGAAAAGTGCTATAACTCCTATACTGTCTCTCAAGCCCCAAATTTTATTTTTAATGAACAAATTTAAATGTAAAGATGGTGGTCATGTTATTTCTTGAAGCAAATTTAGAAGCTGAAGAAATAACTGACCCAGAGCATAATTACTTAGAAATAATTTTCAGAGGCCAATCCAGAAGTCATCATATGGAGTAAGAAGAGTTAGTGGAGAAAAGGAACAGTTGGAGAAGGTATAAGGCAGGATTTGTGTAAGAACATGCATACTAGTACATGTTGGTAAAATACCTGAAGTGCAAGAACAAGGACCAGTATTAAAGTTTTGATATCAAGAACCTTAAGTATGTTTGAAATAGAAAGAGAATCAATTTGCTTGAAATTTTTTTATCGGCAACTTTAAAAATTAAAATACTGGAGCAACATTTGTAGAATCCTAAGGGGAAAAGATTGAAGTACAAGAATTAATAGCCAGGAAAGATGTCATTTTTCAGGCAAAACAAACATTTTCAGAAATACAGGCACTGAAAAAGTATTCTGTCCATGTACTTATCTTAGGAAAACACTTGAGGAAATATTCTATCAAGTGACAATTGATTCAGAAGCAGAAATCCCCAGATAGAGAAAGACAAAGAGGAGAGGAATAATGGAAGCAATGAATCTTGCAATATATGTATTATTAAAATTAAATACATTATTATGATGTGACTAGGACTTTGCAATATAAATGCTAAGCAGATAGTCTTGAAATATATGAGTTATCCTTGAATGAAAAACTTATTAGTAACTTACAACTTTAACTTCATCCTGTTTGAGGAAGCGAACAGATAAAGATTCTTAGTAATTTAGAATGGTGTATCTAGGGGTGTATATCTTAGTGTGTCTGGGTTATATCCTTAAGCAATGTAGTATAAATATACATATATTGTGTGAATTATTTTCTTTTAATAAAATATATAAATTCATATGTACATAAATCTCTATAATTAGAGGTAACTAATAACATGTAGCCCTGAGAAAAATTTTAGTTTTTGCTTTTTTGGGACCAGCAGTGCTCAGACTTAGTCCTAGCTCCATGTTCAGACATCACTTCTGGTGGAACCCTGGCTCTGTGTTCAGACATCACTCCTGGTGGGACTTTGGGAACATATAGGGTACCAGGGATTGAACCCTTGTGGTCTATGTGCAAATAGGTGACTTACATGCTGCATTATTGCTCTGACCCCATGAGCAGACTTCATGTTAATGAGGGGCTTATCAGTTGAAGGAAACATGAACTGAGTAAGAATATAGGGAAGAACACGGGAATAGGAAAAGATGTCAAGATGTCGGAAGGAAAGATGGCTCAGCAAAAGTATGAAGATGGAAGAAGAGATTGTATTAAAGAGGGAAAACATCACTATCATTGAACTCGAGATAAAATGCATAATGGGCCACAATATCAGGTTTAAATGCTTATTATTTCAAGAAATATTTGTAAAAAAGACTGAAAAGTAATGGTTGAAACTTAAATAGAAGACAAAGGAATTCGTAAAAAATAAGCACCAAAGGAACTCATTCACTATTGGTGGGACTGTTGGTTCAGTCTATATGGTGAAGTTTTGGAGATATTGCAAAAGTTAAAAATGCAACTTCCATATGCTCTAGAAATTCTGCTGTTGGGAAATCTACTGAAAAATGCTTATACATTTATTTGAAAGCACATATGCACAGCCATGTTTATTGTAGCATTATTTGCAATAAACAAGATTTGGGTAAAAACAGCCAGGGGCCCACCGATAGAGGAGTGGATAAAGAAATTGGTTTATGTACACAATAGACTACTCAACTATGATAAAAAGGAAATATTGTAATTTGTTGCAACTATGATGAAATTGGAGAAAGTCATCATGAACTGAGTCAGTAAGAAACAAACTTGATTAATTCTGCTTATCTGTGAAATATAGAGAAACACAACAAAAGAATGCATAGTTAATGAACATAAACCATTGACTTGTGATTAAAGAACTGAGATTGCCGAGTCATTGGGGCCTTGGAGGAAGATGTGGACTAGAAGTGATACATGGATACTGCTAGAGAGTCTTGGACATGTTTTGTAGTGGTGAAGTAGTAATTTGTTTCATCAAAACTAAACTTTAACGTTATTGTAACCATTAAAGGCCAGGGATTTAGCACAATTGGTTGGACCCCGGTTTAAGTTTGCATCCCAATTGGCCCCGGAGCATCATCAGGACTGTCTCCCCCAAGATAAAAATATTAGATAAAATACAAAATAAAATTCAGTTTGGTTTTATTCTTTTTTGTTCTCAAAGTTTATAATTATTTTGTATTTTCTCACTAATTGCTCCCTGAGACAATTAATGTTAATAATGTACTATTCACATTAGTAATAGTCTATCTATTTTATAATTTTTAATTTTTGCCCATAAGTTTTCTTTACAATCACTTGTATCACTTGTCTTGCTGTTGTTTATCGATTTGCTTGAGGAGGCACCAGTAACATCTCCATACATCCTGTTGCCTGTGCTAGTGTAGCCCAAGGGCATCTGCTCACTCCAGGAAACACAAAGAGCCTCAGACCATTCCTTCAGGTCATGGGAATGAAGTCTATAATTGTTATTGGTTTCTGGCATATCAAATATGACACGGGTAGCTTGCCAGGCTCTGCCATGCGGGTGATATACTCTCAGTAGTAGGCTCTCATCTCGTGCATTTACTGATGAACCAACAGGGAGAGATAGGCTTTTCTCTTGGGTGGAGCTCTGGCGAGCTATAGAGTCCGGATGTTGAAAATGGCTGCCCTCGTGGTGTGTGTGTGTGTGTGTGGGGTTCCTCTGAGCTTCTTGCAAGGCTCTGTTGGGATAGAGGGCCAGGGCTAGAACCCACCTTCCCTCCCAGGCTCCTCATGATCAGCTGAGCACAGGGAGAGCGGGTAGCAGCTCTGCCTGGAGTGTCTGAGTCTCTATAAAGATGCCTGATCTCTACAATACTTTGCCATAAAACATTTAAAATTATCTTTTGCTCCAATTATCTGTTTCTCTGTGTAGTTTTGGAATGTTTGTTTTGAGAAGGGTTTCTTTTTGGCTTCAAGGTGGTGCAATATCTTTGAATCCATTTGGTTTTATTTTTTGTTTAAGGGGTGACATTGGTTTTGGTTTGGTTGGTATTCAAATGGAGTCTTTTGTTGAACAGATTCAATAAATGATTGCTTTCTCAATGAATCCAAGTGCCAACTTTTTCACGTGTTAAGTTCTTCTGTTGGTCTTGGGCTACTCTTGAACTCGCTATTCTATCCGTCAAACTGTTTTCATATTATTCTGTTAATACCTTTTTTGTGCTGAAGTAGCCTCATGGTAAATTTTTATATCTACTGAGAACTTTTTAAATTATTCTAATCAGTTTCAGGAAGACTACATTGGGATTCTGATTAGAATTATGTTAAATCTATGACAGTAAGTTTCTGTTCAGAAACTTGGTGTGCCCTGCTATATATTCATATCTCATTTTGTGTGCCTCATTAAGATTTCACAGTTCTTTTATTTAGGTCCTTTAACATTTGTTAAGTTAAAATATTGTGTGTTACAAAGTGTTATATTTTCCTCTCTCCAATTTTAACTGCCAGAATATTAATACTACATATTTATGTTTATATTGTACAATCACTTTCTAATTTCTCGATTTTTTTGTAGAAGAAACTTCTAAGTTTCTAGGATTCCAGGAGGCCTGGAATCCTACCAGTAATTTGAGCCCAGGGTTTCGTACACGGGCCTGAGGTTGTGGCTCTGCCTGGATCCTGCGGTGCAGGGAATTTCTTAGGTCACCAGCAGTGCTCAGTGTTGGGGGCCTGTAGGGTCATACTCTGCAGTGCTTGGGAACTCCAGAGCCACCAGTGCTTGGGGCCCATGCTGTGCAGTGGTTCAAACCAGGGTCAGTGCACGGAAGGTGTGCACCTTAATCTCTGGAATGTCTCTTTCAGTCCCTAAATTACCTTTTTTGATTTTAGTTATTTTTTACTGCATTCTCTTGGGTTTTGGGGAACTCTTAAATATTATACATTAGAAACATTAAAATTACATTATATTAAATTCATTTTTTGGCCATACCCAACAGTGCTCTGGACTTACTCCTGTCTCTTTATTCAGGGATCACTACTGATGGGGCTTGGAGGGCCATGTGGGGTGTCAGGGATTGAAGCGGATCATCTATATGCAAGCCTCTTTAGAAAGCCTCTAACAGTGCTTACTCACTGACCTGTCAGTGACTGGAGATTGCTACTGAGTGGGGAGAAAATATTTAAACACCATATACCATATGGAAGGCTAATATTAAAGGTAAATGAAGTACTCACAAGGCTCAGCAACACCAAAAATTGAACAATCCATTAGAAAGGAGATAAGAGATGAACAGGAAGAGGATATGTGAATGGCATATAGGCATATAAAAGTGCTTGATCATCACTTTTGAGGAAAATTCCAAGAAAATGACAATGAGATATGATATCATCAGTGAGAATGGCACGTAACAAAGACGGGAGGTGACCAGTATTGGCAGGGATGAGGTGGAAAAGGAATCGTCATGCACTGTCAGAGGGAGTCCTGTCTGATTCAGCTGTTTTGGAAAGCAGTGGAGAGATGAGAATGGGGCCTCCAGTGATACAGCCCGGCAGCACCCCCTTGGCATCCCTCTACCTGAAGAAGAACTAATACTAACTTGAAAAGATAGATGTGCCCCTGTGAGACAGCACTAAGTAGAACATACAGAAGAAGAAAACAACCTAAATATCTAAAGACAAATAAGTGGATAAAGAATTGTGGCATATTTACACAGTTGAATGCTATGTACCTACAAGAAAAGATGAAATCTTGGTTTGTGCTGCTTAGATGGAATTGGAGGGGACAGGTTAAGCAAAGTAAGTCAGAGGGAGAAGGACAAGTCCCAGTTGATCCCACTCATCTGGGATACACAGGAAATGGAACAAGGGAATAAATAATGCTGAGTGATTTATGTTAAATTCTGGAGCATATTTTGAAAATTTCAGTTACCATAAAAATACCAGTGGACCAATATCAGAACTGAATGACTGCCGATGCCTGAGAAGAGTTATTTAAGTTTTAAAGCAGGGAAAGACACAGTGAGTTTCTGCATTTTAGAGAAAAGTTACCATTTTGTTTCCATCACAGTTAATGATTAGAAGGTAGATAATACCTGGCACAGGGAATGAGTTAGATATTGAGATATAGTAGACTAACCCAGTGTGGAAAAGTAGGAGATAAAACTGAAAGCTATTGATGAAGTAGAATTGAGAACTTGGAGATCTGTTGAACTTAGAGGTACATTGGGTAATGGAGAGGAGAAAAAGAGTCAAGAGTAAGCCAGGTATCTGGACTGATACCTAAAACATCTAAACTATTTTTAATCATACTTGAGAAATATTTTTTTTTTTTACAGTAAAGGTGCAAAGGATAATGAGTTTTGAGTAGATTGAATTTGGGAATCATTGGGCTATTGAAGATGTGGTGTTATATGGTTAAACCTATACGTTTGGAATTTTGGGGAGGCCAGATATGTTTATTTAAAGGAATCACTAGTGTATTTGTTAAACTAAGCACTAGAAATAGGTGATATCACCTGAGGATGGTATTGAGAGTGGGAAGAGGAATCTCAAGTATGCCTAAGGAATCTCAAGTATGCCCAGGGCCAACTGCTGCTGCTGTTAGGCTGCTGTCACGTGATATGGCCTTTCAACTCAGGAATCCCTTACAATCCAATGTGCTCCTTTCCACTTCCAGGACTCAGTTACACACACGTTAGTGTTTAGGACTGGCTAGAACATCTGAGCTTTCTTTTCTTTAGAATATACTACCTGCTTACATCTTTTCTCCCCAAATCTCCTCAGGAGAAGTCCAGTTACACAGTTTCCAGGACACTGGATAGATTTATATTTATGAATAACAGTGGTATGGCATATACGGCATTTCACCAGAACAAAGCCAGTCTTCCAAGGTAGCCTTGTTGCTTGCGAATCACCTATACCAAGTCTTCTTGTTAAAAACCAGCAAAGCATCCAATCATACAACCCCAAACCTGCTTATCCTGGTATTACTGGACATTTCCTGATTACAAGGAAGAACAGGAGAGGGAAAAAGAGAGAATACAGAAGGGGATTGTGACTCCTAGAGCCAGACTGGAGGAAATGGGATCCTGGACTTGTGGGAGGGTTTGGTCCTGACAGGCGTCCCCCTCTGCAGACTCAGTACACAGTCTGTAGACTGAGTCTGTGGACTGGAGATAAGCTAGAAACTGAAGAAATGTTCTTGATGAGACAATCTAGAGACTAAGGGTGGGTTCAGAGGTGTAAGAGTGGGGGCATTTGTGGCAGTTCTTCCACAAGGAGAGATGGAGAGAGACACCCAGAAAAATAGGTTCTCCAGGTCACTTGGGGCTCAGTACAGTTGATGTGTTTGAATTCCTGAGCCTCTTCTCTGGCCGCCTGGAGCTGGCTCTGCAGTTCTGATTTGCCGTCCACTGCTCCACTCCTCTGCCTCACTCCTTTCCATCACTGGAGGAAACACACAGACACCCAAGAAATATCATGTAGAAATGCCCTGGCAGTGTTTGGGGCATTTGCTTTTTGAAAACTGGAATATATGTTTATGAACAAGACTTTGATACTAGAGCTGGTTCTGTCCCAAATAGATATGTTGAAAATTGCCGTTTAGCCTTTGTTAGGCTGCCAGAAACCAGACCGGACTCCGCTGTGAGTGAGAAAAGCTTTATTAGAAAAGGCTGCAGGGTGGACATTCTGAGCCGGATGCCGTGCTGGAAGGACAGCGTGCTTGCTTTATAGGCAGGGCAATATGGCTCGGTCATGGGGAGGGGATTTTCCTGCTTAATCAGACCAGCAGTCGGATGTCTAAGTTTAACAAGGGTAACATTCCCTGGGTGCTTAGGAAACGTGCTTTTCTGAGCTTTTAGCATCCGGCTAGATGTTCAGGCCGCCTTATAGCTCATCTGACCGTGTCCGAGCAGTGGGGTTTTCAGTTCTGCCATATAAATTTCAGAAACATCCTCAAGACTAACCAGTAGTCCCAGAACCCTGGACTGACTAGCCCTAAACCCTAAATTTCAAATGTAGAAACAAACAAATTTTATAGGAATACTCTCTTAGGACTTGCAAAGCCCAATTAGTCAAATAGTTTTTTTTTTTTTGCTTTTTTTTTTCTGCTCTGCTTAAAAAAGTAATCTTTTCAGAGAGCTCAACTCTTCTAATATAAGCAGTAGATCTTGTTCTAAAAGTTTGTAAGGTTCCATATACAGAGCCACCTCTAAGACCTGTCATCATGATTGTGCTTCTGCTTTTGTGCTGTTAAAATACTATCATGGTAAATGTTTGACATAGTCTTGTCTTCTGTTCATTCTTTTCCTATATTGAGTTGAGTCATTAGCACAAAAAAGTGATATGTTCCTGAGTTCATAGTTTCTTGAATATTGTATTTGCATACGAGAGATTTCCATACAAAACTCAGGTACTTAAGAAGTTAATAGATGGGTCTGGGGTCCTTCCCTCCCCAGTGTCCAGACCGCTTCATTCACCAACATGTCACTGCACTCGTCCTGACCCTCGACACCTCGACTTGTTCTAGCACCATCTGCCCACCTTTAGTATACGATGGCCCGGTCATATCCCTACGTTGTGTTCTATCCTGTGTTTCTGGCCAGAAATGTAGCCAGAACCCTGGAACCCTTGCTGGGCCCTTGCTGGGCCCCGCTGCTCTGTAACTGACACAGGGCTTCTCTTAGGCTGTATTCCAGCTGCTCCCTGGCCCCTTGACGTTTCTTGTTTTTATAACCTGACTAGCACATGGGTGAGGACCTGTGATGTCCTACGATCTGGGCAGAGGTGAGGGGGCAGAGAGTTGCCTGACTGGGAGCTTCTTTATATCCCCCACCCCCACCCCCCGCCTCCCATTGTCTGTCATGACCATGTGCCTTTTTGGAGGGTGAGAGCCAAATGACGACTTAAAAATAACTAGTTTACCTGGTTTCTCCTTCCCTACCCCCCATCCCAACACACACACACACACACACACACACACACACACACACACACACATACAGAGCACACTACATTTTTGTTGTTATAGTTCATTTTCACCTTTTGGCTGGGAAACTATCCTGTTATCTTCTTCACTATCATATGAAAACAAGAGGAAAAGACTGCATGGTTTTCTGGGATCCTGGGACCTAAATATATTGGAAAGTGGAGTTGAGGGGAAAGTGAACATTAACTCATCTTTGCTTTCAATTATGTAACTTCTCACTAAATAACAGTTTGATCTGGCAGTCAAGACCCCACTAGAACGAAGCCCATGTACTTTTTTGAAATTTTTTTTTTTAGAATTTTTTGTCCCCACATGGTGTAATACAATAAGTATAATTTTAAATATTTCAAGGGGACTATTAAACTAGTCCCCTTGAAATATTTCCAGATCCTAGCACTTGGTAGATTAAAGCGGCCACCTCCAATGTTCAGCCACTTATTGTGTTCTTTCCTGCATGGAAAGTAGTAGTTATTAGTTACCTTAAACACTACTTTATTCAGTTTTACCAGAATACATGTATGTAACATATTCATGCAAACGTATTTTTACCCTGCAAAAATATCCCTGTGGGTTCCTGATGAATATATCCCCTTCACTGCATCCATTTCTATGTAAATCTCATTTTTGGCCAGGTAAGGGTTGCTGAGTTAATGCTTAGAGTCCAGGTTTCTCATGACAAGGTCAAAGTATGTAAGTAAGGTGGAGTAAAGTGTCCCAGGAAAGTGACCAGTAAAGTGGCAGGAGGTGGCCCAGCTGTGGAAGGCAGATAGGAGCCCTAAGAAAAGCACAGTGAGGCAGAACTTGTACTTGGATCAATATTTTGGAAGTTTAAAATAAGAGAAGATGAGCGGCGGAAGATTACACTGGAAAAGTGAATGATAGAAATTAGAAGCAAGAAATGTTGGTGAGGGCCTTATTAGAATTACAGAAGCTGCTTCCCTTAGGTTCATGGTAAATCTGCCACAACCAATTCATTTCTAGTTCAGTCCTGCATGAGGTCACTAGATCACTAGACACTAGACATCCCGTTGTTCATTGATTTCCTTGAGCGGGAGCCAGTAACATTTCCATTTGACCCTATCACGTGCCAGTGTAGCCCAATGGCATCTGCTTGCTTCAGGAGTATTAAGAGCCTCAAACCATTCGTTCAGGGTCTTGACAAAGAAGTCTGACCATCTGTAGGTGGGCGGCCACATGATATTTTGATGTCCCGTGGGATCCAGTCGGTAATGGCTCTAGTCTAGTGGTCGTCTCCAAATTGCATTACATGTCCAGCCCATCTGATTTTCGATGCCTTGGCAAATGAGACAGCATCCCTGTCTCGTCCTGCATGAGAATGCCTTGTAAATGACTTCCTGCTGTGAATGGCCCCTATGCTTCCCTATGTTATCATGCCATTTCATGCCATTTCTTACAGAAAGCAGCTCCAGCAAGTGGTAGTAGTTATATGGCTTTTTAAGAATGGTTTTATTTTTTATTTTTTTTTTTTTTTGCTTTTTGGGTCACACCCGGCAATGCTCAGGGGTTTCTCCTGGCTCTGCACTCAGGAATAACTCCTGGCGGTGCTCGGGGACCATATGGGATGCCGGGGATCGAACCCGGGCTGGCATGGACTGGCTGCCTGCAAGGCAAACGCCTACCCTCTGGGCTATCGCTCCAGCCCCAAGAATGGTTTTATTTTTACATGGATCTTTTAAAAGAATACTTTCTTACGAGTTAAGAGTTAAGAAACTGTTAACCGTCTGTTCAAAGGTTTATAGCTGCATGTCACAGAGATATGGGGAATCTATTATTGTTAAAACTGATGCTATATCCCTCCCCCTTTTAATAGTGGGATCATGTAGTTTTAATTCTAGGGAAATATGATCCTATAGTAAACTTCCAGTTTTGTTAATAAAAATGGGAGTTCTGAGGCCCCAAACGTTAATGGAACTTTTGAATTTATGAAAGATGATGCATGACACTTGAAAATAGACACGAGTTTCCAACAGAGATAATTAATATTTTAATTAGATTCTACGCTCGTGGAGGGAATATGACCTCGCAATAATGATTATAAATTATGGGAAACGGATGTTGGACATCACACCAGGATGCAAATCTTTATTTGGTTATAGCGACCGAGAAGAAGTCCTAGAGGGAGGTAATTGTTTCTCATCTTTAAACATGTCTTTTAAATTGAGTCCTTCAGAGGGTCACATAGTATTGGGTCCCTTTAAGAAATCCCTGAAAGGGATGGCTTTTAACTCTTAAAGGGATGGCCGATATACAAATTATGGGGATATATAAGAGTTGGAAAACACAGTTGAGGAGTCATTTAGACTGGGTTTTAAGCCTGGCTGGCAGGAGTGAGTTGGGGAAGCAGAGAGCCTGACAGGATAAAGGGAGGAGCAGAGAGAAGGGTGGGCTGAGCTGTGCACTGTCCTAAGGGCAGTGCTTGGAGATAGTTTGAAGAGACTCTTAAAGGGAGTTCAGAGCCTCTGAACTGGTTCTGTACCTAATATTGTCAGTCAGCCACAGACATGAAAGAAACTTGATGTTTTTAATTTATAATATTTAAAAAGAAGTGGCATTTGTTGAAGAAATGCTTCTTCCTCTTCCTTTTTAAATTGTAGTCGAGAAAGTGCAAAAGAAATCCATGCTAGAATACAGCTTGCTCCCCTCTGACAAGTGCTGGGCTTCCAGGAGGCATTGTGAGCTTTCTACAGCCAGCTGGGCAGTAGGCAAATCCCTTGCAATCCTCTCCCAAATGAAGGATTTTATTATTCTGGGTGGACCCTTTACATACATATTAGGGCTTATTTATTTATCTTTACACTTCTGGAGGCGCTCCCAGGATGGACATTATGGATACTCCTTGCTGGTTAACTCGGGCCTCTTCTGGAGGTGCTGGTGGCCACCTCGAGGTGCTGGCGATCGTGGGCTCCACCTGTCAAGTCATCTCAGGCCCCTCATTAGAATTTTTCACTCTGCTTCAAGTATATTTCCTACGCCCACTGTGTCACCTAAATTGTCGTTTTTAGGCGATAACTAATGTTTGAGATTTACTATCTTCCTCCCTAGCAGGGCCTTACTAGAACTCTTTCAATGGTCTCTTCTTGAAACTGTGTGCCTGAATATTTTTTTTTGCAGATCAAATTTTGAAATGTTGCTCATTGTCTGGGTTTTTGAGGGGTCCTTGGAGTTCCTTGGAGCCTCTTACGTCAGTGATCGTGGTGGGGTGAAGAATGTTACCTTCAACACTTTCCACAGAATCATTTGTTTACCTTCCACAAAAAAAAGTTACTGGTTCACTCCCCGCCCCCACCCCGAATGCTTTTTTCCCCCTTTTGGATGGGAAGGGAGCTGGTTATTTTTTTCTTTTTGTCCAGAAAAAACTTTGCAGTAATCGGGGAACAATGTAAAGATTTCGGAAACCAAATATCTGCCTTAAAGTTCATCAGCCTGTGTCTCATATGTGACCCTGCCCTTGGTCTTTGCTGGTTGTGTCCCATCATAGATTGGGAGGGTCCCAGGCCTCTTTTTTTCTATCTTACTGTACTATGCAGCAGGGCTTGAGAAGCTAACACCTAATTTAGAGAAGTCATAACTCACATAATCTCTCAAGGCCTCTTTAATCCTAAAGGGCTCTGGAGGTTTTTTCTTTGTTGTTGTTTTTGGAGAATAGGGAACATAAACCCATCAACTCACAGGCTCAGACTGTTAAAAACATGGTGTGGAGTCTGGAAGCAGAATTGCCGATTCTTAATGCGCTAATTACTGACCTTGTTAAGTTTCAATGAAAGCAAGTAAGGAAAGGCAATTAGCTTCCCTTACAAAGAAACGTGTTCTGGGTAAAATAAGGAAAAAGAGAAAGGAATGGAAATACTTTTCTGGGAGCAGCCTGGAATTCTTAAAATTCCTTTAAGAACTTAGAAAGCTAAATACCGAGCTGCTTTTAGAAGATTGTGTGTGTTGGAGGAGACTGGTTATGGGATGAGAAGGTGACTGGGAGGAAGCTAGAGAAAGAGCTTACATGTTTTGGTTAACCTTCATGAAACAGTAGTACTACAGCTGGGGTTCAGATAGAATGTAATGGTTGCTGTTATTATGAAGTAATATGGCTTAGCCAGAAATCATGCTTCTGTTTACCAAGTGGGAATGACATTAGACATTATTAGGTGGATGGTATTTGAAAATGACAGCTCTACACTTTACCAATGTTTCTAGGAGTCTAAAAAAGATTCTTCTTGGTAAGCCCAAGAAGCCACCACAGCCCTTATTACCTGAAAAGATAAATGAACAGTTGGCTATGTTGGAGACCCACCTACTCAAACTGATAAAGCAAGGTAGTTAAATAAAACTTTTTATTTTCATTATATACGTACACATATTTGAATGTGAAAAATTGAAAGAATTAATATCAGATTGACATTTGATAATTTCTGAAGATTTTATATATAGTGCATTTACATTATGTCTTTGATTCTAACATACTCTCCATTAAGAGACTGATAAATGTTCTTTACAGAGGTGACTTACAAAGATTAAGCAATTTGTTTAGGATCACATCACTGGCTTGGGTTGTAGCCTGAATCTGCTGACTTTGTAGCAGGACTTCTTAGTGTCGATGCTCTTGCCAGTGTGGGCCAGATAATTCTCTTTCTTCTGGTGGACCTGGAGGCTTTGCATGATGCCAAGTAGCATTCCTGGCTTCTACTCACAGCCCTGTAATACACCGTCTCCCTAGCTGTGATAGCCGACTGTGAGGAAGATGTTGCGGAAGCATTGGCGAGGGTATTCAAAAACAGAACCACTGCAGGATGTCCCAGAATGAAAGAAATAGGGTGAGGGGTGTTAACGTGGGAGTGCTTTGGACGAGGTCTGCTCTGGTGAGAGATTCTTTCATTTTAGGGCATTTCATGTATAGACATTTCATAATCAGTAGTGTAGGATTGGACTCTTATTAGAATTTTGGAATCTACAGTATAGATAACTACTTAAGAAGTTGACTTATTTTCTGATGGTAAGTATCATATTTAAAAACATTTAAAAGACTTCAATTCTTCTAGAGGAACAGGAGAATGCCCACGCTTTTTCCCAAGAGTGAAGCTCCACTCTGGCCCCTGAAGCTTTGGGGGAAAAGCGTTATACTTGTGGAATTCTTTGTTCTCATCTCATCTCTTTTATCTTGTGCTTCATTGCATGGGGCGGTCATGCTCTTCCATAATTCCCTCGGGCACTCTCATTCTTTTTCAGCATATACTGTGCCTGTTCTGAGCTGAATTATTTTTTTATTTTTGGGTCACACCCTGCGATGCTCAGGGGTTACTCCTGGCTCCTCGCGGTGCTCAGGGGACCATATGGGATGCTGGGGATCAAACCCGGGTTGGCCGTGCAAGGTAAATGTCCTACCTGCTGGACTATCTCTGCAGCCCCTCAAGCTGAATTTTTTTAAATTGAACCCAATGTTTTATTCTTTATATAATCAGTAAACCTAGCGCAGGGAAAACTTTCATTGCCTTGTTTTATATAAAGCTTAATTTTTTTTTTAACTCCACCGCTTTTCTTCTCCTGAAATTCTTTTCTGAGAGAAAGGCATGATGCCAGTGGATTCGGTGGTACCCAGATCAGGGGCTGATCAGTTGGTTCAGGGCCTGTGGGAAGCAGGAACTTGTCAGCGGGTTCCTGACATCTATGTGGCTGGGTGGGATTTAGGTAGATGGTTGCTGGTAGGCCTTGGTGAGAGTTCAATGTTGTAGGTTTTATACGTAACAAAACGTATTGAAGAGGATTATATGAACAACCATATGAGAAGGGGCTGTTTCTAACCTTTATTTTAAAGTTAGGAAATTGGGGTTAAGAGAAATTAACTGTTTTATAAGGACTTGAATTAAAAAGAGTCACACTTACTTTGAACTCAAATAATCTGGCCCAAGTATCTGTGTTGTTCATAATTTTGTACTTTATCTGCTTTCAAAAGTTAATTTTATGAAAATGAAGTTGATATAATTGGAAGCATTTGAGTCTTGGATTTCTTCATACAACACATATTGGGAAATTTATGCATTAGAAGTTCTTCACCAAGTTGGTGCAGATGCCTCAGCTTTTAGAGAGAAAAATTAATTGAAAAAAATTGAGGTTATTTTATTTGAAAATTTTAGACTAAATAACAGCTGCTACTTTAAGACTAAAACCAGGCTAAATATGCGAATATTTTCCTTGAAAAATAAAAAATTTTCTTGAAGAATTTTTATTTGGGGACTGTTAAATAGATTCTAAAATATATTAATTTATTTAACCTTAGCTGCTACATCTGAACTCTCTGGAGCAGAGGACCCTATCTTTCTGTATCCTATAGTTTTAAATTGGCCAGTCAAAGGAGCTGCAAAGAAGGTAAGAGACCTACGTGTATGTCAGTTGTTCTCTCCTCTGACTATTAAAGATCAGCTTATTAGAAGATTCTGTTGTTGTTGTCTATAAAGGTTTCATTTGCTCTCAGCAGAAGATTTTGGATTCAGAAAAAGAAACATTCATAATCATGTAAACTCTTGAATAATGTATCAAAGCAAACCTAAACCGGTACCTGTTTTCATATATGGATTATTTTAGTGGTAAAATGATATGTGAAACTTGTAAGAACTATGAAATTGAAAAATACATTAAGTTAAGCTAAATATTATGGCTTAATAGTCTGGAGGGGAAGGAAAAGAGAAAGAGATAGAGAGAAAGGGAAAGAAATAAAGAACCTGCCATGGAGGCGGGCTGGGGAGGGGGAGGGAACTGGGGACATTGGTGGTGGGAGATGGGCACTGGTGGAGGGGATGGGTGCTGGAACACTATGACCGAAACCCAAGTGTGAACATCTTTGTAATTGTATATCTTACGGTGGTATAATAAAATACTTATAAAAAAATAAAGGATGGGATAAAATAGAAAAAAAATTATGGCTTAAACTAATTGATATATACTAAAAAATAAGATGGTTGGTCTTTCTGATAGTTATCAGTCACATCCACCCTCCCTCCCTAAACCTATTACTGTAGGTAAATTTGTGAAATCTCTCTCAATTTTGTTACTTACAATATAAATGAAACAGGCTATTTGGAATTATTTGATCTTAGAAAAACAGTAAGTTCACACTATATCACTGTATCACTGTCTTCCCGTTCATCATCGATTTGCTCGAGCAGGCCCCAGTAACATCTCCATATGTCCTGTCTCATGCTAGTAGAGCCCAAGGGCATCTTGTTTACTCAAGTTCACACTATATTCCTTTTTTAAAATGAAAACCCTGATAAATCTGAAAAAGCAGGTGAATCTTTCCTGTTTGCACAAATGCTTGTTAGCAGCAGTAATATTTTTTAAAAAATATACATGTTTTATTATTTTTGGCCACACCTGCAGGTGCTCAGGGCCATCTCTGTTTTTTTTAATATTTTATTATCTACCACCGTGAGATATACATTTATAAAGATGTTCATGTTTGGGTTTTGGTCTTACATTCCAGCACCCATCTCTCCACCAGTGCCCGCTTCCCACCACCAATGTCCCCAATTCCTCCCTCCTCCCTAGCCTGCCTCTATGGCAGGTTCTTTATCTCTTCTCTCTTCCTTCTCTTACACATTGAGGAGTGTAATACATACATTTAGAGGTTATCATGTGTATCTTTTTTTTGCCTATATTCAATGCTCAGTTCTTGGCAGGTATTATCATTTTCGACAATTATTAGCACACTTTTACCCTTCTCTGTCTTACCTAACCTCTGACTCCCACACGTTTGTGGTAGATTCACCTTTGACAAGACCTCCTGCCTAATTCATGTTTTGAGTGACCTTAGATATTGCTATCATAATACACACATATATTTATGTTATGCAAATAAATGCTGTCATTCTATAGCTGTCTTTTTTCTTTTGGCTAATTTCACTCAACATGATCCTCTCCATTTCCATCCATTTATAGGCAAATTTCATAACTTCATTTTTCCTAACAGGTGCCTAGTTAGGATAGCTGTACTAGAGTTTCTTTATCTAGTCATCAGTTCTCGGGCATTCTGGTTGTTTCCAGATTCTGGCTATTGTGAATAGTGTGCAGCAGTAACATTTCAGCTATGGTAATAGGTTTATTGTAACTATATATAAGCTTCTTGTTCTCACAGTCTTGAAATTTAAGCACAGACCCAGATTCCTGGAATTCTTTACACAAGTTATGCTAAAATGCTTAAATGATGAAAAGTTTCATCTCGTGGTGGAAATAACAAGTCCAGTCATTGATTTCTTGAGAAGGTACTTATAATATCTGTTTTATTATTATTAGCTTGAAAAGGCGAGTAATATTATTTTCTTAAGACACAGAAGGTTGATGAAAAAGAGGCTGGGAGAGATATAGCTAAAACAGGCACTTGGAAGATAGTGAAGTTATTTAGGTTTCTCTAAATATACAACTAGTAAACCATATTGTAGATATCTGTTAGGTCTTTTGTTATTTTGTGAGGATGGGTAATAACTTTGTTAGCCAGTAACTCCACTCACATAAGGTTTTGGGTTGAGTTTTGGTCATTTGTCATGATTTTCTGATCCCTCTGTAGTAGCAATCAGAGACGTTCTTTGGAATTTAACATATATGTTTACTAGATTGTTCCTTCAATAGTAGTAAAACTAACAGTTCTCCCTCTATTCTCCAAACCTGAATGACTGTTTGCTCCCAAAGAAAATTGTAGTGTCTCATGCCAGCTGTGAGTGATTCCAAGTGAACTAAACCGTTTGTTCAACAACTGGTTTTTCTTTCAACTGTAGGGAATGAATTTCTCAGTTAAAAAATCATTAAAAAATCAAAGTTTGTTTTAAAATGGCAATCTAAGAGCACAATATTCTTCTGAAGATATATCATTAAATAGGTTTTTTTGCCTTTTTTGGGGGGTCACACTCCAAAATACTCAGGGGTTACTCCTGGCTCTGCTTTCAGGAATTACTCCTGCTGGTACTCGGGGGACCAAATGGGATGCGGGGACCGAACCTGGGTCAGCCACATGCAAGGCAAAGGCCTACCATTGTACTAACACTCCAGCCCCTAAATAGTTTTCTTTTAATAGGCATATAATTTGTTAGGAAAAAAATCTTAGAATATATGTGCTTCATATTTTCGGAAGATAATATAGGACTCTTTCTTGCACTGTTGGTTGTGGAGGCTGCCAGTGCTATGCCCGTCAGGGACTGGGAAGAGAAGCAGTGCCAGAGATTGGAGTTGGCCCCTGTGCATTCAGCCTTGCCTTGCAGCCCTTTGGGCCATCACTCTGGCCCTGAGGAAATTGAACACCAATACAGCTGAGTACCAATACAATTTGGTATTGAATACCAGGCTATGGTAATAAGAGCAGTGACCATAACAAGAAAGTTTCATCAAATTAAAAACCAGAAAACAAAAACATGACAGAAGTTAAATGTGTGGAAGATATAAATAATGTGCTGGAATCTAAAGACAATTAGTAGACAGTTTACATGTGTAGTGAAATTGGAAAGATAACCATGGAGGTCCAAACTAAAAATAAAAATTATTCTGAAAGAGGAAAACAGAACAAATGATTTATATGCATGAATCAGTGGCTTAATAAAATATCTGAGGTTGGAGATTTAACAGTACACCTGAGTCGAAAGTCAAGATAATGATTTTGTTTATGTATTGGCATTTTGGGTCACAACCGGTAATGCTCAGGAGTTATTCCTGCTCTATACTCAGGAATTACTCCTGGCAGTGCGTGGCAAGCCCTATAGAATGCCTGAGATAGAACTGGGTCTGCCGTGTGGAAACCAAGTGGCCTACCCACTGTGCTGTCTACGGCCGCCTGATTTTAACTTTCATACTGCACGTACATTCATCCCAAAGAGCATATAGATGTGTAATAGATGGAATACCTTGCTTTCTACTTTGATAATGTTTATTTTATTTCCATGTTCATGTGATTACCATATTTTTCCAAAAATAACTGATTTTAATTCTGCAGGGAATAAATATGCAGCTTTTGTTTTTCAATTTTATGGCTTCCTGATTTATATTCAATGTTTTCATTCATATGAATTAATTTTAATATGTAATCTATATTTAATTCTGGCTCTTATTAATATATTAATTCTGTGTAAATGCTAAAGAATTATCACTTTGTTATTTAATTTTAATACCACCTTTTACATTTATAGCAGGAGATTATATCAGTATTGCTTATTACAATGAATGCATTTCATGCACTTTGATAAAAAAGTATATGTAAATAGATTCAGTAATGATAAGGTTAATGTGACAGAAAACAGTGATACTAGCAGAGTTTAATGTGCTACTTTTAGCATGTAAAAGACATAAATATGTACAAAATATAATTTTTAAGGTTAATTTGCTGTATAGCCAGTTGAGATGAAATTCTTTTAAAGTGCTCCTGATAAAAAATTAGAAAAAAAATTAAACTGAAATATTAATGCCAATAGACCACTAGACAAAAGTGATCAAAGAAAAATCGCATTCTACTTGAGTACAATTGAGCTTTTTTTTTTGGGGTGGGAGATGTACTCAGAATAGTTAGAGCAGTCCTGAGACAAAAGGAGAAAAATAGCAGCATTTACTCTCTGGCTTTCTTGAAATGACAGTGCAAAGCAATAGTATTCAGAACGGTTTATAATACTGGAGCAAAAATCAGATACACAAACCAATAAAATAAAAGAGTGAGCCTGAAATAATCCCATAAAACACTTAATTTTTTAATAAGAAAGTCAAGACCATGCAGTGGAGGAAAGAAAGACTCAACATATGATGCTGGGAAAACTGGGCATTCATATGCAAAAAATGAAACTAGACCACGGTTTAACAGCACATACAAGATTAACTTGAAAATAATAAAGGGCATAGATAAGAGACCTCAAATTTAAGATATTCCCCAGATACTATCTTGGATTTAGACATTAGAGATGAATTTGGAGACTTTAATGCAAGGGAAACAAATGCAAAGATGAACAATGAGACTATCAGATTAGTTTTATCATAACAGACTATATCAGTTTCATTTTTGCTTTCACACTGTCAAAGAACTACAGAAAATACAGAAATGGCAACCTACTAATTGGGAGGAAATGAACATATATAGAGAGAACTTATGCAACAGTATAAAAACAAACAAAAAAAAAAAAATGGAGAAGACTGGAGAAATAAGACAGTGGTTAAAGTGCTTACCCTGCATGTGGCTGACTCTAATTCAACCCCTAGCACCACGTGTGGTCTCTGGATAACGGCCAGGAGGTATCCCTGATCAGAGAGCCTGGAGTAAGCCCTAAGCAATGCCGGGTCTGGCAACCACTTTTCCCCCAAATGAACTTAAGAACAGAATATTGGACCTTCCTAAAGAATATAAAGAGATCGCCCACAGGCCCATAAAAAAGACTCAATTTAACTCGTTAAGGAAATGCTAATTACAAACCACACTGATGTATCATCTCAATCTTTGAGAACGAACTCTAAGAAAATAATGGAAGTAGCAAATGGTAGAGATGTAGAAAAGTTTTATGTCATATAAACTGTTTGTGGAATATAAAAATAGTATAGTTTCTATGGACATTATATGTTGATTCCATAAATTGTTAAAAATTGAAATACCACGGGCTGGAGCGATAGCCCAGCGGGTAGGGCGTTTGCCTTGCACGCAGCCGGGCTGTGCCGGCCTGGGTTCGATCCCCGGCATCCCATATGGTCCCGAGCACCGCCAGGAGTAATTCCTGAGTGCAGAGCCAGGAGAAACCCCTGAGCAGTGCTGGGTGTGACCCAAAAAGCAAAAAAAAAAAAAAATTGAAATACCATGTGACACAGCAATACCATTCTTAGGCATGTATGCAGAGGATATGAAAGCATTAATTTGAAGTTATTTTTAACCACTTTGTTCACAGCAGTGCCATTTACAACATTGACTCAACTGAAATGCCTATAAATAGGAGACCGAATAAGGAAACTGTGATACATATACTTAATTGAATACAACTCAGTTATTAAAAAATATGAAGTAATGCCTCTTGTGACAACCTAGATAGGACTTGAGATGACTGTGCTCAGCAAAAATAAGTATGGAAGCAAGAGAAATAAGTAGGGAAGCAAAAGACAGTGGCCAGAGAGTTTCACTCATGTGTAGAATAGAAAAAAGCAGTTGAAGTGATAAACAATAACAAAACTCAGACTTTGTGAAAAATGGTGATTATCAAAGGAATAAAGGAAAAGTAATGAGATGATTCAGAAAGTCATTTTGGAAGTGTGACAATGCTGGAATATTGGAGATGCAATGACTCTTATAGGCACATAGAGAGGTGAAATTGTACTGCCCAGATTTTTCAGTACGGTGACCAGTGGTAACTTAATACAATTTGAATTATAAAAGGGAACTTCCTATTATTAAACAAAAAAAGAAAAAATTAAGTGTATTTTGATTGTATTGAAAAATTGAAAGAATAATTAAATCAATCTATGAAATCAAAAGAAAGTAGAAGTGGAATATAATTAGTTTTAGTTTCTTTTTGAAAATAGTCCCATTATGGTCAGCATACTAAAAAATAAAATATAGTTAATCCAAAAAAGTAATAATCTTTGAAGTGCTTAAACAAATATTAAGTAAAAGTATATATAATTTAATATTAATAAATTTGAAAGTATAGTCTATGGCAGAGCCTGGCAAGCTACCCATGTTGTATTTGATATGCCAAAAACCAGTAACAATTATGGACCTCATTCCCATGACTTGAGTAATGGTTTGAGGCTCTTCCTGTCTCGGAGCAAGCAGATGCCCTTGGGCTACACTTGCTTATTACAGGGCGTATGGAGATTTTGCTGGTGCCCGCTGGAGCAAATCTATGAACAACAGGAAGACAAGTAAAATTTGAAAGTCAAATAGAAAGTGATGATTTTATAGAAAAAATTATAAGTTTATTTAAACATTAAATTTTTTGATAGCTTAGAATGTTTTTAGGTTAGTTTTTACATGTATTAAAAGAAGGTAATTTTAAATTTAAACATTCATTTCAGAATATGATTATATGATTATAAAGTTTCCTGAAAATTGAAACAGCAGGCTCTAATAAAGTATTTTAAAAATAGAGTGAAAAATAGAAAATTCTAGGTCAGTTCTTCCTATAGAATATGTGGCCAGAAGAAACCCAAGACCAGATGTTTATGGGTAAATTTAGCAACCCAAATATATATTTTATTATTAATATAATCCAGGAAATTTAGAAGTATAATTATCATTGATAGTTCAAAAAATATTACACAGTGTTCTACGCAGAAAATGAAGCTGAATATATGTGCGCACGCGTACACACACATAAATATATAGTTAACTTAAGTGAATTATCTGAAAAGTATGAGAAACAATAATTCTATAAGGTGGCAAGATGTAAAATCAATAGCTTTCCTGCATCAACTAGAAAGTATAATGGAAGAATTATCCCATTTTTATAAAGGATTAAATTTATCAGTAATTGTGAGGGACTTAGACTAATATAAAAAAGACCAAACTACTTTAGTAAAGATATTAAAAAATGACTGAATAAATGGGAAGACACAATACATTACTCTGGGCAGATAGAGAATTGCAGAGACGTCTGTTTTCTTCAAGTTATTTATTGGTTTAATGCAATTCCAATGAGATTAGTTTATTTGGAATCGGATAGTGTAATGAAAAATATTTGAAAAATAAAAAAAAGATAAAACGAGAGATTTATATTATCAGATAAAGTTTGACAGAGTTGAGAGTATGAAGCAATATGCAGGGTACTACTGGAGTTCAGCCAAGGCAGAAATAGGGGTTGGGGCTGTTTGAGTGAGAGAATGCACGCTTGGCATGGTGAGGGGGCTCTGTTTGAGTGAGAGAATGCACGCTTGGCATGGTGAGGGGCCTCTGTTTGAGTGAGAGAATGCACGCTTGGCATGGTGAGGGGCTCTGTTTCAGTGAGAGAATGCACACATGGCATGGTGAGGCTTGGATTTGAACCCCATCAGCAGCATTGCCTTCATGGCGAAAAATGTAGACACCAATGTGAGTAATAAAAACAGTGAACATAAGGCATTAAATAAATGATCAGTGATATTGACTACAAAAAACTTTAAAAAATACTACACCGCAAAACAACGTAACATAGAAACCAGTTAGAAGTAGCTGAGGCATTCTAAGAAGAGGTTTAGAAGAAACATGGGGTTGATTTATTCACTGGGCAAGTCTTGGACCGTGAAGGAGAAGAATGCCAAGAGGACTGGGAAGATGGTAGTAGACTGAGGATAATTTCCTGGGCTCTGTTTTTTCTTTCTCAAGTAACAATTAGAAGGGAAAGAATTCTGGTGGGGCAGGAGCCAGAAGAGATAAAGGAGAGAGAGGAAATAAGAGAAGAGAGCAAGCTAGTTGGAAAATGACTGGGAAGTAGTCTGAGGAGGCGAGCTACAGAGGGTGCATTCCCAGGGCCCCACTGGTCACTGGTGCAAGCTGTCTAGTTCACCTAAGGCAGGATAGACAAGCGGACAAAACATTTGCTCAAGTTAATACCAACTAACTGGGGATTCTTGGATATGCTGCAGCTGGCCTCGAATCCCAGCCCGGCATATGATCCAGGCTCATCATCATCAAGATCAACGTGAGAGTTCAACTACCTTTAGGACCAAGATAAATCTGGAGTTCCAGTTCTAGAAACAGGACAACCAGGCTCAACCAGATAATTTCATTAGCCATGTGTTAGTGTGACCCTTTATCAGGTTCCGTTTAGGTTTGTGGATCCCATTTGTAGTGCTGTAACAGGGTTCTGCTGTAGCTTGCAAGGGGCTTCGAATGGAAACAGTACTTTTAGGAAATATACAAATTTCAGGGAAAGTAGGTGATAAGTAGGTTCAGTAGAGGGAAAGGTAGCTATTAAAGAATTTTACAGTAGCTGGAGAGAGGGTCATTGTTACCAAAGAGGATCATGGTAATCTAATAAACAAGGGCTAGAAGCTTTCTAGGATATTTGGAGAAAGGGGGAAAGTTAAGTAGTCATCTGAAACTGACACAGTACAGTTGTGATTGTCAGCACAATTGGAGATGTTCTTTTTGCATAATTTCGGTGACTACTTTGAGGTGGTTTTGCAAATTCTTGTAAACCCCTTAAACTGACTTCATTGTTTTGTATTAGGAGGAATGAAGCTCTAACCGGAATGAGAAGAAACAGATATAAGGACAATCTTTTGAATAAAAAGGGCCACAAATCTGTAAAGTATAAAGCTGTCGTAATGGAAATCGGAAGAGTAAGTGCCATATTAATTTGTTTTTGTTTTGGGGGTCACACCCAGCTGTGCTCGGAGGTTAGTCCTGACTCTGCACTCAGGAATTACTCCTTATGGTGCTTAGAGTGCCAGCAATTGAACTTGGCTTGGCGTAGCACTTGCCCTAGGTGCCATATGAATTTAATGAAAGTTTTAATTTAATGAAATTAAAGTTTTAATTTAATGAAATATTTATCTAGATTTGATTATCTATTTTATAATGTATTATAATATGAAACAGAAGGAAATACCAATAAGCATAATTTCATATTTATACAAATCATTAAAGTTTGTAAGCTTTATTTTGTTTTATTTTATTTATTTATTTTTTTTTTTGCTTTGGTCACACCCAGCGATGCTCAGGGGTTTCTCCTGGCTCTGCACTCAGGAATTACTCCTGTCATTGCTCAGGGGACCATATGGGATGCCGGGGATCGAACCCGGGCCGGCATGGGCCGGCCGCATGCAAGGCAAACGCCCTACCCGCTGGGCTGTCGCTCCGGCCCAGTTTGTAAGCTTTATATGAGTGTTTTTATAGTCGTATTTTATTACTGAAGGTACTTAGGATAGTAATTTTAATTGAAAAGTGTAAAGAAATCTTTGTATTTCAATGGCTAGAGATAAGGGTTGGGTATTTGTAGATAATCATTTTGTGTTCAGTTCAATTTGTAACATTTTGTTATCTCTCTTATTAAGACAGATGTGATTTCAAGAAAAACAAGTTCTAAGAAAAGGGAAACACTGAGGGATTTTTTTTCCAGAAATCCAACTATTCTTGAATTGATGGAACAAGAAAGGTAATATAAGATTAATTGATTTACTAAACATTTACTTGATGATTTCTATGTGTTGTGCATTGTGTTTTTGCAGCAGGGTTAGTGTGATAGATTTTATAGATAGGATACTGCTCTAGGGAGCTAGCATACTATCGAAGGGATCCCAGTAAAGATATAAGCCAAAAATAGAAGACACTTGGATAAATTTTATGAATGTAAAGGAACACGATATATTAAAACAATTCACCTTGAATATTTGCAGTAGTATTTTAGGATGGCCAGAAGGCTAAATTGGTAAATAACTTTTATTTGTTGATTGAACCTATTGTTGTTGATAGAAGTCAAATGATCAAGCTTATCATAGTAAAATATTTAAATAGATTCTCTTGTTTTTTCGGGAGTCACACCCAGCAATGCTCAGGGGGCTATTCCTTGCTCTGTACTCCATATGGGATGCTCGGGATCGAACCTGGGTCAGGCTGCATGCAAGGCAAACACCTTAACCACTGGACTGTATCTACAGCCCCCATAGCTTATCTTTTTATTGCTGCATTTATGATTCTTAGACACTTTTGTATATCTTAACTTCATTATGTAATGAGTGAGAGATCTTTACCTGTTTAGTGATTTTGATCGTAATTTGTAACTGTATCACTGTCTTCCCGTTCATCGTCGATTTGCTCAAGCAGGCACCAGTAACATCTTCATAGGACCTGTCTCATGCAAAGTAGAGCCCAAGGGCACCTGCTTGCTCCAGGAACATAAAGAGCCTCAAACCATTCCATCAGGTCATGGTAATGAGGTCTATAATTGTTACTGGTATCTGGCATATCAAATATGACACAGGTAGCTTGCCAGGCTCTGCCGTGCGGATAGTCATCTCAAAATGCAGCATTTATTGATGAACCACAAGGCCGCAAGTGGCGCGAGCTGGGCTGTGATAGGCTGGTCTGCTGGGTGGAGTTCTGATGAGGGGGAAGTCCAGATGTGAAAAATGGAGGTCCTCATGGAGTGGGGGGCATCTGACTTGTTGTGAGGCTCTGCTGAGGTGGTGGGCCAGGGCTAGAACCTGCCATCCCTCCCGGGCACCTCATGAGTGGCTGGGCACTGTGAGAGCCAGTAGTAGCTCTGCCCCATGTCTGTCTCTGGATCAGCATACCTGAACCGGATTAAAAAAGACTGCAGCAGGGTGGATCTCCATGAGCCGGGCTGTGATAGGCTGGTCTGCTGGGTGGAGTTCTGACGAGAGGGAAGTCGGATGTGGAAAATGGAGATCCTCATGGAGTGGGGGTCGTCTGGCTTGTTGTGAGGCTCTGCTGGGGTGGCGGGCCAGGGCTAGAACCTGCCATCCCTCCCGGGCACCTCATGAGCGGCTGGGCACAGTGAGAGCCAGTAGCAGCTCTGCCCCATGTCTGTATGTGGACACAAAAAATATTCCAAAATTTTCACTATTGTAAATAGTGCTTTAGAAGACACTGTTGGGGACTGGAGCAGTAGCACAGTGGGGAGTGTTTGCCTTGCATGTGGCTGACCTCTCTTCATCCCTGATTGTCATTTGTAACAATCGGGTATTAATAGGACAACTTTAATTTTTTGTTTGCTTTTACATTCTGTTTGACTATTCCTTCATTTATAATTTGTACATATTCTAGATGGGTACAGAAAATAGAGCAATAGATGGACAAATACCCGCTATGTAGGCTGACATGTAGATCATCAAAAACTGTTTAAATTCCTACGGGACATTCCTGGAAATCGTTCCCATGCACATTTCCCCAGAAGTAATAGTATCTGAAATCTTGCATTTACCATGCTCATGAGATTTTGCGCTTCAGTTATTTATGTATATTCTATAAATATTGTATGGTATGTTTTATAATTTTCTCTGTCAGTTTGTCTGTTTTTATCATTGGGGTGTTTGTGAGATTTTCTGTTTCCCAGTTTAGTTTTTTTATAGATTTGTGGTATTCCCTTGTACAAATAAAGAAAATAATTCGCTCAGTGTTCTGTATGTGGACACAAAAAATATTCCAAAATTTTCACTATTGTAAGCAGTGCTTTAGAAGACACTGTTGGGGGCTGGAGCAGTAGCACAGCGGGAGAGTGTGTGCCTTGCATGTGGCTGACCTGGCTTCATCCATGGCATCCCATATAGTCCCCTGAGCACTGTCAGGAGTAATTCCTGAGTGCAGAGCCAAGGGTAACTCCTGAGCAGAGCTGGTTGTGACTCAAAAGATAAAAAGGACACTTGCACATATTTATAGGTATCTGTGTTGCTGGGAAAAATGTATAGGAATGTATTTCCCTTGATATGAACATCTTCTTTGGTGCCTGAGGGTCCACATAATCATTGGGGCTTGGGTGCTACTCCCAGCTGTGTGCTTGGGAAGTGCTCCTGGTGGTGCAGTGCTGGGAATTGGTACTGAAGCCCTGGCCTGCAAAGCGTGTGCTCAGCGCTGTGGAGCTGTCTATTTCGCCCTAGTCTAATTGCTTTACTAATGACGCTGAGCAGTGTTTCATATCTTCATTAGCTTGTTTTTGTTTTAAACTCTTAGCACTGCTTGTATCTACTTTGAGTATTGTATAATTTTTGTAGTTCTTCCAGTTATCTATGAAAGTTTGCATACTTAAGTAGCATTCCCCAGATTGTGGTTTTACAGTGTAAACTTTTTTCTTTCAATAAAGTCAAACTTTTTGGAACTGGGGAGTTGGCTCCAAAGGGGCGCCGTGCACATAACTCCCATACGCCAGGATTCAGTTTGATGCCTGGCACCTCCTAATCTCTGGACGCTGATGGGCCATGGCCGTGATGACTCCTCCACACTTGATCTTGGTGGACCCCAGCACCTCCAGCTGCTTGTACTGAAGTGCCAACCTGTATGATTTGACTCTCAGGTGTAACCACTTGGTGTCCCCAAAGCATGCACTATTGGATGAGGCCCCTATTAAAAAAAAACGTTCTGGGGCCAGAAAAATAGTGAGCAGCTTTAGCACATGGCCAACCTGGGTTCAACCCCAAAACCATATATGGTTCCCTGAGCCCTACCAGGAGTGATTCTTGAGCACAGAGCCCAGAACCACAGAGCCAGGAGTAAGCCCTGAACACTGCTGACTGCTGGGGATAGCTCAGTCACCAAAACACAATTATGTTAAATCCAAAAAACAATACATCTAAAAATATCTCTTTAGTATTTTTAAAGTTCTTCTCTAATTGAAGTGTTAATAATGTATTCTTTCTCAGTTCAATTTTTTTGTAATTTAGGAATTTTTTTCTTTAGTTTTGCAAATTGAGAAAAGATCTGTCCACCTCCTCCCTTTTAAAATTTGCTATAGGTGCCCCATATATTGAGTAATCTATCCTGTCACCGCTGTCACTCCCCCCCCACTCAGAAAGATTTCATTAATGTGGCGTCAGGATCTCCTTTCTGCCCATTTAGTCCAGAGGGCAGCCTTCTGTGAATCAGCATCACACCGTAATCCTTAGGTCTTCAGCTGCCTTGCTGCCTGAAAGAAAAAATTCACTCATGTGCGTTTTCTTCATGTCCGCCTATCATATTCTTCCCCAAAGTAGTTTGCATCAGCTCCTCAAGTAGCACAAAACTCATGGTATTGGATATAGAAATGAACATATAGAACATTTTCTTGGGAAGAATATTTTTAAATGATATTAAGGCTTTTAATTAGTAGACATACACAATTTTAGTTTTATTTAATGATAGCTTTTTGATTATCAAAAATCTTTTCAATTTTTCTCATATTTTGCTAGCCATATCAAAGAAATTACATTTTGTATTTGCATAGTTTTTTAAAACCTTATTTAAACATTGTGATTTACAAAGTTGTTCATGGTACAGTTGTTTCAGGTATTCAATATTCCAGAACCAGTCCCACCCCCCAATGTGCCCTTACCGCCTCCAAAGACCCTCGTTTCTCACACCTTCCATATGCCTGCTCCCTTAGCAGGCACTAATTGTATTGCTTATTACAACATATATCTTGAAATGGTATTGATAAAGTCATGGCCTTTTTTTGAGTTGTTACATGCAAATTGAACCATCTGTGTTATTACTTTCACTTATTGAACTTATTAAACGTAGTGGGCTTCAACTCAATATTTTAACAAAGATGTTCATGTTAATTTATTACAAATAGTCAATATTCGACCCTAAGACCATCAACATTGCAACTATGGACCATAGTTATTTCAAATTTTCCAACCACTGCTTGAGCCTGTCCTAAGCAGACACGCCAATATTTTGTATTGCTTGTTATAGCTAATTTGCTAACTATGGCCAAGAAATGTTTTCTTAGAAGAAAGTTAATGAGGATGGTTCAATCTCACAATGGAGCCATTGACTCATTAAGCCCTTTGTATAAGAAATTACTGATCCATTGTTACAGGATAGGCATTGTGACTATGTATTTTCTTATTGTACTTACACCTACTAAATGTGATGTGGTACTTGGTAGATAAGTATACCAGAGTTTGAGATGTTGCTTCAGAAATTCCGGAGATTGGAGCTGAGTGATAGAGTTGGATATAACTGGGTGGTACCTTTTTGGGGCATGGGCGTGACCACTAGGCTTTTCCAAAGAACAGAGAGATGGGGGAAGGGAGCCCGCCCCTGATTCCGCTAAAAGCCTGAATAATTCAGTCTCAAAAACCCACATACCTGAGGTTTTCAAAGGATTCACTCATGGGTGGGGTATGTCCAAGAAGTGGAGTCTGATCTTGAGCATGGCGGTGATTGTGGAGTGTGGATTTTTTTTTGAACTGCTGGGGCTCTGTTGGGGGGGGGGGCCTTCCTAAACCTGTCCTCTTCCGGGGTCCCTTGTGTTCAGCCTGGTACAGGGAAGACCGGGAGCATCTCTGTATTTCGCGTAGTGTTGTGCGGAAGAAAAAAACCTTTCATTTATCTGGTATATATGCAAGGGTGTAGTTTGTAGTTCTAAAACTTTATGTTTAATTTCATAAGAAATTTCATGCGTGTTTCCAGAGTACATTTTTACTTTTTCATTCAGTTTCTACTCATGCTTCCTGATGTTTAGTGTTGCTATTGTTTAAACTTTTTTGGGATTAAGATAGGTGATGATGTTAACTCATGACTTTAATTTGCCTTTTTATAATGACAGATTATATTAGATATCATTTTATGTGCTTATTAGACATATATATCCCTAGGAGGAAACTTTTGTTCATCTACTAATAAGATTGTTTTTTATTTTTTCCTGTTGAATCTTTGAGAGATTTTTATATATTCTAGATCTAACAAAGACCTCCTCCCCAAAGGTCTTTGTTGTATGTGTGATTTGCAAATAATCCTCCCCATTTTTCTTTTTATTCTATTTTTAAATTCCCCCAAATCTTTTCATTCCTTTTAGGGTTTTTTCACAGAGCAAAAGTATCAGTTTTCCTGCCTTTTTTTTTCTTTAATTGGTTGTGCATTTAGTGTCGATCTAACATCTTGCCGATCCTAGATTCTATCCTTTTGTTTGTTTTTGGTGGGAAATTGAGCAGAAAAATACAAATAGTGGACAGCTGGAGCATATCTGTCCCTTCTTGTGAAAGGATAAGGTGAAAATAAAGGAAGATGGCCGTGGAATGTGGGCAGGGCCAGGAAGTTGATCTGGTGTGAGACGTGCCAGGTCCGATGGGCTCATGGCCAGCATGCCCCGCCTGGATGGACAGGTCAAGGGAGATGACGCTGTGTATGTCCTGCCTACTTACTCATGTGACCGCACACCCATAGGCTAAGAAGCAATATACCTTAAGTGGATAGGCTAGAGCTAAGATATCACAAACTAATTGGCTATGTTCTTCGAGGGTCCTTTGTGATGGACAGAGAAAGCCTTTATAAGGGGCCTTTTGAGAAGGCTCAAGGTCCCTCCTACTTGTTCGGACCTGCGGGTCCATGTGGGAGCTGGGCCCTGGTTAGCCAGCACAATAAACTCTACTTTGTTCATTGCATTCCTGTGTGGTTCTCTGTCTCTCAAAAGGGGGTAAGATTCCTGGACCCTAACACTGGAACGTACATAGAGTATTTACAGAGTAGGCTTTAAGCCCTACCCCTGACCCATCTGCAGTGTCAGGGATCCAACCTGGGCCTGCTATAAAAGAGGCAAGTGCCTTAACCCCTGTACTATTACTGCATGCAGAGAAAGTGCCTTACCCTTGTACTAGCTCCCTGGCTTCAGTTATTTCCTTTCAATCAAGCTTTTTAAAAAATTTAGTTGTTTTGTTGTACTTAATGACCTGTTACATTAATTTCTGAACAATCTAGAATATTTTCAATAACTCCATCTTGAAAATTAAAGTGATAATTTCCAAAGTAAAATATATCAATCTTATTTGAGGGATTGTTTCCTTAAAAGGTCGGGGAGCCATGGACAGGAATAGTTTCATCTTTCCTACCACTGAGGAGAAGGTAGATCAGAAAGAGCGTGCAGGGAGGAGAAATTTTCTCCATTTACCTTGAATGCAGTGACCCTTGTTTGGTCCCCAGCAACAACATATGGTCCCGTGAGCACCAAGAGTAGTCTTTGAGCACAGAGCCAGGGGTAATCTCTGAGCACCTATGATGTGACCCAAACTGCCCTTGATCAGAAAAGAAATCATCCCCAGAATGCAAAATATTTTTCACGGAGTGATAACATAGACACCAACTGTTAAAAGATACTTTCCTTTCCTTCTTCCTTCTCCCAAATGTCTCTTCCTTTGGTACAAGGACAGTGATGTGTGTGCCTTCCTGTCTCCTTTAATGCTCTGTGTGTGTGTGTGTGTGTGTGTGTTGCATTGATTGAGTCAGGCACTATGTCTTTTATAGTGTTATATATATATATATATATATATATATATATGTATATATATATATATGACTTATTGTTTTTTTTCCTTTTCTTGTAAGAATTAAATTTAAAAATTTTCTTTCAAACATAGATCAGGTAAAATACAGTTAAAATTTATATTTTTGAAGAAAAGCAGTAATCCTATATTGCTATATTATATACAAAAATCCTATATTATAAAAGTGATGAACTAAATATAGTTGTTCTACTTTTTAGATTTTGATTAAAATAATTTTAGAAAATTACATACACAAAATACTTAAAATTGGAGCTACAGGGTAAAATTTAAAATCAGTTCTTTTTAAAGCTTATTTAATATTCATTTATGATGTTATTTCACACATAGTTGTCTTATTTTCTCTGTATTTTTCTAATGGTAGAAAAATATCACTCCATTGTTTTTCTCTTTTTCCTTAAGGAATATTACAGAAAAATATGGGTTTTATTTTTACTCAATATTGATGTTAGTCTTTGAATGAACGGCATTGTTTTTTTTTTTTCCTTAGGAAAAATTTGGAGTATTTTTGTTCAATATGATATTAGTATATGAATATAATAGATTATAATTTGTCTAATGTTAGTGTCTCATCTTTTGGCTATGAAATGAACTGCTTTGCTTTGAACTGAGAATTCTGACAGTAGAAAGAGTTGAAGGCAATAATGGTCTTTGTCATGAATGAATGTTATCCTTACTTACTCCTCTAGTTCCTATGTAAACATGAAGGAAATAATAAATGAACTAGAAGAGTTTGCATACAGGGAAGCCAAGTGACTTTAAATTGTAATGAAATATTTTTCATTATTAAATGTTTTCAAGTGTATTTAATTGCAACACTCTTTTGTTCCTCTAGAAATAAGAGAGCTGATGTTAGAAAAGTAGCACAAAAATTCCTGGCGAATAGGTTGTCTCCATTAATCATGAATTATATAAGGAAAAAGAGATTCCATCAAATATGTGTTGAGGAGCTTCCCTGGAGAGCGCAGATGAACCTGTATTTGGCAGTTGCATACTTCAACTTGTTTTTGACAAAACTGGCTGAGCGGATAAAGGGAAAATTCAACAATTCGTATACATTTGTCAGGTTGGTGTATTTCTAATCAATAACACATGGGGGTGCTCCCAGGTGGTGCTCAGGAGGCCTAGGATCAATCCTGGTGATTCTTGGACATTTGGGTCAGAGTTTCATATAAGGGTCCGAGAATGCCTTTACGGCTCAGGCCCTGCAGTGCTGGGACATGGTGGGTCTCAGAAGTCTCACAAGGGACGTATACAAGGGATTGAACCAAGTCACCTAAATTAGCTCCTGGCCCTGAGCAATGTATTTTTAATTTTAGGAACCTAGATTGTACTTTGTTGTAGATAAAAGTGTAACTGCCTTTATCCTTGTCATTGTCGTGATTTATTAATGTCTTGTTTAAGAATCTTTCCCAAACAAATCCTTTTATGTAGTATTTTCAATTTATGTAGCTTTTGCTGAAAGGTGAAAATGTAATTCTAGAGAAATTATTATTAATTATATAATAAGTGTTACTGGTTATAAATCTCATCCCATGATCTGAATGAATGGTTTGAGGCTCTTCATGTTCCTGGACAGAGCAGATGCCCTTTGGGCTATACTAGCTCACGACAGGAAGTATGGAGATGTTACTGGTGCCTACTTGAGCAAATCGATGAACAATGGGAAGACAAGTGATACAAGTGATAATCAGTGTAGATATATGTAGTTATTAGGCAAATCTGTATTTTATTTAGAGGTTTATTTTAAGGATTTTAAAGTATAAGCAGTACTTTCTCAAACAGTGTAAGCTTTCTTTCATTAATTAAACAAGGCATTTTTTATTTCTTATGGAGAAACATGCTATAGGAGATAAAAATAGAAGATAAATTTATAATATAGAACACTGTGTAAGAATCATCAAGGTGATGTAGCCATTTGTCCAGAATTATTTGTTGAGCTTCATTTAGAGAAAGGTTACTGGGACCTGGCAGTGGACATACCCAGATGAGCTGGATACACATGTAAAAATCTGATCTGAAGGGTCACAAATGTTAACCAGAAACTATATTTCACATACATTCTTTCTTGTTCACATAAAGGCTTTCCCATGGCTGAGACTAACATGAAAGCTTTTAGGGAAGGACCACTTGACTTGGGCTTTGGACAGGCAAGACTTAGAAAAGTGCAGGTAGGAAAATTGGGAGCAGTGTTCCCATCGCGAGACTTGAGTCAGGGTCCAAAAGAGAAAAGCAGAGGGAGGACCCTGAATGAGCAACACTCTGACCCAGACCTAGGGTATAGCAGAGGAAGTGCTGTGAAATAAGTAGGAAGTCAGATTGGTGTCACAACATGGAGGTTTAATTTTAATTTAAACACGGTGGGAAGCTGTTTATGTATTTTGAGCAGGGCTATGATAAGGATTTCTTTTTTTACTCAATATTTGTATTTATTTATTTTTTAAAAGTATTTTTATACCACCGTGAGATATACAATTACAAAGATGTTCATAAGATGTTCATATTTGGGTTTCGATCATACAGTGTTCCAGCGCCCATCCTTCTACCAGTGCCCATTTCCCACCACCAATGTCCCCGATTCCCTCCCCTCCCCCTAGCCTGCCTCTATGGCAGGTTTATTTATTTCTCTCTCTTTCTCTTTTCCTTCCCTTCCACATTGTGGATTTCAATACATACATTAAGAGGTTGTCATGTGTATCTTTTTGCCTGTATTTAATGCTCAGTTCTAGGTTGGTATTAGCACTTTTCGACAATTATTAGCACACTGTTCCATTCTCTATCTTACCTAGCTTCTGACTCCCACACGTTTGTGATAATTTCTACCTTTGACAAGACCTGATAAGGATTTCTTTGACCAGAACAACTCATGTACCCGAGAGAAGAAAAAACTAGTAACAAGGTTATCAGTTGAGGATAATTCTTAAAAAAGAAATCCAAGTTGAAATCCACCATGAATTTTGTCCCAGGTTCTGTTTCCGCAGAATTTTGGTTCCAATTACTACCAGTCTGTAATTTTACAAGCCCCCACTGTTCTCTCAATACATCCATTGCCTGTATGTGCTGGAGCAGATTTACGTTAAGAGAGTAGTTAACAAAGAAGAGCTTTTGTCAGAGTGACCCATTCGCGCAGTTATGACAAAGAAAACACTTCTGATCACATGGAATTTGTTACTAGTTTCTGAATACTTCTTATATCACTCTGAAAAAGATGGCTTAAATGTTTTGCTAAGCTAATCCTACATGATCATTCATCCGAGACTACTTTGTAGCCCAATAATTAGACTGAAGCTTAATTTCTATCAGTGTAACATGGTGTCAGTTTGGATTTTATTAAAACTGTGATGTATAGATAGTATTTATTGTCTTACTTTGTTGAAGGCTTTACTGCTTAGGCCTTCTTTTATAAAAGAAATAACATTAACTATATACATGATGCTGCATATCAGCATTCTTTAAATAAATACCATTCTCTAGACTCATTTGGGTTTGTTGGTGTCGAAGGGTGGAAAACTACTGGTTCACTGTCTTGGTTTTAATGGCTAACTTGTAAACTGGTATGCAGAACAGGTACAGGTTGGTTGAAGAATGCTGCTCTGTATAATACGTGATTTCTAGGTGATTTCTAGGTGACATAATTTGTGTCAGAAATCTTAGAGTGAGTATAGATCTTCTTTTCACATCTTTAAGGATCCTTTCAGGAAATAGATTTTGATGCTAAGATTTCTAAGAGCAAAGTTATATTCAACAATGTTAAAAGTTAATGGGAAAATGCTTGGTTTTGTTTAAGCACCGAAATTCTTTGTAATGAAAAAATTTGGGAGCACTAGCAAAGTTTTTGAAACTAAAAGTGAGTTGTATTTGACAGTTATAATTTGATTTTACTTATTTTATTTTTAATTTGTTTTTGTCGCTTTGCAGTTTCCAGGCCTATGATCCTAATATATTCTCATTAAATAATTCAGGAGCAGTATTACCAACAAGAAAATTGTCTTTGGAATACTATCAAGTGATGATTGATTTTCTTCTTACATCTAAAAAAGGAAGGCCAACTTACCATCTGGTAAAAAGAATGTGATAGTTTGCTCTCAAATTTTACCTTAAATTTTCTTTGTCAATAAATTCCTATTCACACCACAGACACAGAAGTATATGCATCAGTTTCCAACAACTTGAGAGTTTAGTGAAGGTGTAATATTTTATAGGCATTTTTGTTTGTTGTGTTTTTTGAAAAGTATGTCTTTAAAATATCACTATATATTTGATTATTTCTATGTTCTGTTTTGACCTAAGCCAATAGCATTATAATACATGCACACACACACACACACACACACATTGTTACAGTCCTGGAGTCTCTGTATTTTTTAAACAAACACCCCATGCCACCAATTCTTAGGGAATGGGCTCCTACAACTCAGGCTCTTTCTTTTCCATTGGGTCTTCCAGGTGAGCTTCTCTGGGTGGGGCAGGCTGGTGCTTCAGTTGAACTCAAGTCCCTTTCTCTTTGGATTCCTTTTTTCCTGATAATTTTCCTTCACTCATTTCAGGAATCTATCTTGACTCTTACAGTGCTTAAATATGCTCAGTATGAACATTCATTGTCTTGGCAAGAATCTTGCCCTTGTCTTGTTTGCTAACAACAGTGTCAGCGGCATGCTGGTTACCATTGTTGACTCTTCCAGTTTTGCCCTGGTAACATTTGTGGGGCTTCCTTTTTGAATGGTGTCCATTTTCTTTTTATCTATGATACCACCTTTCTTGTAGATCTGCATGTATGTGGCCAAAGGAACAATTCCATGTTTTTAAAAGGCCTAGAGAACATATAGTGGGTGCCTCTCCTCTTGCCCTTTGGGTTGATCATTTTTGTGGTTTAGTGGGAGAAGGTGGCTCTGGCCTACATATATATATATATATATATATATATATATATATATATATATATATTTACTTATAAATATATAAAGTATATATTTAATATAAATATATAATTATATTTATAAATATATATTTATATTATAAATAAATATCACTTGCCTTCCTTACTGCTGCCGTATTAAGGGCACTGACCTCTTCGGGGGTCAGGAAAATAAACATTTCTGTTACTGGATCGAACACGCATCAGAGAGCTTGCCAGGCTCTGCAATGCGGGTGCTATATTCTCATTACTTTGTGGGACTCTCTCAGAGGGGTGGGTTGAATATTTACGGTAATTTGGAGGTAAATTGTGCCGCAAAGCGGCCGCACGCAACGGGAAAGCTGGTTTCTGCTCTGCCGGGTGTACCTGTGTCTTAGGCTCAAGCATTCCTGCGCTTGAAATACTCTCCTCTGAAGGGCGGGTCTCTGCGTGGTGGGTCCTTGTAGGCTGGGTTTCTGACAAGCCAGGCTGGAGACTGGATTAATCTGCGGGCTGGAGTGGATCTGTCTGCTGGGTGGAGATCTTACCTGCTGTAGAGTGTGGATTCTGAAGATCGCTGCCAGCAAGGTGTGGGGGTTTCTCTGGGCTCTTCCGAGGCTCCATCGGGATGGTGGACTCGGGTCGGAAGTTGCTCTCATGGTCCATGGAATGCAGGGGGTTCAACGAGGAAAGCTGGTTTCTGCTCTGCCGGGTGTACCTTTCTATTTATATATATTTATATAGTTATAACTATATATTTATATATAAATAAATATATAAAGTTATAAATATATATTTATAACTATAACTATATAAATATATATTTATAACTATATAACTATATATAAATATATTTATATGTAAACATATATAACTATATAACTATATATAAATATATTTATATGTAAACATATATTTATAAATATATAAATAAATATGTTTATACATACATACATATATGTATGTATAAATATATGCATATATATTTTAATATTTTATTATACCACCATGAGATATACAATTACAAAGATGTTCATAAGATGTTTGTTGGAGGACATGTTTAGCTAATCTGGGAGTTTTGTTGTTTTACTCACTCCCAACTTAATCTTATTTAAGCCAATGTTCATTCTAATGAGATCTCTCTTCTATGTAAACACTTCTAGAGGGTGTGGCAGTTACAGAAGTCACCTTGATTGAATAACTTCTGACTTATACATCTACTAAGACTTCTATGTTTTCTAGATTGGGCACAGCTCCTCTTTATACCCACTGCACCCAACGTGGGACAGTTAGAATTTACCAGGAGACTACCACCCTGGCTACGCTGAGACTAAAGGTAGACTATAGGAAGGATCATACTAGTTTGCTCTAAGCAGGCGAGTATGACCCTTTCAGTACATGAGAACAAGATACTCAGAATCACCCTGGTGCAGATAATAATAAGGACCTTGTGGGTACCATCTAGATTACATGAAGCCCATGAAGTTAAGATGTATTACTTTATATCAGCCCCTCTCTCTCCAGTGTTTTACATAAGAGATAATCTCGGGATTAGTCCTTGGTGTAACCTTTGTTTATACCTGCAATAGGGTGTGGCACTACACTCTGTTTAGGGTTCTTTGTTGGCATGACAACCTCCCGATTGGATTACTTTGGTGTATATAAGGGGCTGACT
The DNA here is from genome assembly GCA_021461705.1 of Cryptotis parvus. Lineage (NCBI taxonomy): Eukaryota > Metazoa > Chordata > Mammalia > Eulipotyphla > Soricidae > Cryptotis > Cryptotis parvus. The sequence continues at coordinate 67,075 of JAJIBD010021543.1, forward strand.
TGAGGCCCCTTCACCTTTGCCTTTTGGTTCCTCAGCCTTCAGCTTTTGGCTCCTGTGGCTTTTGGCTTTTGACTTTAGCCTTTTGCTCTTTGGCCTTTTGCTCCTTCTGGGTAGGACTCAGCTCGGGTGACATCCTCTCTCTTTGGTGGGAGACTTAGGCTCTTTTGTATGGTCTAAGTTCGGACCAGAGCTAGAGTTTGTTCATTATATTAGATTGCTGTGGAAGAGCTTTTTGTACTATTAAAAGCCATTTTTTGGAACTGCACCGGACTCGTGAGTTTTCATCTTTCTCCCGGCGTCCTCGGAGGTAGAAGACAACCTCTGTCATGACACTGTCGGGTACCCTGGCGGCGTTCCCGACAGATGTTCATATTTGGGTTTCAGTCATACAGTGTTCCAGCACCCATCCCTCCACCAGTGCCCATTTCCTACCACCAATGTCCCTGATTCCCTCCCCCCCTCCCTAGCCTAAATATATTTTAAACAGACTGGTCACATCATTGTCAGGGCAATATGTTAGTTGCTGATGGAGTAAATTTTAGAGCAAATTTCACGAAGCATACTACTTTCAACCTAGGACCTCCAAGTAGCAATTTTAATAAAAGCTTACCTCAGGCCGAATGAGATACTATTTTAATGGCAGGACCAACAAGTGCTATCATTTTGTCAGGAGACTAAACTTGGTTGACTGTGTGCAAGGAAAATGCCTTACCCATTGCAATATCTCTCTGGCTCTCTTAGCTACATCTTGTCCAACATTTATGTTTCCATGTAAATTTCCTCTCCTCTAAAACACACCCCTGGGACCCAAATATGAACTTTTTAATTGTATATCTTTGTAATTGTAAAAATAAAAAATTTATAAAAAAAAACCAACACAATCACTGAATAACAATCTAATGTGAATACATTTGAACTTTGGAAAAAAAATAAAATAAAACACATCCCTGGGGCCAAGCGATAGTCCAGGGGGTAGGGTGTTTGCCTTGCACCCGGCGGGCCCGTGCTGGCCGGGTTCGATCCCCGGCATCCTATATAGACCCCTGAGCATCGCCAGGAGTAATTCCTGAGTGCAGAGCCAGGAGTAACCCCTGAGCATTGCCGGGTGTGACCCAAAAAAAGCAAAACAAACAAGCAAACAAACAAAAGAATAAAACACATCCCTTGATTCATTGTGTTCATGACAATTCTGTGCTTTTTCCAGACTAAGGTGGCATTTGTTTTCTGTATTACTTTGATACGTATCACCTGCTGTGAACTCATATCTGACTCCATAAGATTGTACTTTTTCATTTTATTATAGATGCAGATGAATTTGCAGCATTTATTAATGTCAAATTGAATGAGAAAAATTCCGGCAAGTCACAGAACATTCAGAAAATGGACTCTCAAGTGGGTTTGAATTTTAAGGAAAAAGACCGAGGGAATCTGAATATACTGGATAATTTTACAAAAGTATTTATATTTTGCCGGAGAGCCACGGTAATGTGATCGGTCCTTCTCTTTTGATAATGTTGGAGACATGTTCTGAAGTCTTAGTCCCTAAACCTGTGCATATTGTATCTTCACTTGCTGTAAATTATTTACTTTCCATGATTTTAGTTTCAACTTTACTTTTTCTTTTCTTTCTTTTTTGCTTTTTGGGTCATACCCGGCAATGCTCAGGGGTTACTCCTGGCTCTTCACTCAGGATTTACTCCTCGCAGTGTTCAGGCGACCATGTGGGATGCCAGGGATTGAACCGGATCGACTGTGTGCAAAGCAAATGCCCTCCCTGCTGTGCTATAGCTATGGCCCCTAGTTCAACTTTAACTGAACTAAAGCTTGTAATGTTTTTTACCAGTGTCTAGGACATACATATGGTGGCATTTTATTATCATCATTTGATAGTGAGAGTAAGATGAAGGTTTTCTGTCCTTTTGGAGGTTTGCGGTGATGGTGCTGAGGTACATCATCAGACCCTGTTTCCGTGTCTACGCGGTCTCCATTGATGCAGACACTCCTTTGCTAATCTGTTCCACCCTTGGAATGTTTGTTTTACTGGTGATACTCTGGATTCCTTCCCGATGCCGTGCTTATGACAGCCCTCCTGACTTATACACACCATTGTATTCCCTCTGGCCCTGGGAAAGATCTTTTCAGGCATGGAAAACCCCTCTCCATTCCCTCCCGATTCTAGAGGCTGTCATGGAATTTGCTAAATGCATTCCTCTTTTTCTCCTCATGCATTCTGTGACAGTTTCTTAAGCTCAAAATCAGAATCATTAGCTACAGGAAATTAGTTTCCCTTTTCTCTTAGCATAAAATGCATATTTCCCCAAATGTCTCAGGAGGTAAGAAAAAAAATGTATCCTTTGTGAATGAGAAAGACCCAATTATTCCTGCTTTTTGTGGTAGAGTGAAGAGGGTGTGATTTATTTTAAAAAGTAAAGCAAACCCACATCATACCCTTGGACTTTAGAAAGTTATTTCTTAAATTATATTTTTTGTAGGCCTCTTTTTATAGTGTTAGTATTCTCTAATAACTGAACGGCACAGGCAAAGCCTCAATTTCCTTGCTGAGTGGTGCGTCTTAACACCTAGTACAATGGATAGTTTGGAGTCAGACCTCTGGTGTGTGAATTCTGGTTCACCACTGGCTAGACCTGTCCTTGGCAAAGTTAGCTCACAACTATTTCCTCATCTGCAAAATGCGTAGAGTATATATATGAATTGTATATATTTATACTAATATATACTAAGTAAATAGTATATATTTACATATAGGGATTATTAAATTTAATGGAGCTTTTGTGCCGTTGTCTAGTATATACATGGTACATACAATTGGTATTATTTTATGTCCATAAAGATGAAGTTGTTTGGAGAGATGTAATTTTTGCAGCCTTGAATTTTAGAAATGTTATGCTTGTCTTAGGTTCTTGCTCATCGAGGTGGCTATTGGACTCTGCTTCAGAACTGCTGCGGACCCTCTGGAACTTGACTCAGGAGCTACAAATAATTCTTAGACAGACCATGAATATGCCTAAAGTGTTTCCTGTCAACCAAGATGGTTTCATCTGTACCGTTGTTTTGCCTTTCTATTTTGGAGCAGACTTACTTATTGACATGTTGCTAGAATTACAAAATGTCAATGCTATTAAGGTAAGTACGTTTGGTGGGTCATTGTTTTTATGGTATTAAATTTAAAACATTTTGTTACCAGGCATATGAGGGTAAGTAGAAATTAATGCTTTTTAAATTTAATTTTTTTTATGGTTTGTTTGCATTTCATTAGCTTTTCACTGTTTTTTAAATCACAATATGTAACTTGGTTTGAAGTTAATTTTAAATATCTTAGCCTGAAAATTCAGTTTTTAAATGAAACAGGCACAGTTACTGAGCTCAACGTTTTACATAAACTAACAAATGTATTTAATCCTCATTTTTTCATATTTCTTTTTTATTGAATAATCATGAGATCACACAGTTACAGTTTATCATGATTAAGTTTCAGTCATACAAGGTTCCAGCACCCATCCCATTCATATTACTTTGTGTTTAATTGAATTACTGTGTGATAGACCATTACAAAGCTGTTCATGATTGGGTTTCAGTCATACAGTGGCCAACACCCACCCCTCCTCCACAGCGCATTTCCCAACACCAATGTCATTGTTTCTTTCCCACCCACCCCCCCACAACCTGCCTCTATGGCAGACACTTTTCTTTTTTCTATCTCTATGTCACTCTGTCTTTCTCTGTTTCTCTATCTGTCTCTCTCTCTCTCTCTCTCTCTCTCTCTCTCTCTCTGTGTCTACTCTTGCATATTGTGGATTGCAATCAGACACTGAAGGGTTATCAAATTTATAGTATTTTTTAAGATAAAAAATATACCTGAGTAATATCACATAACTTGTAGTTTGGTCTTTATTTTACTGCTTAATCTGTCTTAATAACTTCAGGTATGGTAAAATTTGTGTCTATTAGAAAATCTGCCACATTGTGTTTTAAAGGATGAAAAAAAAAGGTAATCATGAAATAATCTAAACACATTAAAAGATTAGCAAACACATGAACACACTGAGTTAAAGGGTTTATAGAATTTCTTGATGTAAAATATTGACGCTAATAATACAAAAGATAGGAGTAAATAATATTAAATTTCAAAAGGTATTTTGCAAGTTATTTAAGTATAAAGTGGTACTATATTGTTTCAGTATAATGTGATAAGTTGAGGATAATTTAATACCAATAAAGATAGATAGTAAAACCCAAAGCAGTAGAAAGGAAGACTATGTAATACTCAACTAAAGAAGCATAAAAGTAGAAAAAAAAGAACAAAACATATGGAACTAGCAAAACCTAGTTATAATAGGTTATAAATATAAACCTAGTTATAAAGGTTATAATAAGTCTCTTCCAGTATATCAATGACTACATTAAACAAAAGTGGACGAAATACCAAGTTAAAAAAATCTTTACAAAAAAGAAATGCATGTCTTCTTGTCTACAGGGAATCACTCTGAATATAAAGAAACAGGTAAAATAAACAGAAGACATAATTGTACCATAAAAAAAAGCATGTACTATCTGATGAGGTTATGTTAGTTCATAAAGTCTCCAAATCAGGACTTATTTTGAAGGATAGAGAGGGCTACTTCCTAGTAGAGGATTAGTTGATCATGAGTACAGCATGAGAGTTAATATACCTAATAGTACAGATTCAAAATATGTTCTGGACAACCAAAAACTAGAGTTTCCTCATTAGAAAACAATTCATGTTTGGTACTCCCATGCCCCAAATCCATGGAGGTAAGGTATTGAAATTTCTTTATGCAGGGGTCTTTCAATTTTTCACCAATCTTTCGTTGGCTGTTTCTGAGTTATAGTTTGGAAACTTCGAGGTTAAGAAAATCTAGATAGCCATGTCAAAGATCTATACTGCTGGAATTCTTACTGTGAAATATATAGATTATAAGGATGGAATTCCCAACTAAATAAAGTGGAAAATGCTCTTTGTTTAGCACATCCCATTTTCCAAGCACTATGCCATCAAATTTTCATTGTATATTTAATTTTAGAGATTTCTTGAATTTCATTTGTTTAGAATATGTTGATTGTGGTATCAGCATATTATATTGAGAGTATATATCAAAGTATATATCAACATATTATATTGAGAGTATACCACCTACTCGGCAGAGCCTGGGTGTGACCCAAAAAGCAAAAAAAAAAAAAACCAAACCAGTAACAATTATGGACCTCAATCCCATGACCTGAAGAATGGTTTGAGGCTCTTTCTGTCCCTAGGGCAAGCAGATGCCCTTGAGCTACACTTGCTTGCTACGGGATGTATGGAGATGTTACTGGTGCCTGCTGGAGCAAATCGATGGACAATGGGAAGACAGCTGATTCAGGGTTTCTTCCTACTTTCCTACTTTAGTTGAAACCTTCCCTTCCTATGCATGAGGTTTTTTTTTTTTTTTGGGTCACACCCGGCAATGCTCAGAGGTTACTCCTGGCTCTGCACTCAGGAATAACTCCTGGCGGTGCTCAGGGGACCATATGGGATGCCGGGGATCGAACCCGGGCCGGCATGGGACGGCTGCGTGCAAGGCAAACGCCCTACCCACTGGACTATCGCTCCGGCCCCTCATGAGTTTTTCTTAATGCTATATTTACGCTAGTGTGACCTGCTACTGAGGCAGGACTAGAATTATGCAACTTTACCGGTTAGCAGTTTAGCCCCCATGTGGATTTAAAAGGCTTTGCTTTATGTCAAGAATTTCAAGGGGTATTCGGAAACTGAAAACACTGTAGTTGCAAAGTAACTGTTTAGGCAAAAGCAAGACTTCCTGGAAGGTTTCCTTTCTTAGTAAGTCAGGAGTCATCTCTGAGTTTTAAAAACAATTCAGTGAAGGAAGTTGCGCTTTCATGGCCGATCAGTCCACAGGTGCTTAGAGGCACAGATACTTTTCCGTCACCACTGCTGGATAGCTTTGTTTATTTTGGGTTTGTTATTGGGCCACACCTGCAGTGCTCAGGGGTTATTCCTGGCTCTGCACTCAGGAGTCACTCTTAGCAGTGCTCCCGGGGCCATAAGGGCTGCCAGGAATCTAATCTGGGTGGGCCACATGCAAGGCAAGTGTCTGACCTGCTATACTGTTGCAAGTGGTTAACTCATATAATACAAATATTTCGTTTTTTATCCTGTTATACTCCTAGTCATAATAATTTTATAATATTTAATTTTTTACAAAAGGATAGGCAACAGAATTTTAAATCATAATTATTTTCAATATGCAGGTGATGGAAGAAAAGGGAGAGTTCAGTGTTCCCAGCTGCTATGGAAATATTAAGACCGATAATGGTGGTTCTAGCCTTTCATTTGAGCAACCTCTGGATGATGTGAATATGGTTGACTTGAAATGGATCCGTGACTTTGTATTAAAATCTCTGGAACTTCTGTATCAAGTGGAAAAATGGGAATCATTAGTACAGCTTGCCATTAAGTTCAATGCCGTTTCACAGTAAGCACTGTCATTAGTGCCATTGAAAGTGACAGACTTCATTGGGAAAAATGTGTTTTCATTAATGTTTACATTATTTTCTGTGCATTGTTACACCTGTCTAGTGAGAGATACACAGAACAAGTGACACCACTCTTGGTGTATGCGCAGCGCCAGCTTCTCCTAAGAATAAATAGGTTCAACGGCCCAGATATTACCCAGCAAGCTTGTGTAAGATATGAAGCTGAGCATGGAGAGAAGGTGAATGTGACTCTATTATACAGTTGTGATTTCTTATTAGCAAACACATAAAACTCAAAGTTTAAGGAATAAGATATGAACTATTATTGTTACTTAGGCATTTATTATTCAGCTAGCATTATACTTGCTAGCTGAACGCATTACAGCTAGCAGAAAATACTTGCTATGTGCAAGTATTTTCCAGGCATGGAGCAAACAAAAACTAAGTCAGAAAAGTGAAAGAAGCTTGGGGCTGAGCTATCAGGCTCATGGGGTGGGTACATGGGGATAATATCTAAAGTCCACAGTATTTTTTATGAACCTATTAAATGGTTTATTTTTTTTAAATAAGAAGAAAAGACATCTCATTCTAGAATGACTGCATCCCACTTGGGTGTGTCTTCATTTCCTTCACTTTGTGGGACTGTCTCCTGTGTTCACTCTTGAGCTTCCTGCCTCCCTCCCATACCTCTTCCTGTGTGGGTCACAGACTGTGTGGGTCAAGTTTTAGGCACACAGTGAGGATCCTATTTTCTTCTCACAAAGGTTTCTTAGGGTCCAGAGGCACCTGGCCTTCTACGTGTTGTCTGTAGTTAAAGAGAGTCTGGAAAGTCCTTTAAGGAGTTTCATTTCAGAGAGGTGGAGGTAGGAGATATTAACTTGTAAATAGGTAGAGAGATTCTAGATTGTTATAAATTCTCTGAAGAAAATATATCCGTCACTGGGATAGAGATAGACTGGGTGGGAGGCGGTGACTGGGGGAGGGGGTAATCAGGAAGGCCTGTTGGAGACTTCAGGCATTTCCTGAGATGCGGTACCTAGGAAGAACACTCTACCCCCAGGAAAGACCCAGGGCAAAGCCACTGAGATGGGGTGGAAAGAAAGTTGAATGAGAATAGTGTGAGGGGTAAGGTTAGGGGAGAAAAGAGAAGGCTGCTCCTTCTGAGTAGGTTTTTTTTTTTTTTGCTTTTGCTGCTTTTCCCATTCTCTGAATGAGGCATAAGAGTCATCACAACTGGATCAGTAAATCCATAGTCAATGACCTTAGCAGCACCATTGTGTATATCAGGCCTCTTTTCTTGGCTCCTCTATGTTCTCTAATCACATGTTCTCTTGCGGTATGGTCTCTAAATATAATTTTTTTCCAAACAATTTGGGCCACATCAGTGGTGCCTAGGGCTTACTCCTGGCTCTGCACTCAACAGTCATTCCTGGTGAGATTAGGAGACCATAATGGAATTGAATCTGTGTCGACCATGGCAAATGCCCTACTAGTGTGCTATTTCTCTGGCCCCTAACCTCTGTGCTAATAATGTCATTGAACCTTCAGGTTAGACCTTATCTTGAATTTTGTATTGATATTCCAGACTGCTTATATCAGTCTGGGTTTGACCAGAGAAGCATGGTTAGTAAGCTATCTATCTACCTACCCACTCACTCATCACCTATTTTTCACGTATTATATCATAGCATATCATTATAAAGATCAGTCACAAAGCTTATATGATCAGGGGAATTTCTTCAGAAGTCCAAAACCCTTGGACTTGGTCAGGCAGTTAGTCAGATCATATATAGGAAAGAACTGTATGTTATTACAGTTCTGTTATTAGCTGTTATTAATAGGCCCTTAGTGAGGAAGGACCGAGGGAAGAGAGAATAATTGTAGGGACTCAGGCTTCTATGTGGAGTTTGGAATCTATGTTGGAGGATGTGGAATTTCTTGTCCCCATGTGCTCCTGGTATCTGATAGGCAGACACACAGACTTCTCGGCTACCTGTAGTCTGCCTGTATTGCATGGCCCATGAATGATGTTTTTTTAGATTTCCACTTCTAAAATATTTAAATCGGCTATTAAATTTATTTCATAAGGCATACAGTAAAATAATATCAGTCTGGTCAAGTGGCAGAGCTATGTGTTAAATCTTAATTCCTATAAGACATTGTTCTGAACTTAGTATGTACAATTAAACTTATGGGCTTCTGACCTTGAGATACATACTTAATTATTTATTTAGATACCCTGATTTGCAAAGTTGTTCATACTATAGTTGTTTTAGGCATTCAGTGTTCCAACATCAGTCCCATCACCACTGTGCCCTTCCACACTGCCTCCTCACGCCTGCCCTTTTAGCAGGCGCAAACATATTTACTTCATATTGCTTATTATTAACAGTGGCAAATGTAATAATAAAAAATATATCAATGCAAATCAATTTGTGATAACTCTTATATCTCACAATGGTGCTGCTAAAGTCATTGACTATGGATTTACTGATCCAGTTGATGCTGCTTGAGCTTTCTGTATAAAAACAATAACACGCTTCTTATTGAGCGTGGGGTACTTTGATGAGACTTTCCCATCAAATTCATTCTGCTCCTTGTGGGCTGTCAGTGCTGTGAAATTTGGAGGCAGGGTACAGCCATGTATATGGCCAGGCCAAGCCATTAGGTATCTTCTTGCTCCATTTCTCTCTATCACACCTAGACCGCTTGAGTGTCCTATAGAATGTGCTGCTCTTATTTTTGTGTCTCTAAAGGTGATAAGATCAGATCTCCGAAAATGAGGATTTTTTGGTTTTTTTCTTTCCTTTTCTTGTTCTCTGCAAACCCATCCTTAGAGTTTGGCAAACAGTAGGGCTGCCGATTGCAGAGTCAGTCAGTGAGGCTAGAGAGGTGGGAAGACCCGGTCAAATAAGGCTTATTAGACTGAAGAAGGAATTCACCTTTTCTGAGACTCTGCATCTCACTGTGGGCTAACTGCCTGTAAGGTACAATGAAGAACCAGCATTTACACCAGCCTGAGTTTTTAAGGGCAATCATATTTTGAAAGAGATTTGATTTAAAAGCATAAGAGTAGGGAAATAGGAGGAAATCTTGGACCATTTAAAAAAATTCTTCTGTCTGATTAATTTTAGGGCCTAGAGGATAACTTTTTTAGAAGACTTCAGAGGACATCATATTTATAAAACTTCACTGTAGAAGTTTAAGTAGCATTAATTATGATTAGGGCAGAAATCTTCCATTGAAAAGGCAGCCTATATTTTAAATATGCTCTAACTTGCATAATGGAAGATATATTTAGACTAGTGAATTTACAAAATATCATAAAAATGAATTCTAATTCCTCTACAGAAATTTGGGATGCTCTTTCCAGCTGTGTCAGACAAAAGAAATGTGAAAAAATTATGGTTGCTGTTTTTCTTAAAAGTTCTCATTATTGAATGCTACTCTGTTAGTTTTTATCCAAAGTCTCATTTTATACACCTTCGTTTTGTCAAATAAAAAATAAGGTAAACAGTTCAAGTAAGCCAAGTTCATAGCTATGTAAATAATTTTTTTTCCCTTTAAAGATAACCTACAAGAACTTCATTGGAAAGCAACTTAAGATTAGGCCTTCAATCAAGAAGGAATCATTGCCAGTAACCACCATAGAAATTACGAAAGACTTTATTGCTTCAGGTCAGAACAAAGTTTTCCACGAATCTTTTTGTGTTTTACTTAAATCAGGTTTTGGTATTGTGTTCTGCAGGTCAGGTCTTCCATAATTAAAAAAGTTTGCAAAAGTCTCTATTGCAGGACTGTTTTATTGGAAATAATTTGTTTGATGATTGCCATCATGTTGGCATTACTATATGTACATCATTACTATATATACATCATTATTATATGTTGTATTTAAGGGGAATTAAAACATACTTTTAGGCTGGGGATCCTGAATAGGAGTTAATGCTTTAATTATTGAATTATAGAAAATTACAAAGTTGTAAAGTTACTCATGGCTGAGTTTCAGGAGAACAATATTCTAACACCAATCCCTTCACCAGTGTCTACTTCCTCCACCAATGTTCCTAGTTTCTTTCCTCATTCCCCACCTCCCAATCCCAGCCTTCCTTTGTGGTAGGCCTTTTCTAAATTTTTAGACACTGGGTTACAATACTGTTACTGATAGGATATCATGCATATCACATTGCCCCCTTTCAGCACCAATGGCTAAGAATTAAAAGTGTAGTAACAGACCATCAGGTATATGGTCAGTTAATCTTTGATTGAAAAGCAAAGTATTTAGTGAAGCAAGTAAAGCCTTTTAAACAAGTGGTATTGAGAAAATTGGTAGGACACATGTGAAAAAAAATGAATTTAGACCTCTTTCTTACGCCATGCACAAAGTCAAATCAAAATGGATTAAAGACCTTGATATGAGATCTGAATCCATAAGCTTCATAGAGGGAAACATAGACAGAACTGTCCTTGAAATTGAAGCTAGGGTTATCTTTAAGGATGAAATAGCACTGACCTAGCAAGTAGAAACAAAGTTAAACAAATGGGACTGCTTTAGTTTTATTATTTTATTTGTATGTTCCTGCTCCTCGAGGTGCTGCATAATGAAATAAAATAAACAAAATAATAAAGTGGTGCCCAGCTGCATCAGCAGGTGGCAGACATAAGACAGTCTTGTCTACACCCAGGATTCTGCCCCATAGGTCCTGGATGGTTGATGGTCTGACATAGAAAAACACTGGACCCCCTAGGATGAACCTAGAGCCATAGCAGAGCCTGGCAAGCTATCTATGGTATATTCGATATGCCAAAACCAGTAACAATAATGGCCCCCATTCCCAATGAATGGAGACATTACTGGTGCCCACTTGAGCAAATCGATGAACAACGGGAAGACAAGTGATACAAGTGATTTGTTTGTTTATTTATCTATTTAAAATGGGACCACTTTAAGAAGCTCTGAGGCTGAAGTAAAAGTATAGTGGTAGGGCTTTTGCTTTGCACATGGTGTGCCTGAGTTTAACCCTCAGGGCCTTATATCGTCCCTGAAACCTGCTGGGAATAATTCCTAAATGCAGAGACAGGATTAACCCCTGAATACTGCTGGGTTTCTATCAAAACCCAAAAGTAAATAAATAAAACTTCTGCACTTCAGGGGAAAAATGATGGCCAGAATACAAGGACAACTGCAGGTTGGTAAAAATTATTTACCCACCACTCAATGATAAAGGATTAATATACAAGATATATAAAGCACTGATAGAACTTTACAAGAAAGATTCCTTCAATTCTATCTAAAAATGGAGAGAAGAGTTGAACAGAAACTTCCTCAAAGAAGAAATACAAATGCTAAAAGCCACATAAAAATGCTTTCCATCACTAATCGCCAGCCTCTTTTTGATCCCTGGCATCGAATATGGTCCTCAAGCTCTGCCAGGAGAGATCCCTGAACTCCGTGCTAAGACTTGAGTGTTGCTGGATATGACCCCCAAACTAGACCAAAACGAACTAAAATAAATAGTTACTTCATGAATAAATTAAGGAAGAGACAAGAGAAAGTAAAATTGCTGGGGAACATAAAAATGGAATTTTTCTAATTCACTTTTGGTCCTTTTGTTTTGGGCCACACCTGGCAGTTCTCAGGGCTTATTCCTTTCTCTGCACACGGGGATTGCGCCTGGCAGGTCTAGAGGAGTATTGGGGTACTGGGAATCCAACCTAGGTTTGCCTTGTGCAAGAGCAAGGCGAACTCTTTACCCATTGTACTATTAATTGACATTTTGCTATTCGTTCTGTCTTGAATTCTGAATATATTACATTTCTGTAATCAATATGGGTTTCCTCCATATTGGTCACTTAAGTTGACTTTCTTTTAACTAGAATGGAAAAATATAACTTCTTTATTTTCAGCTGAGAGGCCTTCTCAGGATACTTTGGCAATGAAGCTTCAGGGAATGGGGCAGTGGAAGAATGTGGAATAGCAGTTCTTAGTTCCATTTTGTGTGGTGTCTCTTTCTGGTGTAGAAAAAGGCACCATTTGCATCTTTATACACCAATACCTATCCTCTGAATACTTTCATTTTAAATATTAGGATTCTTTTGTATAGTATCTGTTTTCAGTATGAATATGCACATATTTATATACACACATCCGCTCACTGAATCAGTCAGGCAGCCATATAGCTATTCAGCAAATGCTTACTGAGATTCTGTCTTATATTCAATATTCTATTTTTAAGCACTATGCCATCAAATTTTCATTGTATATTTAATTTTAGAGATTTCTTGAATTTCATTTGTTTAGAATATGTTGATTGTGGTATCAGCATATTATATTAAGAGTATATATCAACATATTATATTGAGAGTATACCACCTACACGGCAGAGCCTGGCAAGCTACCCGTGTTTTATTTGATATGCCAAAACCAGTAACAATTATGGACCTCTATCCCATGATCTGAAGAATGGTTTGAGGCTCTTTTCTGTCCCTAGGGCAAGCAGTTGCCCTTGGGCTACACTTACTTGTGACAGGATGTATGTAGATGTTACTGGTGCCTGCTGGAGCAAATCGATGAACAATGGGAAGACAGTGATACAGTGATAGAGTGATTCTATTACTTACTGAGAAGTCAAAGATATATAAGGCTTGTTGGACAGGAAATCCCAGGGTTTGTTATCTTGGAGTTTCTAGTCCAATGAAAGAAACTAATAAATATACCAGAGAAGATAATATAAAGTGATCACATTTGTAATGGTATTCCTGCTGCTGGGGGCAACAAAAGATAAAGGTTAAAGCCAAGGTTATCAAGTTGGCAAGAGTAAGAAGATGGTGGAAACCAGGATAAAGAGATTTGAGTTTTGTTTGGAGAGAGGAAGGTCTCTAGTTCAAAAGAATTGGAGAAAAAAAGAAAAAGAGAGGTATATATTTCTTTCTTTAAAGACACTTCAACAGTTTCCTGGGGAATCTGTTCAAAGGCTACCACAGGAAAACAGCTGCTGCTTTTTTTGTGTCTTGCAGAAACAGTAAGGGCCTGGAAAGTGAGAAGAGAGACTGGACAGCTATGAGAAAGGTAGACGTTACCCACAGGGCTGGGTTCTGTATGAGATAGAGGAGAGAGATGAATGCTGGGCGTGACGGAGGTGCATGAGGATCGAAAAAGTTCAACTTGCTCTAGTTTCTGCCTAGATGGATGCTAATGTCTTACTGAAAGGAGTGGCAGATGAGAGGACCAGTTACTTTGAAATTACTGAGAATTGAATGAAATAATCCAGCATGTAGTTGTCTTACTATTCTCCTAGCTGCTTGAATTTTGGTCACTTGTCACTTGTCTTCCGTTGTTCATTGATTTGCTTGAGCAGGTGCCAGTAATGTCTCCATTTGTCCCTGTCGCGTGCTAGTGTAGCCCAATGGTATCTGCTTGCTCCAGGAACACGAAGGGCCTCAAACCGTTCATTCAGGTCATAGGAATGAGGTCTACTGTTGTTACTGTTTTAGCAGAAGAATTTATCAACTCACATGACTGTTTTTGGTTTCCTATTGTCTTTATTGATAATTAATCTGTCTTTGCTGATAAAATATAAGTGCTATGAGGCACTAAGAATGCTTTTGTAATATGAATAATAGTAGCTTCAAAGAAGTGGTTGGCTGGAGAATGTGTATGTGTATGTTGAATGGCAGAAGTTGTAGCGTTAGAGGTTCTGGCTGTCAACAGGAGAGTTGTTTTTCAGGAAGCTTGTAGTGACAGAGAGATGGCAACAACTCCAAGGAAAAATTGCAGCAAGGAGAACTCAGGAAGGCTTTGTTTTGTTTGTGTGTCTGTTTAGTAAGGGAAAAGGACTTTCAATTAAAAGTATAATTTAGTGGAAGGGGGTTCTTAGAGACAGGATGTTTTATAGGGAAAACAGGAAATAGAGAGTAGACAGTGGGGCTTCACTTTAGAGAGGAGAGTAGAACTTACCAAAGGCCATGGCAGAAAAGAAGTTAGAGAACGGGGCCAGAATAGGGAAGTTTGTTGGTGGTAAGAATAGGTATTGAAAGGGTTCTTCTACAGGACTGGCAATTTTCTTAGAGACTTCTTTAATTTACTGTGCTGATAACATCACATCTAGAGTGATCTGTGGGATGTTGGAGGACATGTTTAGCTAACCTGGGAGTTTTGTTGTTTTGCTCACTCCTAGCTTAATCTACTTAAGTCAAGGTTCATTCTAATGAGACCTCTCTTCTATGTAAACACTGCTAGAGTGTGTGGCACTTACAGAAGTCACCTTGATTGAATAACTTCTGACTTATACATCTACAAGACTTCTATGTTTTCTAGATTGAGCACAGCTCCTCTTTATACCCACTGCACCCAACGTGGGACAGTTAGAATTTACCAGGAGACTACCACCCTGGCTACGCTGAGACTATAGGAAGACTATAGGAAGGATCATACTAGTTTGCTCTAAGCAGGCGAGAGTGACCCTTTCAGTACATGAGAACAAGATACTCAGAATCACCCTGGTGCAGATAATAATAAGAAGGACCTTGTGGGTACCATCTAGATTACATGAAGCTCATGAAGTTAAGATGTATTACTTTATATCAGCCCTCTCTCTCTCCAGTGTTTTACATAAGAGATAATCTCCTTAGTCCTTGGCATAACCTTTGTTTATACCTGCAATAGGGTGTGGCACTACACTCTGTTTAGGGTTCTTTGTTGACATGACAACCCTCCCGATTGGATTACTTGGGGTGTATATAAGGGGACTGACTTGAGGCCCCTTCAACTTTTTACTTTTGCCTTTTGGGCCTTTTACCTTTTGGCCCTTTTGGTTCCTCAACCTTCAGCTTTTGGCTCCCATGCGGCTTTTTGGCTTTTGGCTTTTGGCCTTTTGGCCTTTTGCTCTTTGGCCTTTTGCTCCTTCTGGGTAGGACTCAGCTTGGGTGAGATCCTCTCTCTCTTTGGTGGGAGACTTAGGCTCTTTTGTATGGTCTAAGTTCGGACCAGAGCTAGAGTTTGTTCATTATATTGGAGTGCTGTGGAAGAGCTTTTGTACTATTAAAAGCCATTTTTGGAACTGCACCCGACTCGTGAGTTTTCATCTGTTCTCCCAGCGCCCTCGGAGGTAGAAGAGAACCTCTGTCCTGATACTGTCGGGGACCCCGGTGGCCGTTTCCGACAGTGGGAGATTTCAAAAGGGGGTGTAGAAGAGTAGACTGACCATTTAGGGAAATAAGAAAGAAAAAGAGAAATGTTCTAGAGCTGTGTGCACATATGATTGAGTGAGGTTGGTAACTACATTGACTTTACAGCCAATGATCAACCAGATTATATCTTCACAGTAGATGGTGAGAATTCCAGTCAAAGACTGGGATTCTTCGTTACCTTGACCTTGTCTGTCAAGCCTCCAGAGAACCCCTAACTAGGAATTCATAACACAGAATGTGATTTATATATCTCCTCCACTCTAAAAGAGCTGGAAGCAAATGTGAGCAGTATGTCAAGAATGCTTATCATCAAAATAATGATTAGTATCTAAAAGGGAAAACAAAACAAATGTTAGCTTGCAGGATTTTAGGCCCAGGTGGATTCAAGATGTTGGAAAAGCACGTTGCTTGCCTGATGTTAAAGTCGCATTTGGTAAACAAGATATGGTGGGTGATGGGACAGAAAGGAAGGTAGGTGGAATACACCTGCAGCTGATGCTTTGTTGTGATTCTCAGTAGTAGTAGAATAGTTATTTTGAGCAATGGTTAGAGAAAGAATATTTGAATGGTTGAAAGCTAACAAATCTTCTAATTATAGTAAAATTTTATTGTTCTAGACACATTATTTAGCACTTTCTCATCATTAGCTTCTTTAGTTTTTTTTTTTAGCTTCTTTAGTTTTTATAGTCTCAGAAAGTAGATACTGTGCTTATATTACAAATGAGAAAATTGAACATCACTAGAGAGTAGTTAACCTGTGACTCCAGCTTTGATCTGTCGGATGGATAAAACACAAATTTTTCACTGAGCCACTAGGCCTGGTTATCATTTTTCCTTGTCATATGAGACTTTATGTTCAGCACTCAAGTAAAGTTATTCTGGAATGGCAGATATTTTATTGTGTTCCTATAGTCATTTTCTGGTGATCTTGCATGCTAATTATAGGTCTTTCTTGGATTCATTACAATAAAAGTCTTGGCATTCAACTCCCAACTCTTCATTAAGATCCTCTGAGACTGAGACCTACACTTGATTTGGCAGTCTTTTAAGGTGCTGAGTTTTATTCAGAATCCTGAGCTCAAATCATTAGCATGTTTATAGACATGTGGGGTCTTAATTATGCCACTGTGACATGCCTGCAATCCTTTGAAAATACCAAGTGTACTCCTAATGGTTGCCACACAATATTTTTGCTTTAGTGCATTGGAGGGTTATTTATTTATTTAGATTTTTGTACCACAGTGTTTGGTGGTAATGCTTTATACATTTAATTCTCCAGAACAGATATTGTAATGCTCCAGTGCCTAGGAACATTTGATGTTCTCATTATTTAACAGCGTTGTGTTCTCCTCTAACTATTTAATAATGCATATGTAATTTGGTATTGTCTCTGTAGGATTTTGGAGAAGTGAGAATACCTCACTTTATGGATTATTTTTGGTATGGGTGAGTAGCTTCCCTGCTTGTTAAATTTCATGGGGGAAATAACTATGGATGTGCCTTTTGTTGTAGCTGGTTTTGCATTTCTGCCTTGATCTTTATTTTTAATTTTGACCTTACTGGTATTTACATTTTCAGTGAAGGTCTGTCGGGGAACGCCTCGGGGTCCTCGACAGTGTCCGGACAGAGGTTGTCTTCTACCTCCGAGGACGCCGGGAGAAAGATGAAAACTCACGAAGTCCGGTGCAGTTCCAAAAAATGGCTTTTAATAGTACAAAAGCTCTTCCACAGCAATCCAATATAATGAACAAACTCTAGCTCTGGTCCGAACTTAGACCATACAAAAGAGCCTAAGTCTCCCACCAAAGAGAGAGGATCTCACCCGAGCTGAGTCCTACCCAGAAGAAGGAGCAAAGGCCAAAAAGCCAAAAGCCAAAAGCCGTGGGAGCCAAAAGCTGAAGGCTGAGGGAACCAAAAGGCAAAAAGTGAAGGGTGAAGGGGCCTCAAGTCAGCCCCTTATATACACCAAAGTAATCCAATCGGGAGGTTGTCATGCCAACAAAGAACCCTAAACAGAGTGTAGTGCTACACCCTATTGCAGGTATAAACAAAGGTTACACCAAGGACTAATCCCAAGATTATCTCTTATGTAAAACACTGGAGAGAGAGGGGGCTGATATAAAGTAATACATCTTAACTTCATGAGCTTCATGTAATCTAGATGGTACCCACAAGGCCCTTCTTATTATTATCTGCACCAGGGTGATTCTGAGTATCTTGTTCTCGTGTACTGAAAGGGTCACTCTCGCCTGCTTAGAGCAAGCTAGTATGATCCTTCCTATAGTCTTCTTTTAGTCTCAACGTAGCCAGGGTGGTAGTCTCCTGGTAAATTCTAACTGTCCCACGCTGGGTGCAGTGGGTATAAAGAGGAGCTGTGCCCAATCTAGAAAACATAGAAGTCTTAGTAGATGTATAAGTCAGAAGTTATTCAATCAAGGTGACTTCTGTAAGTGCCACACCCTCTAGCAGTGTTTACATAGAAGAGAGATCTCATTAGAATGAACATTGGCTTAACTAAGATTAAGCTGGGAGTGAGCAAAACAACAAAACTCCCAGATTAGCTAAACATGTCCTCCAACAAAGGTCTTCAATGTTTGGGTGTGTTTCATTATAAACCTTTTGGCAAATGTATTTTATTACTGTCTCTGGATTGGCTAGATGAAGTGTGTAGAATGTGGTACACATCTATTGTTCTGTGGGACCCTCCTTGATGACCTGTCTCTCAGGAACCATTGGCATTTCACCTTTAATGCCTACATTGGCACACTATGAGAAATAATGTGTCTTTTTTCCTATCTGTTCCTCTTCTACCTCCCTTTCCTCTTGATCTTCCATCCCCCCCCGACCCCCACACACACCTTTTCTGACCAATTTCAAAACATCAAGGCTATCATTGTCTTTAAAATAATCTCTTGAATTATCCATGGAATTTTTCAGGAAAGAACTTCCTGAGACAGGTATTTCAGGATAAGTCCTCCTCAGCTAACAATGCTTCCTCACTGCTTTGCCCCCACGGATCTCATGGAGATGGCCACAAAACCACAGTACTGAGGGCTCTGAGCTCAGGGATCACTCTTGGGACTCAGGGACCATATGGTGTCCTGGGGATTGTACCCAGGTCTGGTAAGTGCAATGCAAGCACCTAACCTGCTGTATTGTCTTTTTGGCCCCAATTTTAACTGAGATGTAGAATAATGACATCAAGTAGCTCATTGGCTCAAAATATTAATATTTTAAAAGACTTCCGGCCTTTCTCTTTTTATTTTGCTCACTTCTTTTACTGAGCTCACTTTTTACAGGACAAAAAGAAAACGATAAAAAACCCACAACCATACATGCACACATTCGTGCGCCGCACACACACACATACACACACACAACACACACACACGAGAATAAGCTCATAATGACTTCTTTCAAGAAAGATTGCAGGAACTTGCTGGGTGTGGTAGACAAACGGGGCTGGGGATGATGGGAAGAGGAGGGACTATCTCTTGTCAGGAGTCTTTTGTCTGAGTGTGCTTTGGAGGAGAGAGGAGTTGAAGAGAGACGGAAACAACAGGAGAGTGCAGTGAGCAGTAGAAGAGTCAGAGCTCACCGGGAGTCAATAGCTCTTAGTGCACTGTGATCAAGAAGTGTCAGAGTAAGCTTGATATGGGCAGAAGTGCTACATGTGGGATGCTGGTCATTGCATCAGGTTCCACGGGTGACTGGAGCTTCTAGGATTTCTAAGTGTTGTGTTCTTTTGAAGGATATCATTTTTGGAGCTACAAGTGTACCCTTGTGTTATGAATTCTGCTTAACCTCATACTACCCTTGTTTCTTCTCCCATCAAAATGTACTGATTTATTCTTGTCTCATTTGCTCAACCTAGAAGGCCTTAAGTTAGGTTTTGCCTTTTACCCAGACCTGATGTCTCTTGGCAGACTGTCTGGGGTTTGGGCATTGCTTGACACTCCTCACTTAGAGGGTAAAGAAAATTAACATCCTCCAAGTTCACTCTCTATCCTTTTAAACATCTGAGCAATACCGTTTCTAATTACTAATTACAACCACTACTAATTTGTTGGGCTCTATGAAGATTAATAGAAATTAACACCTATAGAAGTGAGCACTAATAACATGGTATATTTTATTAGCATGGTTTTTCATTGAGCAAATAATTATTGAGGAAATGCTTCTTGGTTAATACAGCTACAGGTCTGGGATTAATACAATGGACCACAGGTTTAGAAATCCCTTCCCTTATGGAATAAGCTTATACCATGTTGGTTGTAGACAATGAAAAAACAAGTAAATGAACACAGTAAGTTGGAAGATAAGAAGTCAGGTTGAGAAGAGAAGTTAGATATGAGGAGGGCTATAGTTTTTTTTTCAGGGTAGGATCCTGCATCAACCCTGATTTTTGGCAGCATGTGTGCCCAGGCAGCATGTGTGCTCAGGTAGCATGTGTGCCCAGGCAGCATGTGCTTGCAGTCCTTTGATCAGGACGACTTTTATAGATTTCTCCCCAAGCTACTCCCATATGGGCTTCAACCTAGGTTAAGGTTCGTTGCTAGGGCCATTGCCAAGGGGAGTAGATATTCGGAGTGGTTTTCTTTGAAAATCTCCTTTTCTAGACCTCTGTTCCTGCTGGGTCTTCTGTCCTGGAATGTAACCAGATTAGGGACTGGGCTGAGACAGGTTGATCCAGATTCCCTCAAGGTCTACTGAGGGACTTATCAAGTCTTTGTTCTGGTTTCCAAACAGGTGAATCTGGACAGCGTTAGGGTGAAACTTCATTGCCTACATCAGGAACAGTGTGCTAGTAATTGTCTAAGTGGTAACACCAGCCTAGAACTGAACATTGAATACAGGCAATAAGATACACATGATAACCTCTACATGTATGTATTGGAATCCACAATGTGTAAGAGAAGGAAGAGAGAAAGAGAGAGAGAGAGGGAGAGAGAGAGAAAGAAAGAGAAGAGGCAAAGTGCCTACCATAGAGGCAGGCTGGGGGAGTGGGGAGGGAATTGAGGACATTGGTGGTGGGAAATGGGCACTGGTGGAGGGCACTGGAACACTGTATGACTGAAACCCAAACACGAACATCTTTGTAATTGTATATCTCACAGTGGTATAATAAAATTTTAAAAAATAAAATACAAATAGAAGCACCTTATATAATAGGACCTTTAAGGTTTTTGGTGTTTGCATTAGGTTATGGGAAACCAGAGGAGATTCTTGGATAAAGGAGTGACACGAGATGATTTAGATTTTAAAAAGGAATTCTCTAGTTGCTGTATTGAGAACACCTGGTAGGTATGGCAAGAGTTTAAACAAAGAGATTGCTTAGGAGGGCTGCCATTGTATTGCAAAGGAGATGCTGAAGTCTTGGCACAGTGGCAGTGAAAGTGAAGAGGAGTGCACAAAGATGGTAGCACATGGGGTATTTTCTGAGCAAAGAGCCTGTAGGATTTGATGTGGTTGGTTTGGGGGCTTAAGAAGAAAAGTCAAGAATAGTTCTAGCCTTTGGTCTAAACAGCTGGAAAATGGAACCATCCTTTAAAGAAATGTGGAAAAAATAAGGGAGGGCTACAGTGGCAAAGAGTACAGAACCAAAAGTAATCAAATGGAACTACATAAAATTTAAAAGCTTCTGTGCAGTGGAAGAAACTGAAGCTCTAATCAAAAGGCACTCTACTGAATGGGAGAGAATATTTTCATGCAGTCCTTCTGATAAAGGGCTGATATCCAAGATCTATAAAGCAATCATTAAACTTAGCGGCAAAAAAATCAAATTACCCTATCCATAAATGGGGTTTGGTAACGAACAGACATTTTCCAAAAGAAAACATACAGACAGCCTGCAGGCATATGATAAAAGTACTCATAGTAACTCATAATTAGAGAAAAGCAAGTCAAAAAAGCCATGAGATAACCTTTTGAAGCTTGCTGAGAATGACACATATCAAAAAATCTGAAATAATCAGTTTTGGCAAGTCTGTGGTGAGAAGAATTCTCATTAATGATGGAATGTTGTCTATTTCAACCTCTATGGCAACCAATATTGAGAAGTATCAAAAAAATAGAAATAGAGTTCACATATAACCCAGCAATACCACTTCTTGGCCTCTGTCCCTCAAATATAAAAACAGTAATTTGAAAGGATATATGCGCACCTGTGTTCATCACTGTACTTAGTACAATAGCCAAGATAAGAAAAGAATCTAAATGTCCAACTACAGATGAATGGATCAAGAAGTTGTGGAACACAGTGGGATACTATGCAGCTCTAACACAGAACAAGATCATGCCATTTGCAGCACGTTGAGTAGAATTACTGGATTATCATACTGAGAGATGTCAGGCTGAGTGAGAAGGACAGATGTAGAATGATCTGTCCTACATGAGACTTAGAGACACACAGTGAGGCAGCAATAAAGACCCAAAAAGCAACATAAAAGGGCAGCTGACACAATTGAGTAAAGAGAGGGAGAGTCGGTGTGAAGGAGGGTGGGGATGGGTACATTGGTGACCTTGTGGTGCTGAACTTATCTCCACGGAAACCATTCATAATAGTATTGTAGGCCAAAACTGAAATTCAAAAAAGACTCAGGCACGCGTCTTGGGTGGATGGGTGGGTTGGTGAGGGGGCTATTGGGAAATCTGTTGGAATTCTGTTAAGTTGTGATGACAGATGCAGAGCATAATAGAACTGGTCGTCAGGAGACATGGGGTCTGGGAAATAAATTTGGGAGCCACCAGCATAGGGATATTTAAAGCCATGGGAGTAGATGAAACTCTTCGAGAGTGAGCGTAATTAAAACAAAAACGTCTTAAGGGTTGAGCCTGGGATGACCAATATCTGAGAGACTGGGCTGATGTGGACAAATTAGCAAAGAAGACTAAGGAGGAGCAAGGTTGAAATAGAAACTTTAAGTCCAGGGAAGGTAGTATTTATTTGAAGGAGGAAGAAGTTCTCAACGCACTGAAATGCGGCTGAAAAATAACTGAAGTAAAGATTAAATTGAGTGGCTGGAGAAAGTGCAGTGGCTAAGGTGCTTGCATTGCATGTGGCTGACCTGAGTTCATCCCCCACATCCCAGATGGTCCCCTGAGAACTTTCAGGATCAATTCCTAAGTGCAGAGCTAGGAGTAACCCCTGGGCATTGACAGCTGTGATTGCAAAACCAAAATAAACTAATTAATTAAAGGTGAACTTGAATACTTAGTCCCATGCAGTCCCATGCAGTGATGGGGTAAGGCTCTGATTTAAATCCAGAGAGATAAGGAAATGGTGAGGATAGCAACCTCCTGTTGAGCTTCATTGTAAATTCTAACAGATGTTGGACTGAGGCAAAAGCAAGGTCAAGAGAGATATTTTTAAGTAGTTTTTAAAATTTAAAGTTAAAAACAATTTCATTGGGAGGGAACATAGCATCAGAGTGTACCAAAGGACGGCAGCTGATGCTGAGAGAGGAGAGGGCTGGCACGTGGCCTTTGAGGAGCATTTGGACACAGTTGTAATGGGCTATTGGCATGGGGTGGGGCCATGACGGAAACACCTTTGAATTGCTTTGATTTTTCACCTGCACTGAAATCAGAAACAAGGCGATTATCCCAAAAAGGAGGAGAAAGTGATTTCTCATTTAGCCTCTTTTCCCCCCACTCAGCCAAGCAGCCAGTTAACTACTCTTGGGTATTGGGTAACTTCCGCGTCCCACCTTCATCTCCGAGGCTGCCACTATAGTCAAGTCGCTCATCTGTCAGTTGTGACTTCATAAACTTCCCAGCTTCCCCCTCGTGCAGTCTGCTGTGCATAGACCTGTAGACTAACTCCTGCTGTGATACCAGCCTCTTGCTGTCTGTCCAGGTCCTGCTGGACACCCTTCCTAGGGCCCCAGCCATCCCACACTGTGGAGAAGATAAAACCCATCAGCATGGGGGACACTGTGGGTCTGATGAACTCTTTGTTCCCGGACATTCTGTGCCTTCTCGCTGTGCCCTGAGTTCACCGGATCTTTGTTTTACTTTTGTGGCCTAAAGCAACTGCTTTGTGTCTTTTCCTTATCAGTAAAACCTCACAAAAGGCTGCTTTGTGAGGTGCCTCTAGGGCTAGGCTTCATTGAACCGCTCACAGTAAATTATGTAGAACAGTTTCTGGTGTAGTGTCAGTTCTCAAATAACTCTAGCAATTCTAATTCTAACTCTGGCCTCTTTCTCCCTAATTAAATCTTCCCTGTCCTCTAAGCAACAGCAGGCATTTCTTCCTACAAAGTATTTTTTTGTTTGTTTTTGGGGCCATAACTAACAGTGCTCAAGGCTTACTCCTGGCTCAAGGATTACTCCTGGTGGGCTCTGGAAACTGTATGGGGTGCCGGGAATTGAGCCCAGGTCAGCCTCATGCAAGACAAGTCCTTTACCTGCTGTACTGTCCCTCTAGCCACACAAAGTCTGGCTTATTCTTCCTTTCTTCACTTCACTAATCTCTCATATCTCCATCTTCATATGTAGACATATACTCTATAAGTGTGCTTTTAGTACTCTGGTATTAATGCTTCAGCATAAAATAGTCCAGTGTCAAAGTACTCCATCTCTCCAAACTAGCCTATGAACTTCTTACCTCTTTTTTAATCGTTGTTGTTTTATTATGCTCCGTGCTTACTCCTGGCTCTCTGTTAGTAATTACTCCTGGAGGGTTCAAGAGACCATATGGGATGCCAGGGATTGAAACCAGATTGGCTGTGTGCAAGGCAAAAGTCTGTCTGTCCATGGTACTATCTCCAACCCTCTGAACTTGCTTCTTAACTTTTTACAGATCTATCACTTTCCAGATTGTTATAGTTTTATTCCATTTTGGGCCACACCCAGTGGCCAGAAAGCCATTGTGTTTCAGGGCCAATCACAGAGGTGCTTGGGGGACCCTGTTGGTGCTGGAGTTTGAACCTAGACCCCCCTGTTTGCTAAGCAACACTCTCCAGTCCGTTGAGACTTCTTCTAGGACCCAGACCCTGATTTTATTTATTTTTTAAAAATACTTTATTATACCACCATGAGATATACAATTACAAAGATGCTCATGTTTGAGTTTTGGTCATACAGTGTTCCAGCACCCATCCCTCCACCAGTGCCCATTTCCCACCACCAATGTCCCCGATTCCCTCCCCCATCCTCTAGCCTGCCTCTATGGCAGGTTCTTTATCTCTTTCTCTTTCTCTCTTTCTCTTTTCCTTCTCTCACACACTGTGGATTGCAATACATACATTTAGAGGTTATCATGTGTATCTTTTTGTCTATATTCAATCCTCAGTTCTAGGCTGGTATTATCACTTTCAACAATTATTAGCACACTGTTCCCTTCTCTGTCTTACCTAACCTCTGACTCCCACATGTTTTTGGTAGATTCCACCTTTGACAAGACCTCCTGATCCATGTTTTGCCTGACCTTGGATATTGGTATCATACTATGTATGTATGTTTGTATGTATGTATGTGTGTATGTATGTATATATATGTATGTATATGTACATATCTCATGCAAATAAATGCAGTCATTCTATATCTGTCTTTTCCCTCTGGCTAATTTCACTCAACATGATCCTCTCTATATCCATTCATTTATAGGCAAATTTCATAACTTCATTTTCCCTAACAGCTGCCTAGTATTCCATTGTGTAGATCAGACCTCTGATTTTAGAGGGAAACAATTTGACTTGTTCCGCTTGTGGAGGAGCAAATTGTTTCACTCTCCAGTCCAGTTTCTTCTCTGGCTTCCTGGTGGAGGCAGCACACCTGCATCCTGAATTTCTTTTTATTTCTTTATATTTTTGGGGTCACTCCTGGTGATACTCAGGGGTTACTCCTGGCTCTGCACTCAGGAATTACTCCTGGCGGTACTCAGGGGACCATATGGGATGCCAGGTCAGCGGCCTGCAAGTGTGCTCTCGCTCCTGGCCCTGCAGCCCGTTCTCTAATGGTCCTGTTACTCCGTCACCCTCTCTCAGTTTGACCGACTTTTCCTTTAACGACCGCTCTCCAGCACTGGGTTCTTAATTCCCTCCTTCTGTGGTCCCCTCTGCCAGGCCACATGCCCTCCAGTATTGGAAACCAAGTTTCTTTCCCCTAAGAGAGCAGGTGTCCTTCTCCAGGCCTCTTGGTTTTCTCCTCTCCTCTCATTCCCCAGACAACTTTGCTCTAAGGGGTTGCATAAAGTAGATTATTTCTCTTTTTATGGAAGTAGCTTCATAAGGAAGATTGGCAAGGTCTAAAGTTATTTGTAATTTTATAACAATCAGGATTTTCTAAATAGAGCATTTAAATATGCCTCCAGATGTACCGGGCGTGGCAGCACTGTTGGGCTGTGAATTGGGCAGCGTTTGTTCTGAGGTTAAATTTCCAAGGCATTTCTACTGACAGAGGCTTTCGCTCCTTGTTGCTGGCCACCAGCATCTCGTCCC
This sequence comes from Cryptotis parvus, assembly GCA_021461705.1. Classification (NCBI taxonomy): domain Eukaryota; kingdom Metazoa; phylum Chordata; class Mammalia; order Eulipotyphla; family Soricidae; genus Cryptotis; species Cryptotis parvus. The sequence goes on from JAJIBD010021543.1 coordinate 93,219, forward strand.
CAAGATGACTTCTCTTTCCTTCCAGAATGCAACATGGCCAAAGAACTTGTCTGCGTTCCTGTGGATGTGACAGACACTTTGAAATGTTTCCGCGAGACCTTGGGAAAATCCAAATATCATAATAGGTGCATCCGACACAGCAGAAAGTTGCTTTCATTATTTCTTGCTCAGTTACAAGGTACAATACTTGTTCTCTGACCCTTAGCCTTTCTCTGTGTGGCGGCACCACCCCTGCGGGCTGCCGTAGTTCTTCCTTTCCCCATTTCTGTGACCCTCCTTGCTGCTAAGACTTTCTTGTTTCAGTAGATGGCTTTCTCTCTCTCTCTCTCTCTCTCTCTCTCTCTCTCTCTCTCTCTCTCTCATGCACACACACTCGCTCTCTCTTGCTCTTTTTTCTCTTTCTCTGTCTCGCCTCTCTTGCTCTCTCATTCTCTCTTGCTCTCTTTCACTTTCTCTCACTCTCATTCTCATTTGCTTTCTTTCTCTCACTCTTTGTGTCTTTCTCTCTCTCTCTCTCTCACTCTTGTTGTTGCTCTCTCTCCCAGCAAAGATGCTGTGGCTCTTACCTCCCTTTATGTTTTCTTTGAAACTCCTATACTCCCCAAGTAGAGGAGATATGAAACATTGATTATTTTGTTTTTATTCTGTACATCTGTGTTCTTACAATTTTCTTTGTAATTATGTTGCTACAGCTTGTTTTGTTTTCCTACGTAGATGGATTGCTTCATCGAAAATAACTAGAAATTTTTACAAAACACTGTTTTATCAGTGTCAAAGAAATGAATGCATTTGAACATAAGTATCAACAAGATTTCTTATTAACACCATAGATTTTGATCTTAGAGATTTCTTTTAGCTTAAAACAAGATGTTTGTTGTTGGTTATATTACATTTGTTCATTTTCTCCCTTGTCAACATCTATCAGTTTATGAATGCAGTGAAAGTAGAATTTGGAATGGTTGGTTAAGTGGTAGCCTCACAGAAGAAGAGTACCCACAAATAAAGGCTAGGTAAAGTTCTGAACAGTATTAACAAAGGCTATTAAATTTTTAAAGTCCTAACTTATATTTATCGTCCTTTCTTTCAAATGTATTAAAATATAAAACTTAGCATAAACATTTACATACTTAAAATGTTAGCATTTGAGGTTATTAAAACTACACTTAAAATTATGTCTAAGAGAGTGATTTCCTTTCACTGGTATTTTAGAAATTTCATCAGTCTTTGCTTGCAGCCATTGACAGTTTTATTGCTTCAATGATTAATTGTTTCTGCCTCTTATCTCCCATCCCATCAAGAGCACACTACTCTGCTCCGCACCCAGGTTGTGGTTGTTTTGCTCTCAGATTCACCTTACATTAAATTGTCACTCCAAATCCTGTTTAAATGTCTCTCAACTACTCCACGCACTGACGTGGGGAGAGCATAAATGAGGAAAAGCCAATATTAGTCCCAAGAATGGCTTGTAACAATTCACTCTGAATCTCACCTGATACCAAAATATTCTCAACAGTTTATCCCCAGTCCTCAGGCTGTAGACTTCAAAATTTATATTATTCTCTCTCTCTTTCTTTGCTTTGCCTCTGCAATATTTATTTTTTCTGTTTTATTTCCCCCTGTGTCTTCTCTCATACTACAGAAAAGCTCTTTCCTCCTCCCCCACACCCCCTCAGGTCAGAACTACAGATGTATTGCATCTGTCTCAGAGGTCTCTGCCCCAGAGGCAAACTAACATCTTCTGTTGGAAGCTCTTTAAAAAGGCGAAGCCAAACTGTGTAACTTCCCCCAATCCCCAGGAGAAGCCAAGCATTATCTCAACGCAGTGTTTCTCTGCAGTGTTCCCTCAGAAATCACAGAAGGATGGAGCCCACCCACACGTCCCTGGGCTCCGTGGGGGATGAGTCTGGCTATTAAATTTAAGGAAAAAGTGCCCCTCAAGTTGCAGAGCCGCCTGTTGTATACAGTCCCTCCCTTTCTTTCTCCTTCCATTCTTTGTTTCTCCCCTTCAGAAATTTACTTTTTTGTTGCCAATTTAAAATGTCTTCATTTCTCTTCCCCCTTTCTTCTCTCTGCTTTCCCTGGCTTCAGATACCTTTTTTGCCAATTAAAACTGTCTTCATTTCTTTTTCATGCACTGAGACAAAGAAAGAGCAAGCTCTCCCAAAGTCAGTACGGGCAAGGTGGAATTTTGCGTGGGGACAGAAGAGATGCACATGCCCACACCCCGGACCTTTCCCAAGAGCACTTCAGAGTTTTCAGTTCTGTGGAGAAAAGCAAACTTCCCCTTTCCCAGCTCGGGCTTGTGATTTCGTCTTACCAGAAAACCATAGGTAAGCTGTCTTCATTTCTAGTGTGAACAGTCATGTGCTTTGGAAGATTCCATTTGCTCCTGAATATTCTCTTTAAAGGCTGAGTGAAAGGATTTGAATACAGACTCACTCGTTTGTCCTTATAGACAGTGACAGAGTAGTGTGGACATTAGATGGTCCAGTCCCTCCTGTCACCCAGCTGAGTGTCACCACAATGAGGTTTTAGGCATCGAAGGATGGACAGAATGTCCATCCTTTGAGATGAATCAGTGAACCACTGATAGCTTGGAATATTCTCTCTTAAGTGCCCTTAAAAGTTCTTTGTTGTTGTTATTGTTTCATTTTTTTGGGGGGGTCACATCTGGCAGTGATTAGGGCTTATTTCTGGCTCTTTTGCTCAAGGAACCCTCCTGGTGGGGCTCTGGGTACAGTGTGGGATGTTGAAGCAAACCTGGGTTGGCCACATGCAAGGCAAGCTCCCTACTAGCACTCTGGTCCCTCTGGTGTGGTTTTTTGATCTTGTTCACTGTCGGGGAACGCCGCAGGGGTCCCTGACAGTGTCAGGACAGAGGTTCTCTTCTACCTCCGAGGACGCCGGGAGAACAGATGAAAACTCACGAGTCGGTGCAGTTCCATAAATGGCTTTTAATAGTACAAAAGCTCTTCCACAGCAATCCAATATGATGAACAAACTCTAGCTCTGGTCCGAACTTAGACCATACAAAAGAGCCTAAGTCTCCCACCAAAGAGAGAGAGGATCTCACCCGAGCTGAGTCCTACCCAGAAGAAGGAGCAAAAGGCCAAAGAGCAAAAAGCCACAGGAGCCCAAAGCTGAAAGCTAAAAGGCCCAAAAGGTGAAAAGTGAAGCGGCCTCAAGTCAGCCCCCTTATATACACCAAAGTAATCTGATTTGTGACAGGGAGAGTCATGTCAACAAAGAACTGTAAACAGAGTGTAGTGCCACAATCTATTGCAGATAAGTTACACCAAGGACTAATCCCGAGATTATCTCTTATGTAAAACACTGGAGAGAGAGAGAGGTTACAGAGAGGGGGGGGGGCTTATATAAAGTAATACATCTTAACTTCATGAGCTTCATGTAATCTAGATGGTACCCACAAGGTCCTTCTTATTATTATCTGCACCAGGGTGATTCTGAGTATCTTGTTCTCATGTACTGAAAGGGTCACTCTCGCCTGCTTAGAGCAAACTAGCATGATCCTTCCTATAGTCTTCTTATAGTCTCAGCGTAGCCAGGGTGGTAGTCTCCTGGTAAATTCTAACTGTCCCACGCTGGGTGCAGTGGGTATAAAAGAGGAGCTGTGCCCAATCTAGAAAACATAGAAGTCTTAGTAGATGTATAAGTCAGAAGTTATTCAATCAAGGTGACTTCTGTAAGTGCCACACCCTCTAGCAGTGTTTACATAGAAGAGAGATCTCATTAGAATGAACCTTGACTTAAGTAGATTAAGCTGGGAGTGGGTAAAACAACAAAACTCCCAGAATAGCTAACCTGACCTCCAACAGTTCACCAGACTCCCATTTTCTGTGTTTTTCTGCTTCATGTGCCTTTTGGACTAATTCAGCTGTCAACCCATGTTATATTCCCAGAGTCCCTCTTTTTACAACAGGCATTTCTACCATTACTCCATGAAATAAAATTCACATTTAATACATTTTATCTCTACATTTGCTTTGTTTCAAAAATCCCAATATTGATGCTCTTAACATAAAGAGCAAGTAAAACCAAATTACACTCTAGTAATTAAAGTTTCTGTCTGCTAGTATGTCATGCTCAGGGCCTAGAAGGTAACTGAAGCAATGGAATGCCCCCATCACCCTATCTATTCCAGTCTCCACTGCAATAGGTTATATGGTCTGACTGTGTTAGAGATTTAAAGATTATCCACAATAAGCATGATCAGTTTTGGTGGTATCATTTCCTAAAGTGGAAAGTTAAAATATCAAGAGAATAGAGTGCTGCAGAGTTCACATTTCTGTAAAATTTAGAGCATTTTTATAACATACAGAAACTGCACTTGTGAGAAATATTCCTCACCTCTGCCCTCAGCTTCCCCTCATTGGGGGCTAGTTTCTTTGTATTACAGGCTGACCCTCCACTGTCTTGTCTTCACCTGAGCGATACCAGATATGCCCTCATAGACTGAGTCTTGCCATCATAGACAGAGTCTTTCCTTGGATTTCTAAGGCATGTCCTAGGAAATTGTCTTGTGTTTATTAGACCCAAAGGCATGTCTGTTGGGTTTATTTTGGCTGCAAATACTGGAGTACATGTATTCACTCACAAACCCCAGAATATTTGAGTCTCATTAAAGATGTGCTTTTTTAAATTTGGGAAGAAGAATCTGGCAGATTGTGAACTAGTAAGATTCCTGCCCTTAACACAAACTTTTTGAAGCTTCCTATGTGCCACAGAAGAACGTCTACCTTCCTCTTCATGGCGCTCAGAAGGCTTTGTAGTCCCACTCCCACCTCCTTCTGACTCTCCCGAAATCCTGACTCTGTGATGCAGCATATATGTATGCCCCAGCTATTTTACCCTTCATTAGTTCTTGAGTTTTTCCTCTCCACTATCTCTACCTGCTGAACTTTATTCCATCTTCTCCATGTTTCCTACCTCTTAGAATTGATCTTTCATGTCACTGTGTTCAAATAGAACATAGTTTGTTCTCTATCCTTACACATATCCTATGACATTTGAAAGTGTGATTAGCTTGCAGTTTGCTTATATACACAGTAAGGAATAGGCAGTTTAAAAATATTCTTGCAAATATAAAGGATATATTCTCCAGGAACTGACATTTGCTCTTTTACTTGATTTAAAATACAGATGTTCTCGAAACCAGCAATCAAAGGAGTCTTAAAGTTCAGGCATTGCATGAACTTGGAAATCTTCTCATCTTCGCTGAAAGGAAAAGGTAGCCTTTTAGGAGTTGATGAACGGGGACAACTTTCTTATTGGAAAAAAAATATAAGTATTAAAAAAGAGATTGACTTTCATAAATGTAATCCTTTGATAATATTACACTGCTACATTTTATTTTTCACATGCTACCTGAGGGAAACGGGTATAAGCAATAAATGGTATAGATTATTTTTAGATTAATTCTCTAATCTTTTAATTAAAATGTTTCATAAGTGTATTTGTTTTTCCTTCTTGAAAGATAGGCTTAATAACAGGGGTTTTGGAAAATGAACTGCTTAATGCTGTTTTTATTTTAGAGCGGCTTTAAAATGTTGGTCTCAAGCTCTTGATGACATATTTAGAAAATCGGATGTGCTACATACCTGGAAAGAGTTTGGCACCTCACCCGCCAGTGCCACCAATAGGCATATTCCACAGTTCAAAGACTATAGTGAAGAATTTCTGTCGAAAGTTGACATTTGGGGCTGTTTGCAAGGAGCAGTGATAACAGCAAAGATAGCGCAGTAAGTGTGACAATGGATTGGCCATAAACAGCTAGTAGCTTCCCACACCCATGAGTGAGGAGTGCCCTGTCTCACTCATAACAGACTTTTGAGTAGCTGTATTCATATTCGACATGATTCTACAGATGAATTTCTTACGATATTTATAATTTATGACTCTTCTCTTCCTCTAACACTTCCCTTTCCTGGAAGATGAATATCCATAGTCATAAGTCTTTGTTTTGTTCATAAATGCTCCCAAGCCTGGTGTCAGTAAATAATTGTTGAATGAATGAATGAATGAATGATAGAATTAACTCCGGTGGGACAAAGAAATAACAATGTGGGAGGCTATTAGACTTGGGTCTAATTACAGAATAGCTTTGAAATCTCTGGACATTGGGCAAGTTATTTGTTCTGTCTGTGCTCTATGTACTCTTCGTAATGTAACTATAGCTCTTAACCCATGGTGGTCCAGAGTTACATGAATACTGTATTAGTAAGCTAGGGATGCCATGACAGATCATCACAGGTTGGGAGGCTTAAACCAGGTATGCTCAGCATAATGGCTTTAGGGGAGGGAAGAGGTACATAATTCAACCCATTTAACAGATGCTGTATTAGTCTTCTAGTGTATGTCGATCAATTTGCTAAATAGTTATCTGTGTAAAAAACACAGATTAAAAAAAGATATAAGACCTAAAGTCAATATTGGACAATTCTGTCTTCATCTAGAGGCGCGAGGAGCAAATTTGTTTTTTTTTTCTTTTTTCCAGTTTCTCGAGGCATTTGTATTTATTGGCTCATGATTCATATTTTATTTTTTAGGCCAACAGTCTATTCTCTTCTGTCTCTGTCCCTTTTATCTCTCCCCCACACAGCTGCATCTTTCACGTCTCCTCTTTTCTCCTTCCATCCTTCCGTATCCTCTTACTCTAACCCTCCCTTTCTCGGATCAGGACCTTTTAATTACGTTGAACACATCTGGATACATACAGAATAGCCTCCGCGGCTCTTAAGATCTTAGTCTAATCCCACCAGTATATTTCTTTCTTTCTTTTTTTTGCTTTTTTGGGTCACACCCGGCAATGCTCAGGGGTTACTCCTGGCTCTGCACTCAGGAATTACTTCTGGCGGTGCTCGGGGACCATATGGGGATGCCGGGATCAAACCTGGGCCGCCAGAGGCCGGCCACGTGCAAAGCAAACGCCCTACCCGCTGGGCTATCTCTCTGGCCCCAACCATCAGTATATTTCTATCATCATGTCAGGTAACTTTCTTGTTAGGTTTGCGGGATTAGCATGTTGATGCCTTGGGGACATTATTTCTAGCACACCCACATAAACATGCAAATGGCTATCACTGGGCTTATACCTGCTTAGCTCTCACAAATGCCTTGAATGTTTGTTTAATTTAATGTGAATATTTTTAAAGCCTAAAAAGAGTAGAGGTACAATTTTCCATTACTTTTCTAGTCCATTTTTTCTGTAACAGATAGGGTATGAGAGCAAAACCTTGTAGTCTTTTTGAGCTATAGATCTTATTTTTAAAAAAAATCCTTTTCCTATATTAGTCCCTATATTTTCCTACCAGTGACAATATTTACTAATTACATTGTTTTCAACAAACAAGTGTTAAATGATAGACATTTGTAATAGCTCTCAAGTTTATTACTTATTTTTGGTGCTCTTTGGAAGAAACACACATACACACACATACACACACACACACACACACACACACTTCCCCACATGAATCTGAGCTCATGACTTAGTCTACTTTGGCAGCAGAGAATAGAAAAGATCACAGCTTGACAAAGAACAGACACAGACAGCATTCCTGCCAGAGGGCACCTTAGCTACTCCAGGCCTCTGAAGTTATTACCTAGTGATTTTGAACCAACAGGCATTTCGGGCTGCCCTGTTGGAAGCCTGACTTCCACAGGATAGATGATTCTACAGGGAATTTGGCTGTTCTCAGCCTCCCTGAGGATAGAGGCTCTTCTCCCACTGCTCAGAAGGGCTAAACACTGCACTGTAAGATCCATGTAGAGAAGCTATGCCATTAATATAACTAAGCTGACTAGTGGTAACTAAAAGAAGTCTTAGGTAATGTGCTCTATAAATTGCAAATGTAAGTTTCAAACTCATATACAGAGAATTCAAACTCTTTAAGGAAATACAATTGCAGTAACTGGAAAGATGCTACCTTATTTGTTGGGGAGACTTAATGTTGATAGGTTCATAATACATCATTGGCGAAAACTTATTGTTAAAGTTTTGGGGGAGGAGAATTACTTAATGATATCAATAAAGTTTTAAGAATGGTGCACTTCTTTTAAGCTAATGATTCCACTTCTAGGGATTTACCAAATGGAGCTAATAGAACTAGTACTCAAAAACATAGAACAATGATTGGTATTTGCCTTAAGCACTGGAAAAAAAAACAAAGTGGAGATAAAGTATTTTTATGTTATAGCAAATCCAGTATGACAGAATATAAAATTTTTATAAAATAATGATGTTCATAAATGAATTTATTACATATTATAAATTGTATAGTTCTAGTCTTAATCTGTTTGTATGTATGTTTATAGAAAAAATATGAAAGAAATGGACTAATATGTTACCAGTATACATGTTTAGGTTTTTTAAGATTATGGGTGATTTTTTATTTTCTTATATTTTTCTGTATTCTTTATAATATATGAGTATTATGACATTTAGAATAACAAGACTATTTGAATTTGAGGAAATAAGCATTAGAGACTCTTATTTATATAAACTATGTCTGGAAAATAGTCTACAAATAAGTTTCTTTTTTCTTCTCACGTAGGTTTATTAAGACATTGGATGTGAGTAAAAAGAACCAACTGCTGCATTTTTTCTGCATTACTCTTTCAGGTAGCACGTTTATAAATGTCCCACATGACCAGATAGCTAGTTACAAAAAAGAGTGTGGTGCTTCATTTTCATAAGATTCACGGGTGGGAGGAGAGCATGAACCTTATGTGCTGGAAGACTGTCTTTCATCCAGTGTCTGATGCCCAGAGACCTGTCACCTTCAATGCTTAGCACAGTGGGTTTTCTCTTTGGGTTATGAAGGTTCGCAGAGAAAACCGGGACTCCTGTCAGAGTAAGCTCATATTCCAAGCAGAACTCAGCTGTGTGACCACCAAATGACTACCTCAGGTGACCTCATGCAGCTCTGAATAAAGTTTTGCTTGATGGCTTGATGCCAAATATATGGGATCCTGAAAACTACAGAAGTTGAATGCTTGTCATTCTTAGAGTTGAGCTTGAAGGAAAAAAAGGGCCCTCATCTGTAATGCATCTTGAGATTCCTGATGTAGCCAGAGGCCTTTGCAGTCAACTAAAGGTTCTGTTTCCCTTGAAGGATGGACACTTGTTCTATCTATCACAGGAATCTGAAAGCTGATGAAATTGGGTAGATAAGTTCTTTGGGAAAGGAAAATTTGAATGTAGGGCCAGACACTTCAGCTTCTTATCTATTATATTTTTCACTCCTATGCTAGGAAGGAAGTAACATTTATATTAGGTCATTCCCGTTACCTAATATAATGGTTTGAGGCTCTTTACGTTCCTGGAGCAAGCGGATGCCTTTGGGTTCTACCAGCATGAGACAGGACATATGGAGATATTACTGGTGCCCGCTCTAGCAAATAGATGATTAACGGGAAGATCGTGATAGTGATGCTAGGAAGGGAAGTCGTAGAAGGGGCAGTGGTTCAGCAGGAAGGCTAAGCTCACCGACACTGTCCATGGAATTCTTTATTCTCATAGTTCTTGATGATAGTAGTGTTTATGATTTTAAAAGTCACTTGATCACTTGAATCCCATTATTCATCGATTTGTTTGAGCGGGCGCCAGTGACATTTCCATTGGACCCTATCACGTGCCAATGGAACCCAATGGCATCTGGTTGATTCAGGAATATGAACAGCCTCAAACTGTACCTTCAGGGTCTTGACAAGGAAGTCTGACCATCTTGTAGGTGGGCGGCCACGTGATCTTTTGACATCCCGTGGGATCCAGTTGGTAACAGCTCTAGTCCAATGGTCGTCTCCAAATCATTACATGTCCAACCCATATTTTAAAAAATAAGAGATTAAAATACATTTAGCTTTTTGCTTAAGTTGGTAATAATATCTAAATAATAGTTAATTTAAAATTAAAATTACATGACTGATTTTATTTATACACTTTGATCTTAACTGAAAGGCCAAAAGAGATGTATTTTATCTTTAAAATCTTTTAATATTTTTTAATGATTTTGAAGAGAATTTGTAAAATTAAAAATGTAAACAACAATAGATTATTTTTAATATATGTTGACACTAAAATTTTGGTGTTAATAGAAATATTAAAATTTTATAGAAATACTAATGTATTTGTAATCAAGTAAATTTTAAGATAATATACATGTAAATGAACATTGATAAATGTAAACTTTGGTTTTGTGTATTCATCTTGCTTAATCTTGGTCATAAAATTATCTAAGAAAGATTGGTCAAGTGAAAACATCTTTCAATGCAGTTAAATGTTCAGAAATACCTCTGCCTAATTTGGATTTCTAAAATAAGTTACCAATCTCCTCTAGTTATTGTCTAGTATAGTAAAAAAGAAAAAAACAACCAAAATTTTTTGAGGCAAAGCAGTTAATTTGAATATTTTTAAATCACTATTTGCTGTTTGATCATAGATAAGTTCATTGTTTAGGCCTTAATTCTATCATTTGTGGGATAATCTTTTCCTAGAGTGAGTTAAGTGAGAATTAAATATAATTATTTATAAAGAATTTTCCAATAATTCTCAATGCAAATTTGACTTTCTACAAATTAAAACTTAATAGTTTCTTTTGAAAACCATGCATGTTCAATTACCACAGAATTTAAAATACCCATCTTAAGTGATAGAAGTATTTAGAACATAATGTATTAACACATAATACTGTTTATTAAAGTGTACTAGGCATGGGCTAAGTATCTTAGGAAGACATACATGCAGTTATCCTTTTCCTTATTGAAAGTGCATTTTATAGTTCTATATTTCACTTTTAATCGTTTTCAGGGTTTGCTTAGAACCACACTTCCACACCCCAAAGCTGAACGTTGCTATGCTCAGTATGAAGTCACTCAACTTCTTCCAGGCATTGAGCTTTTCTCGGATAGATACAGAGCTGATGTTTGCTCTGTGGTTGCAAGTCTCTATTATGTAATCCGTGAACTGCACTTTGCCAACCATAACCTCATAGTAAGTAATTGTGAAATCAACACGTCTTCATTCATCATGCTATTGTACCTTCTAATAAATAACGCTGTATTTTTTACCTCTTCCCTTTGCACTGTTTAATATTTGCTTATACTCTTTTGGCCAATTATTTAAATTGCATTTATTATTTTTTTAACCTTTTTGTTTGGGGGCTTGCTAGTGGCTCTGTGTTCAGGAACCACTTCTGAAAGTGTTCTGGGGGCTGTGCAGTGTTGAGGTTGAACTGGGTCAGTTACATTAACTTTGCCCACTCTGTTATTTCTCCAGCCCCAGTCTCTGTGTTTAGTATTCTTTGATGCACTTCAAAAATACATATAAATACATATTTAAACATTTTTGTACATGTATTATTTTAAACTTGGTGGCCTTTTTTTGTTGTTAGCTTTTCTTAAGAGAGTCAGGAGGCCAGAGCAATAACACAACAGGTCGGGCATTTGCCTAGCACGCAGCTGACCTGGGTTCAATGTCTGGCATGCCATTAAGGTCCCTCGAGTACCACCAGGAGTAATTCCTGAGTGCAGAACCAGGAGTAGCCCCTGAGAATCACTGAGTGTGACCCAAAAAAGGAAAAAAAAAGGACTTTCTGACAGTTGATTTGAATACCTCAACCAAAGAGTTGAGTGTACATGTAACTCAGCTCACTCCATTAAGTCATGTTAGGATGGCATTCTTATTAATGCCAAAACTATGAGAGTATTTCTTTACTGAAATAATTTTATTTTTGTGTCTCTTTTTTTCTTTTCTGCCAAGAGTGCATTGAAGTGAACAGCAGATTCTAACTGTGGAATAAAATACAGATGTTTCTTAATGTCTAAGGAAATTTAACATTGCAAATACAACCCTCTTTTTCCCTTGGGGAAATAAATCACAGTTTATATAATACATTTGAAGTTGTTTGCTCTTGTAAAATCAATTAGATTGTTTTGTTGGTCATTTTATATTTTCCTCCTATATCTTGCTTTGAAACTTTCATCCTTTATGCCACTTCTTTCTTTAGTCTCTTCCCCCCCCACTGTTTGCTTCTTAATATCCTTTATCTCTTTATGTTTTTATCCCTTTCCTTTATAATTTCATACCCATCTTATTTTTTATCATAAATTATTTTCTATTCTCTTGTTACACATTCACTCTCTTTATAAGAATTATTGCCCCCTTTATAATTGTTAAATTATAAAGCCATGTGTTAAAGTGAAGAGGTTGATAAATGCTTTTAACACTTGGCAGATTTTGCAAGAAATTGTTTATTAGAAAAAATATCAAAATTGTGCTCCTCTCATTGTTAAGGGGATTCATTTCTAGATTTAGAAAACAGTTCTATCCCCTGGGTAACCTTTAGCTGTCTAGTCATATTCATATATAATACATATCACTGCATTGGAAAAGAAATGAGAGTTTTCTTCCCTTCTGAAGCTTAAGAAATTGAGAACATTTTTCTGAATAATTGAGCAATTGACAGCAATAAAATGGGATGTTTTTATTTCCCACTAAAGAAAAGAGACCAAATCTCAAAGATAATAGCCACCCCTTATTATTTTGTGCTTCACTAATTGTAGAAAAGGTATTGTGTTGTTTGTAGTGCATAATAGAAAAAAGTATATTATGATTAAAACTGTTTAAGACTGGTTCTAACCCTTTTAAAAAGCTATACGCAGTTACCAGTGGTCTACTGAGAGGCTGCTGAGCTAAACTGGCAAGATAGAGGTAGTTTCACTTTTTATATCTTTTTTCTTTGTGGTTTTGCAGTTCTGGGGATTGAACACAGACCTTAGGTGATTTACCACCTAATTTCTTCCTCAGACTCTGTAGTTCGTATCTATTTTTCCCACTAACCATGTTATGAAGGGGACTGTGCCACATGTGTTTCCTTGGGGACCTCTGGCTGAGGAATCATGGGAAAAGTTGGCTAAATAAGGATGTTGCCACCCTTAACCCCACCGTTTTTGGTACTATTTTTATTTTTGATAGGGGCAGGGATGTGCTTGCAGGAACTGGACTTCAGATTCTTTTGTTTTGCTTTATGGCATCACTGGGGCTGCACCAGGGGTGTTTGGTGTGCATGTGTGGTGGGGTTGATACTCCTAGATCTGAGCATGGGGTTGTTTCTGGCAGTGCCCAGGCATCCATGCAGTTCAGGATTGAACCTGGGCCTCTTACATACTCTTAGCCCTTTGAGATAGCTCTCTGACCTTCAATTTTGAGTTGAGATTTGGAGCTGTGTCTAGGTCACAGACACGGTCCTGTCTCTGACTGGGCAGTCAGTTGTGATATTTGTAGTCTGTTATAGCCCTTATTCATGAGACATCAAAAAGATTGACCTTTCAGCTAAATATAGAAAAATAAAAATATTGTGCAGAGAATACATATGAGTTTTCTTCAGGAGACTGGATGCCCTCTGAAGACCGGACTTATTTAAAAGTGGATGACAAAATAGGCACATTATCAATATATTTTTCTCTTGATAGAAGAATTCTAATAGAAGACAAAGAGCAGCTGATGTGGGTGAATCAGTGTGAATTATCAGGAGACTTAGATGAGACTCCTTTGCTACAGATTCTACAATTATATGATATCTTGTTAGAATTTTTCCACAGGCCTCAGTGATTCACATATTAATTTTTTCCAGGAAGTTAGTTAACTAAATTTTTCTTTCTTCCATGCTTAAAGGATTTTGAAACTAAATTTTTGTTAACCAAGTTCATCTACTTTGATAGTCCATAATAGTATTTTAAAGTTCTGAAAAAATTCTGAACTGTGTGCTAGACAGATAGTTTTACTTCTACCAAACAGTATGATCTCCTAGTATGGAATATTAACCACCATTCTTTATAAGCTACTCTACATTTCATGTGGTTGTTTCATTATTAGATTATTAACTTGATAATATATGGTTTGAACTAAGAGTATTTTTCTCTTGGTAGATTCTGCCTCTCCTTGCATTGTACCAGTATTTTGTTTCTGTAATTTGTCAAGACTTGGTCAGAAATCTAGAAGCAAGAATTCTCAAGGTATGTTTCATGATTTTTAAAGCACTTCAAAGTCTTTTATATATAAATATAGATTCTGTTTTGAACACCTGAATAGAATTTAGTATTATATGTCAGTTATATCTCAATATGCCCTCAATTTTATATTTTTGAGCTATTGTGGATAATATTATTCACTAATGTTGGTCTAATACTTATAACAATAGCCTGATAACATGATATTGCACTTATATAAAAATAATGTTACAAGTATTATAATAAAATGTGGAGAAAGAGACGAATAAAGATTTATAATTTATGCATCCATTCTTGACCATATTAAATGAAATCAGACACATCTGGTAACAAAGCGTATCTTCAGCAGCCTGGTTGACCAATGGATCTGTTTGTTGAAGTTTCTGTGAATATGTTTTTAAGTATTCAATTTTTATAGGGACCACACCCAGCAACACTTGAGTGGGATGCCATTTATGGAAATTTTAGCTTTATGGTCCTTGTAGTTGGATGCTCAGACTCACTGTGCTAAGGGAATCCAACCCAGAGCCTTGCGTGCCTAAGCTTGTGCTCTATCACGTGAGTCAAGTTCTCAGCCGTTGCATTCATTTTTATTGAGCTGACATTGATTTAAAGAGTACGAATAGTTATGTCTTTTGAGGTAGATTTCATTCCTCCAAGTGCCAATCCACCAGTTCTTTGGACTTATCAACCCACTTCTCCCGCCCTCCTGATAACTTCTGTTCTGTGGTCCAAGTCAAAGATTGGACTTTGTTCTCATTGGACATTGTTTGTTCCCAACTTTATTTGTTCATAAAGCACTGTAGAGTGAGATTATCCAGCCTTTCTCCTGACTTATTTCTCTCTTTTTAAAGTATTTTATTATCCCACTGTGAGAATCACAATTACAAAGATATACAATTACAAAGTTCATATTTAGGTTTTGGTCATACAGTGTTCTAGCACCTGTCCCTCCACCAGTGCCCATCTCCCACCACCAACGTCCCGGCCCACCTCTATGGCAGCTTCTTTATTTCTTCCCCTTTCTCTCTCTTTCTCTTTTCCTTCCCTTCCAGACTATGGATTACAGAACATACATTAAAGGTCTCCTGACTTATTTCACTAAGCATGATGCCAGTTCCATCCATGCTGAATCTAAAGGCAGTATTTTGCCCATTGTTTTTAAAGCTGAGTAACATATTGTGTGTGTGTAGGTGTGTGTGTATGTGTGTACGGCACGCAGTGTGCAGAATATCTTTAGTCACTCCCTTGTCCATGAACTTCAGTTGTTTTCAGGTCTTGACTATTGCAAATAGCTCTGCAATGTGCTTGGATGTGCATATATCTTTTGAAATACTGTATTCTTTGTGTGTTTTCTATTCTTGGAATAGATATCTAGAAGTAGAATTGCTAAATTGTGTGGTAATTCAACTTTCATTTTTTTTGAGAAATATTCATAATGTTTGCACAAAGGCCGAAACAATTTATATTCCCAAACATTAATGATGTTTTTTTTCTTTATGTCCCAACCAACTTTATTTACGTCTCTAATTCTTACTTATGTGAAGTAACAGCACATAGTCCTTTTGTTTATATTTCCTTGACCATCAGTGAAATTGCCATCGATCATCAGTGCATTTCATTTGGAGAAGGGTATATTTAGATCTTCTCCATATTTTTTGGTGGAACTGGATTTTGTGTTGCTGTTGTAGAATTTTGTGAGTTGTTTATATATCTTGGATATTAGCTCTTTGTTAAATGTATGGTGTGCAGTTATTTTGCCATACTCACTTGGGTGTCTTTGGTTTTAGTGGTTGTTTCTTTAGCAGAGCAGAAGAATTTTTTGAAAGCTTCCGTAAATTTATTGCTAATGATATTTATGTATATCATAGGATGTAAGTGTTTTTCAGTGCACTAAAAACTGAAGCAACTAGACTGACAGACACAAATTTTCAATTAATCCAACAACCTAGAGGTCCTTTGAGGTCCTGTGCCTTCACAATTTTCCTACTCACTTATGGTTGCAGGCTTCTGCTTTCATTGAATTGGTCTTATATTTTGGGTCATGTGAATCTACAGAAAATTTGCTTTGTGTTCTGCACTCTGCACTAGAGCATAGAGTTCAACCTTTACATACACATGCAGTCATGCATAAACTCATATAACACATTTTTCCAGGTCTTTATTTCTATATTAAAAATTCAGAAGGCATGGAAATTTAAATTGAGGTGAAATAATGAACTTTAATAGACTGCTTGCTATCTTTGAACTTAAAATGTTTCTTGGCTACCTCTCCTGCTATTGCTTCCCATTCCGCAACACGGAATCAGTAGTCCTGATTTTGGGTTGGAGCACTCAGCACATCCCCTAGGCCCCTGAATACTACTTGGGAAACCTCCACCAAAATCATTTTCTGGATCACATTTTCTGAGTTATTGTATTCTTTTTTGGGGTCTGGGGTGGACACTGGGGATCAGACTAGGAGTCTCACACATGTAAGGCCTGTGCTTTTACCGCGGATCTACATTCCCAGCCCTGTTACTAAAGTAAGTTACTAAACTACTTAAGAGCTTTACTCCTTTGGGATGCCAATAATGTTAAAAAACTTCATAAAATTTGTCACTCTTCAAAAGCAGTACTCTCTTCAAGATCGCATAATTCTCAAAAGAAGGGGCTTTCTCATTCATCTTTAAGCTCTTTTCTTAGTGTCTCCAGTCATAAATCCATAGTAGTTGATATTCAATGATAAATGAAAATTTTAAATTTGACTTGATAATTAATCAAGGGCCTCCTGTCTATACTCTTGTTAGCACTGATTAGGAGTTTGTCTAGAAGACCCTGGGTGCGTACTGATTTATCACGGAGTGAAATCTGCTGAATACCTCCTGTGTGAAAGAATTGAGTGAATTTCTAAAAAACAAACAAATAAAAACAACAACCAAACCCAAAACCAAACTTATCCCTGGTTGTTGCTTCTAAGGGAGTGGAATCAATGAAAAGAGACAGGGCATGTTCTGAGACGTGCAGGCACTGACTCTTGACCGCTTCCAAGTGGTGCCCCCTGGCTCTTGGGCTCTTGGAGTCTGACGAGGGAAAATAACTCTGGAGCTGTAGGTTTCACTACACCTGGTAGGATTTAGGCTTGAAAAGATAAGTGACCGTCAGGAGAGAGGAGGGAGGAAAAGTTGGCAGACAATCATGTGGAGAAGGCAGAGCTGAGATTCCAGAGTTGCCATGTCTGGGCTGCAGCAGTCCAGGGAGGGCTGTGACATGTAGAGGGTAGCGAATACCCGCGGCACTGGATGGGGAGCCGAGGAGCCCAGTCTTGATCTCCGCTCAGACTGTGGAGAAACGTGACGTGAGCATTGAGGGAAATGAGATTGTGGGGTCAGAATCACGTATTGACTTTATTCTGTTGTCATTCAGAGGTAAGAAGCACAATACCTCAACTGAAATGCGGAGGAGGAATTTTTGATAGATATTTTATTACGGAAAAAACAAAAGAAGAAAGAAGTAAATTGGGTTACAGTGACAGTGTATTAAAGCTGAGAAGCCATGATATATATATATATATATATATAAATATATATATATATACACACACACCTATTCTATATATATACATATATATTATGAAACAAAGTGTTCATCAGATGAATATTTTTAATTACAGTTTAGCAGTTTATAAGCCCTTTTTGTCCTACAATAGTTTAAAGGATAGTGAAGACCTGTGGACTCTATTCTGTAGCCCTGGGCTGGGAGTGGGAAACAGGTTATGAAATTTTGATTAGGGGAAGACCATGCTCAGGTATATCTAGTAACAGTATCAGGAACAGAGTGAGATAAAAGTAGTATCTTACGGGTAGAGCAGTGCTGAAAAGCCAGATTATAGTTTTGACACAAGCTGTATAAAGGGCAGCCATCTAGAGCAATGAATGACAGCCTCTGTGAGCAGAGTGTGCCTGACCTTTTCTGCGGTAAATGGGGGTCAGTGAGTGGAAGAGAGAAAGTCTTAGCCAGTGAATAGCGAACAGTGATGCTTTTGACAAATCAAACAGCAATAGATCACACTGTTAAGTTTCTATAGCCCACTAGTGTCTGTCAGGGAAAGCTTTAGACTTTTTTTACGATCAACTGGCCTGGCTTCACTTGACAACTGTCGACATCTTGAAAGATTGATTATTCTCAGCACAACCAACCTTCCTGGGAAGGGTCCTGCTGGCTTTGTGTCTGCGTGAGTGAAGGGGTGATTTATAGTCAGTTTTCCTCCCTCTGGCCTGTTTGTGTTCACAGTGTCGATCATTTCTGAAAATATGAGTCCATTACTACCACTATTGCTTTTTCAAGTGGTCAGATTGCCATGAAAAATGGAAATCAGAGGTAGCCTTCACACTTAAAGGTAATCTATGCATGGCAACTTGTCGGGACCTGTAGAGACCTACCCTACACAAGTATAAGAAAGGATTTCTCAAAGGGAAATGGGAAAAATGGCTGCCTACCTAACACTCATACCTCACGTGAGTTGCTAGTGCCCTTTTGTTGTTTTGTTTTTTGATTTAGACACCATGAGATACAGAACAGAATTTTAAAGTTGTTCATGGTTGGGTTTTGGTCATAGAATATTCCAACACCCATCCCTCCACCAGTGTACATTTCTCACCACCAATGTCCCCAGTTTCATTTCTGCCCCCATCAGTTCATCCCCAGGCTATCTCTATGGCAGGCAATTTCCTTCTCTCTCTCTCTCTCTCTCTCTCTCTCTCTCTCTCTCTCTCTCTTTCTCTGACATCATGTGGCACTGAGGAGATTAGAGCCAAAGACAGGAATGATCCAAAGTGCGAAACTCAGCAGACAAGCAGTTTTCTCTCTTCCATTAAAAATATTCTCGGGAAACTTTATTTTCAGGTTTTGGTCACAACTCATTTACCCCTAATTGCCCTAATTTTCATTTCTTAAAAATTTATCCTCTTGAGATTCCTAAGATTGTAGGATGTGAGGAGATTCTGTAGGAAGTAAAAGCAAGTTCTCCTCAATCTTAACATCAGTGAGAGTAAGAAGGGAGACGTGTTGAAGGTAAATGGAGTTTTATTTTTCTATTTTTAAACCTCTTTTCCTCACTCCCTAAGCTCCAGAAACACAAGTTGTTCCTCACATACACATGGGGATGCTCCTTCCAGTCCCTTGCACACACACAGCTACCGCTTGGCGTTTGTACTCCACATCCCCCCAGTGGATTCTCACATCTCTCCCTGACATCATCTCAGTTTTCTTCAGAGTAGTCTTCTATAAGGTATACTTTCTAACTACAGTCTTGCAAAGAGAAATTCTTTTGTTAATTTCGTCTTTCTCTTCACCTATCATAGATATTGTTGTCTTGGACATTTATAAGTCTCATTGCAAAGGAACTTTCAAGAACACTTGGTTATAGAGGATGCTCCGCACCCATTATGGAGACGTGAATTTGAGTAGGAATCTTTCTATAATTTGGTTCCTGCCCCTCAAAGTGTTGCATGTGTGGCTGCAGTGCCCGGCTGTGTCAGCAGGTTGCAGACAAGAGGCAGGCTTGTCTACACCCAGGGCTCTGCCCCGTTGGCCCCTGGATGGTTGATGGTCTAACACAGATAAAGACTGGGTCCCCTGGAATTAACCCAGAGCCACGGCAGAGCCTGGCAAGCTACCCATGGTATATTCGATACACCAAAAACAGTAACAATAATGGACCTCATTCCCAACAAATGAAGACATTACTGGTGCCCGCTAGAGCAAATCAGTGAACAATGGGAAGGCAAGTGACAAGTGATATGATTTGGTTGATGGAAAATATGGCCTGATTATATTTAAAATAAGCCATGCACACAGTGTGTAATGTGAAGTGCCTTTCTCTAACAGTGTTCATGATTGGTGAGAAAAAATGAACTGCCTCTATGGATAATTTGTGGACATACATACCTGGAATATTTGACTTTCCTCAGAGACTGTTAGGGGTGTTTCTGTTTTGTTTTCCTTTTAAGCCATCATTCTCCATGGCTTAATTCAATTACTTTTTTTACGTCGTCATACCTCTTATGCATTGTCCGTGATGAAGTTAAATCACAACTGATAAATGTTCATTGTTTTGAAGAGTTGCCTGCTCTTGTTTCCAAATTCCTTGGTTCATTGCACACGTAAACTGACTTGCAAAACAACACATGAATCTACACTTGCCCATTCATTCTAAACATTAATTTGTAATGCATTACCAGTGCTAGGCAGAAATTCTCTATCTCACAAAGCTGATGTTTTTCTACAATTTTTGTTTTATAAGTAAAATTAATTGTTTAATTTAAATAAAATCTCATTTTCCTCTTTGCTTTTGAAGATAGAAGTCCTTGTAGATTTAAGATTCTTTTCTGAAGCCTTTTCTGAGATGATGCATATCTTTTATGGAAAAAACATGCCCTCCTCTGTACCTGCTGGATATAAACCCTTTGGAAGAACGAAGGTAAATAAACTTGTTGGTTGATTCAAAGCCATTTATTTACCTTAGAGATGACCTTCCTGAAATCTAGGAAGTGTTTCCACAGAAATATATTTATTAGTTTCCTCTATTGCAGCCCTCTTTGGCCCTGATTATGGCTGTCATCATTGAACTTTTTACAAGGTTCTCTGATCAGAGATAGAAGGGTCATGTGGGAGGAGACCACTTTGGATTATATTTTTGTAGTGGAATTCTGGCTTATGGATAATGCACTTTGTTCTGCATTACAATGAATTTGTTCAGTGTAGTGTTAATCAACTGGAGACAGTATGGCCCCATGATATCCCCATGTTATCTCAAGTGGGCTACAGGTGAGAATCAAGTAAATGGGCTCCCACGACATGAGACTGTGGACATTGATTAATGTGACAGAGGGAATAAGGGAAATAGGAAGGGGGGGGGAAGGGGCTGTGATCAGAAAAGGTTGAGAAACTCTGGTCTCCTAAGTATACCCACCAGCCACTAGTAGGTAATGGGGGCCATATTTTATAATTTATAGTTATCTTAGTCAGTCTCTCCTGTGTCTTATTTGGATATTTTAAATTTGTTTATCTTATGCAAAAGCATTAAGGGTGTGTAGTTCAACTTTATTCTTATTTTTTCTAAGGAGAGAACACTTGTCCTCATTTTTGTTTCAGGCTTTTTAATTTTTTTTAAACTTTAGGCGTTCATTTTACCTATCTTAATTTGTCTTTGTAAATTGGAAAAGTGAAGTATTCTTGAGGATTAATCCAAGCATGCTATTTTTCTTGATTTCAGTTTTTATATTATCTGGAAATTACTAGTCCCCTTGCTCTAAAGTAGGTGCTTAGGCCAGTGTGGGTCAGCAGTTAAGGAAACAGTAGGAGTTAAGAAGCAGCGAGGTAACTGGGAGGAAGAGACCTTATGTATAAGGAGCGACAGTGACAGAGAATATGTGTGCATGGGACTCAAATTTGGAGGATCTAAAAGACACTGAGTTGTATGTCTTAAAAATTATTTGTATATGTTAATGTTCATATACATATAACATCTTCATTGCTTCCGTGTTTTCTTCTGAAATACACCGCTTATTGCTTAATATGACAGTTACAGCTTTATAATTGGCTGCAATAGGGTACTATGTGTGATGTTATTTATAGAAGCTTCTAAAGAGTTGTTCAGTAGGCATTAGGAAGTGTGTGTGTGTGTGTGTTATGTGTGTGTGTGTTTGGGGGAGGGAGGGAGAGAGAGAGAAAGCTAGAAAGAAGAAAGGATAGAGGTTGATGGTGTGAGACAGGTGTATTGTCTATTATGTTTCTTTTCTGTGGTGTCAAGTAATTTATCTGGGATTCTCGGTTAAGTCTGCAGTATTATCCTTCTCTTACTGTCACCAGCCTTTATTCTTAATGGTTTGCATTTTGTTATCAAAGTTATACTCTAATGCTCTTGAGAATATAAGCTCACTAGATGCAGGCATAGTCAAGCCTCGGTGATACCGCTCTGAAAGTTATGTGCAATGCTGCCGTCCCAGAAGAGGGTTGGCATGACACTAGCCAATGAAGAGGATCAGAAATAAGCATGTGAGACCCCTCATTGGCGCTCACCAGTGGTGATAAGGAAAAGTCAAACTGAAGTGAGGTGGTGGAGAATGAGCAGAATAATGGGTGACTTTATTCAGAGTGATCTGGGGAACTCTCTAATAAAGGAGCTTGGAGAAGAATAAATTTGAGGGAACAATCTTGCATACAGAATCCACAAGGGTCAAGACCCTGTGGGTTGGGCTTGAAGCTCTGATTGAAGAAACCAAGTTGCCATGGGAGACTGGACTAGAGAGGAAGGGAAAGAGAGAGGGAGGCAACCACGACATTAACCTTTTAGAGTGATATCACCAAATCTTGACTAGTGCCAACATCTAGTCAGGACACATAGGACCTCCTCGGGCTTTCAGTGAGGAGTTGGAGTTTATCTGAGGAAAGGAATAAAGGAATGATGTAATAGGAATTATATATGAGAGGGACCTCTTTGCTGTTTAGGAGGAGGAGAAGCACAGGTATCAGGAGAGAAACCAGTAGAGGAGGTCTTTGTTAATGGTGATGTAAGAAGTCCTTGATCATTTTGACAGTTAGGGGCAGGACTGAAACACAGTCACATTCTGGGTCTGTGGTGAAGGTAGACAGACCAAAAAATAATGGATTGAATACTGAAATCTGAGAGACAGAAACCAAGCATGTCCAGAATGTTCCATGTGAGTCATTGGTGAGAGAAAATATATGTTTGTGTATGACCAGATTACTGGGAAAGAGAATTCTGTTCTTGGCAAGATAAAATACCTTAAGGGTGAGATTCTTTGTATACTGCTGGGTAGAGAAATAGAATAACACATGAAGGCTCAAAAACTGTCTGATCTGGAATTGAATGAAAAAGTTAGGGGTGCCAGTAAGTCTGGGGACCATTCGCAGAGAGATCTGGAATGATGGACTTGATAGAGTGAGCTGGAGATGGAAACAGATGAAGAGAAGTGGGAGGCATAAGACTGGAACTTAGGGTCCTCCGCATCTGGAGCTCAGTAAGGTGCGCAGAGGAGGAGCTGTCTGGACAGAAGGAGATGGGAGAGTTCCCAGCAGGCTTAGCCCCTCACCTAGACCATCCAATCAACAAGCAAACTGAACTAATCTTTCCAAGGAAGGCCCCAAACTTCATTTGTATCAGTTAGTTTTCATAAGACAAGTGTGGCGAAATTGTCTCCCAGTGGACTGTGAATTCACGTTTTGTAGTCTCAAAGTTAATTTGCAGCTTTCCAGTTTCAATTGGGAATTTGAAAAGTGTAATTAAAAAGAGGAAATGCGTACAGATTTTATAATTAAAGTAGGTACCAATGTTATTAGATGGCAGAATAGTTATTTAAAGAAAGGATTAATGAATTAGATTTTAGTTGAAAATGAAGTAACCCAAAAAATTCTTATAGATTACTATTGGAATTTTCACAGGCTTTTAAAAAAACGTCTTGTAGTTTAACATTATACTTATATTAGGACTCTGTTCTCATTACCAAACCTAAAGTCTCTTTATTAGCTCTCTTCATGTACTTCACCAAACATTGACCTCTATATTGAGTTAATAGTTTTCAATGTATTGCAGGAAGTAAAGAATATTTTCAGAAAAGAGAAAAAAAATTACGCACCTCCCAACACTGTCTTCCAATAAGAGCAAGATACATAGACTTGAATTCAAAGCAAATCCTGAGACAATGATTTAGGAGCAAGTAGTAGTGTGACCGGGCCAGAGTAGCAAGAAGGTAGGAAAGAGATAGAAGAGGAGCAAAATGAATCCAGGAACACTGTTGAGTGCCTTACTATGGGCAGCTGACCCCTCAGAGTGCTCCTGAAAGCAGTGGTGGCTGTTGCACCCTGCGTGCCGGCCTTTCCTGCACTACTGTCTCCAAGATTAAGTTGGAGGTGCAGCAGGACATATGGAGTTGTTACTGGTGCCCACTCAAGCAAATCGATGAACAATGGGAAGACAGTGATACAGTGATACAGTGTTAGAGGTAGAAACCATCCATCCAAGAGTGACCTTCTACAGAAGTGGCTGGTGACTTCCATGTGTCCTTGGTGCGCTGGCCAGGGCATCAGTATTCAAGTCTGTAAAGGTGCAGCTTTCTAAAAAAGGCTCTGTACCAATACGATATGTCCCACGTGGCAATCAACAACTGAGGTAAATAAGTGGAATGTTTCCTAATGCTGCATTTTATTTGGAGCCACTCATGTCAGCAGTAATTTACAAAGAGAGAACGACCACAAAAGTTGTCATTCTGAAGAGTATTACAATTTTTCTCCCCTCAAACTGGCAAAGATTGTTTTAAGTGCTCCTAATGCTATTTTAAGTACAGCAATCTTGATGTTTTCATTTATTTGGGTGGAAGTGTAAATTGAGCTTGTTTCTTTTGACTCTCTCAATATATTCTTCAGTTTTAATCCAGAAAGTATATCCATGAACCTTGCCAGATGCAGTTATCAGAAGAACAATAAAAATATTAACCAGTGCTACTTAAGTTGAGTCTGAGTATAAAGGTGTTTATTAGGCTATATGCATGAAATGGGTTATGGTTTAGAGATTAGACTAAAGTTAATACATGACATGACATGGGAAGATGATTTTGAGGTGAAGTAAAAGGGGAACAAAAGACAGTGAGGGCCAGAGAGATAGTCTTGCAGGGAGGGTACTTGCCCTCCCTGCACATGCCCACCCAGATTTGGTCCCAGGCACCCAATATTGTCCCGTAAGCTCTGCTATAATTCTTGAGTTTAGGGTAACCACAGGGCTTTGCTGGGTATGACCCAAAACTGTCTTTGTGTGGCCCCACAAAGACATGGGAAGAAATTGGCAGTAAAGACACTGATAATATTAATCTTAACCAAGAAGTTGTTCTGGGTATTTTTTGCTTGCTTTTCTACATTTGTTTTTTCTATTTTTGTGGGGGATATGTCTAGAGAGGGGTAACAGCTGACTGTGCTCAGGGTTTACTTCTGGCTCTGTGTTTAGGGATCACTCTTAGTGGGCTTGGGGAACCATACGGGCGCTGCGGGCTCCAACCTGGGTTGGCCATGTGAAAGGCAGGCACCCTGCCTACTGGTCTATTGTGCTGACCCCTATGCTTGTATTTTATGACTAGATAATACATTGCTCTTATACTTAAAGCTATATTTACATTTTAAACACATACATAGTTTTACTTAAAAGAAAGTTATAATTAAAAAGATACTCAAATCTTGTTCCTAATTTAATGTTTTTTATATTGTCAGGTATTTCAATCATTTGATGCAGGAAAATCTCTTTCTAATAAAGAAAATGTACAGGTAAGGGCAAGAATATTTTTAAAGCATTAGTATGTATGAACAGTTTCAAAGTAATTTTACTTAGTTTAAAATCTTATAGGTCTAATATTGTTTAACATTTTTTTTTTCTTAAGAATGATCTTTTATTTCTCATAGGGTCTTATCCCAAAATACTGAGGTTAGAGGTTACTAAAATTGGCCTGTTCTCCAGTTGGGCACATATCAGAAATTGCTATAGATTTCTTAATGCCACATATGTATTCAGTTTGTTCATGAAGTCGGTGTTATGTGCCCAAACAGTGCTACTTACCCGATCTAGGAAGGGAGCTGCATATGGACCTTGATTTCAAGAAAAGGATTTTGTATCTTTTGGAACATTGCACTGTTCTGTCCTATTTTTAATCATTTCCATTTTTGAAGTTGCCTCTCAGCCTATGGTTTGGAAAATTCTCACATGACGTTTTCATAATCAGATTTTCTAACTTCTCCAAATAATCTTTGCCAAGTAAGGACTGGTTCGCCCATCTGAATACACTTAATTTTTTTGCTTTTTGGGTCACACCCAACATTGCTCAGGGGTTACTACTAGCTTTGCACTCAGGAATTACTCCTGGCAGTACTTGGGAACCTGGCAGTACTTGGGGATTGAACCTGGGTCAGCCATATTAAAGGCCAATGGCCTACCTGCTGTGCTATTGCTCTGGCCCCAATATTTCTTCTTGTCAATAATTGAAGGATTGGAGTGGAAGCATTTGTGTTACTGTCACTGGAAAATTTGGAGGGTCGAGTGGAACAAAACTATTGTCAAAGAAATCTCGCCTGGCATAGGAAATAGTTCACTTAACCAGTGGCAGTACACAGAAGCACACAGACATATTTTTGTTATTTTTTGTTTCTAGGCTACACTCACACTAAGGAGTTACCCATAGCTCTGTGCTTGGTGGTCTCTCGTGGTGGTACTTGTAGAACCAAGAGTACCAGGTGTTAAATCCGGGCCTTCTATATGCAAAGTACATCTCCAGCTCTTTGAGCCATCTCCCTGCCCTTTGTTGTCATGATTTTTTTTTCTTTTCGGTCGTAACCAGTGATACTCAGCTGTTACTCCCAGCTCTGGACACAGGAATCACTTCTGGTGGTGCTCTGGGGACCATATGGGATACCAGGGTTTGAACCTTGGTCGGCCATATGCAAGGCAATCGCCCTACATGCTGTGCTATTGTTCCAGCCCCTATTTTTTAAAAAATTATATTTAGGCCATACCTGGCAGGGCTCAGGGATCACATCTGGCAGGGTTCGAGGAATGCTATTTAGTGCCAAGAAACAACCCAGTTTGACCACATGCAAAGCAAGCTCCCTACATGCCGTACTCTCTCTCCAACGCCTTTGTTGTTATTTTTTAATGCCACAAAATAGCATTCTGTTTCATTATGTAAGGTATTTATTTTTATTAAATCATTTTGAGAGACAGTTCCTCAAAATTGCTTTATTTCTGTCTCCCATAGTTTGGATAGGAATATATCTACCTTTTATTAAATGTAATCTTATTGCTTTTCTATTATTGTTCATTTCATTCCACAAACTTCACTTTTAATTATGCTTCAAATGAATCATTGTTATTGCCCTAAACTTTGTTTTAATTTATAAGCCTGGAGTGAGAGAAGTAGTAATGGGAACACAAATACGTATTCATATTTCATTTCAGTATTCTGAGACCTTGGGCTGTTTAAGAATGTTTGTTTGTTTTTCCTGTTACAAATGCTAAGGAATCCTGAGTATACCTCTTTAAGGATGGTTTTGGGATATAAAAAGGGATGTCTGTCTCACCATTACTTTTTAAACAAAAAGAGACTGGCAGTATAATAGAAATCAATTTCTATTAGCTAATTAATTAAAACAGAACCTTTGGACTGCATAACTCTCTTTAGATTACACTTTCTATTTCCTGTATCGAGAGAGAGAGAGGAGTGTTAAATAGTATTACTAATTAATCATTTTTGATCCTCAAGTGTTTGTGTGTAATTGTCAAGGCTCATTAAATCACTGTTTGCTATGGAGAAAAAAGAGAGTTCTCCTTCAACCCATCCCCCAGCCTTGTTGGTTTCTTTTATTCATGGGGAATGTCAGCTGTTGTCCTATGGCAATCAGTGGTTACCTGGTGGGCTCAACACTGCCCCCATTGGGCTCCTCTGTGGTGCATTGATTTCCACCTCATAGGGGTTAAGAAAGCAAAATCTTCCTTATCATGCTTAGTGAAATCAATCAGAAGGAAAAGGACAGATATAGAATGACTTCATTTATCTGTGGGATATAAATGATACAAGTGTTCTACTAATTGTTGGAAATGGTAACTCCAGACTAGAACTGAGCATTGAATGTAGGCAAAGGGATAGACATGATAACCCCTAAATGTATATATGGCAAGCCACAATGTGTAAGAGATGGAGAGAGAGAGAGAGAGAGAGAGAGAGAGAGAGAGAGAGAGAGAGAGAGAGAGAGGAGGAGGAAGAGGAGGAGGAGGAAGAGAAGGAAGGAGGAGGAGGAGAGAGGAGGAGAAAGAGGAGGAGGAGGAGGAGGAGGAGGAAGAGAAGGAAGAAGAGGAGGAGGAGGAAGAGGGAGGAGAAAGAGGAGGAGGAGGAGGAGGAGGAGGAAGTGGAGGAGGAGGGAGGAGACCTGCTATAGAGGCAGGCTGGGGGAGGGAGGAGGGGAATATGGGCACATTGGTGGTGGGAAATGTGCACTGGTGGAGGGATGGGTGCTGCAACACTGTATGATTGAAACCCAATCATGAACAACTTTGTAAATGTCTACCAGTTGTTGTTCCAATCAACCAGTGATACAGGAAAATTTCCACTCCTCATAGAGCTTATATTTGTGTGTGTGTGTGTTTCTGTGTGTGTGCACCCAACATCTACTTGTAGATTAGGAATGCAGTCATGAACATACTGAACTTGAGAAGGGGGTTAGACATCCAAGTAAAGGAATTGAATCAGACGTTGATTCTGAGTGCAGGAAAAAAGATGGAGTTAGAGAGAGTAACTTGGAATTTTATCACTTTTGATGAAATTAAACTGTGAGCCAAATTAAGGTCATTTAAGGGAACAGAGTGAAAACCAAGCCCTAGTCACTTCACTCACTGTTAATGGGAATAGCAGAAGTCGAGAGACCAGCCATAATGACTTAAATGGAGTGGCAGTTAGGGTTGGACAATCACCAGGGAAGGTGGTAGCATAAACGCCAACAGAAGAAACATTTGCGGAAAGGGGAGTGATTAATAGTGTCAATTTTTTCCTGATGGTTGAAGTACTATAATTTACCAAGTCTTAGCATCTCTGCATTAAGAGATGTACATCATTTTATAGTTGAGGGCATATGACAGTTTAATTGGCATCTGAAATAATGGTGTCTTAGATTAACAGTTACAAGGCACATTAGGACTGAGAATTGAACACTAGATACAGTCAAGCACAGGCCATTGGTGACCTTGAACAAAGGGTTTCAATATTAGGATGACGTGGAAGCAAGTCAAAGGAGAGAAATGGGAATTTTGATAACCCATATGAGGATGAGAATATTTTGTTAGAAATGGAATTTTTTATTTTTGGTGGGAGCCTACAGGGTGCTTAAGGATTATCCTGGTGGGACTTGGGAGACAATGTGGGACACAGGGTCTGGTTCATGCAAGGTAAGCACTGTACCTCTATACTGTTGCTCTAGCCTCAGAAACAAAACTTTCATGATGTAGTAAAGAAAGTCTGAGTAAACATGGAGGTCAGGACCAGCACCAGCAGGAGGTTAGCCTCTGGTAGCAGGAAGGAAGGCAGAGCAGTGTGGCAGGTACATGGGCAGGAGGCGGGAGAGGGAACCAGCGGATGGAGGTGCACCAGCTCCTAACAGCTTCAATTTACCCTGCTAAGTAGAGGATGAAAGGCCATTTGCTGGAAAGGGCTTGGGTGGGGGAAGGGTGATTGTTTAGAAATGAGAAGGGCTTGCTGCAGTTGTTAGGGAAGAGGGAGAGCAATAGCCTGGGGAAATGTGGGGTGATATCCAGGCAGCACCAAGTATTCGGCCAGGGATATGATGTGAAAGCACTTTCAAGACCGGTTATTTTTCCAGCCTTCTTCAGTTGGAGCAGACATGCACCAAGAAGGTTCAGAATTCAGCTTCACCAGGATGATTGCTTTGCCAGGAACTATGTATGCGTGAGAGGGTGGGAAGTTGAGGGTTTTCTCTCAAGAGAGGATTCCGGTGATTGACTGCAGAGTAGCTTGCTGGTCAGCCCATTTTCCCACAGCTCTGCTCTGGTATCTCTCGTGTCATCATATGAAGCAGAGCATGTACCTGTCTGTGAGCTTTCCCACTTCTCTGTTCCATGAGGTGTCTCCTTCCTCCCAGATTCTCTCTCATCATGTGGGAGAGCTTACCACATGAGGCACTTGTCACAGTTCGGTGGGGGAATAGCACAAGTGCTGGGAGCTAATAGGACTGTTGTGACAGTATGTGTCTCCCTGAATAGATCTGCTACTTATGGTACCTTAGGTCAGTCTTTGTGTTCCTTCCAACAACACCAAATGGGGAGAGGGAATGAGGACTGAAGCTAAAAGGACCAAAAACAATATTTTTCTAATTTGCCTTTTCCTCCTCTCTTCCCCCATTTTTAGGCACTTGATGAATTAATAAGTAAAGGCGTACCCCCAATTCTGACTGCGGTTGGCCAACATCATCTCTTAAATAAGTTTTCTTTTGTTAAGGCATACTTTTTAATAAATTTGGCTGCAACAATAAATTGTATCCCAGAATATGTTGCAAAGCCATTAAATACTGAAAAGTTCAAAGCAAATCCACTGAGTTTGAAAGGTAACATTTTATATATTTTGTTTCATTTTTTTTTTTTTCCTTCGCAACTCCTTCCCAATCACACCCGTAATTCAGTATATATATTTGAATATTACATGAAAAATCTACTGTATATTTTCTCATATTTCTCTCTATGTTAACTTACTAACATGCATGTGATATTATATCTAGTTAGATGTTAGCCTGGCAAGCTACCCGTGTCGTATTTGATATGCCAAATACCAGTAACAATTATAGACCTCATTCCCATGACCTGATGGAATGGCTTGAGGTTCTTTATGTTCCTGGAGCAAGCAGATGCCCTTGGGCTCTCCTAGCATGACACAGGACATAAAGAGATGTTACTGGTGCCTGCTCGAGCAAATCGATGATGAACGGGATGATAGTGTGATACTGTGTGTGATAGATATTTATCCATAACCACATATATTAATTTATGTGTTGTTTATTTTATATGCATTTGTTGAATTTATTATTTATTGACCATGTTGCATTTTGAATTTTTTGATTTTTTTTTGCGTTTACATATTGATAAATGCCACTAAAACCGTTCCAAATAAACTTTTTTTGCTTTGGTGTGTGATATCCGATACTCTACATATTAATATAGTGAATCTATATTTTGTGCTATATTTTCTACATAATAATAACTCATATATCTATGAATTACAATACACATGAATAGAATTTATGAACCATCATATGTGTGTATATGTATGTGTGTGATATATATTTATATATATATTAGAATGTACTAGATGTTGCTTTTAAAAATCATTGTGCTTGCACATGTACCTTATTTAGCTAGATTTTAATTAGGTAGAAGAGTGTCTCTTGTTTATAACTTTATTGTTTTTTATAAAGCCCTGTGATTTACAAAGTTACACATAGTTGACTTTTAGACATTACAATATTGCAGCAATCCCACAACCAGTGTCAACTTCTTTTCACCAGTTTCCCAGGTTTCCTCCCAATCCCCCCCACCTCCCACCCCAGCCTGCCATCCCCACAGGCACCTTTCTAAGTTTAGTTGTAAAGTTTGGGTCTGTTGATTTCAGTGTTGCTGACCCTGTGGTTGAATACTTGGCTCCATCAGTCCTTAATATCACCTTTGAACCTTTGTGCCTGAATCCCTGACCTGCCACTATTGCTTTTCTTCTGTCTCTTCTTCCTTTTCACTCTTTTCTTTACTTCCCTGTACTCTGGGGTCAAGGTCAATCTGGGCACCCTCTCCCCTTAAAACATTGCATTCCATCATCCATGTAGACTAAATACCACATATAAGTGATAGTATCCTGTGTTTGTCCTTCTTCTGACTTGCTTTATTTAACCTGATTTCTTCCAATTCCATCCATGTTGTCATGAACTGCACGAATTTACCATTCCTCACAGTGGTGTAGTATTTGATTGTGTGTATGCATATATATATATATATATTACATCTTCATATACACTTATTTGTTGTTGGACATCAAGCTAGATTCGAAATCTTAGCTATTGTAGTGAGTGCTTCAATGAACAATGATGTGCATATGTTCTTTTAAAAGAATGTTTTTCTGTCCTGGGGATAGATAAACAAACGTGGAATTTCTGGGTTATATGGGAACTCAATTCTGTTCCTTCCACACTGTTTTCCATAGGGGTTGAACCAGACAACATTCCCACCAGCAGTGGATGAGGGTTCCCTTTCCATCACATCCCTACCAATGGAGATTGCTTCCAGTAGTTTTTGATTTGTGCCATTCTCATTGGTGTCAGATGATTGTGGTCTTGATTTGGATTTCCTTAATAATGAGTGGACCAGCATACCAGGTATGCTGGTCCAGAGACTCTCAGACATGGGGCAGAGCGGTTCCTTGCTCTCCCTGTGCCCAGCCGTCCATGAGGCAGTCGGGAGGCATGGTGGGTTCCAGCCTTGGCCCACCACCCCGGCAGAACCTCACAACAAGCCAGACGACCCCCACCCACTCCATGGGCGCCGCCATTTTCCACATTGGACTTCCCTCTCATCAGAACTCCACCCAGTCGACCAGCCCATCACAGCCCGGATCATCGACACCCACCCTGGAGCAGTTTCTTCCTCAATCCGGCCCAGGTATGCTGGTCCAGAGACTCTCAGACATGGGGCAGAGCGGTTCCTTGCTCTCCCTGTGCCCAGCCGTCCATGAGGCAGTCGGGAGGCATGGTGGGTTCCAGCCTTGGCCCACCACCCGGCAGAACCTCACAACAAGCCAGACGACCCCCACCCACTCCATGGGCGCCGCCATTTTCCACATTGGACTTCCCTCTCATCAGAACTCCACCCAGCCGACCAGCCCATCACAGCCCGGATCATCGACACCCACCCTGGAGCAGTTTCTTCCTCAATCCGGCCCAGGTATGCTGGTCCAGAGACTCTCAGACATGGGGCAGAGCGGTTCCTTGCTCTCCCTGTGCCCAGCCGTCCATGATCCATGAGGCAGTCGGGAGGCATGGTGGGTTCCAGCCTTGGCCCACCACCCCGGCAGAACCTCACAACAAGCCAGACGACCCCCCACCCACTCCATGGGCGCCGCCATTTTCCACATTGGACTTCCCTCTCATCAGAACTCCACCCAGCCGACCAGCCCATCACAGCCCAGCTCGCGCGCCGGCTTCGGCGGCGGCGGTTCATCAATAAAGGCTTTATTTGGAGGTGTTTATAGAGTATGCCTCGCGCCACGGCAAGCCTAGCAAGCTGCTCGTGTTGTATTTGATATGCCAAATGCCAGTAACAATTATATTAGATCATTCTCATGACCTAATATAATGGTTTGAGGCTCTTTATGTTCCTGTACCAAGCCGATGCCCTTGGCTCTACAGCATGTGACAGGACATATTGAGATATTACTGGTGCCCGCTCTAGCAAATAGATGATTAACGGGAAGATCGTGATCGTGATCGTGAATAATGAGTGATGAATGAACAATTTTTCATATGCCTATTCACTATCTATTGGTCTTCCTCAGAGAAGTATTGGTTCATTTCCTCTCCCCTTTTCTGATGGGACTTTTAGATTTAAAAAAAAATCTTGCGAGTGCTTTGTATGTCCAGACATCAACACATTATCTGATGTGTTGAGTGTGATTATTTTATCCCACTCATCTGTTATTTAGTTTTAGCTCATGTTTCTTTTGCCATACAGTAACTTCTAAATTTGACATAATCCTATTTGGCTAATGACATCATATTGTTGAAAACTCCGTTTTAGGTCTAGGTCTTAGAATGTTCTGCCTATATTTTCCTCAGTGCACTTTATAGATTCAGTTCTGATCTCAAGGAATTTGATCCACTTTGAGTTGATTTTTGTTTAAGGTGTGAGATATAGCTCCAGCTTCATTTCTTGCATGTGGTTATCCAATTCTCCCAACACTATTTGTAGAAAAGGCTGTCTTTATTCTATTTCATACTGTCAGCTCCTTTGTTAAAAATTTCTGACCATATATATGGTGGCTTATGCTAGGGGTAACAGGTTAGAAGAGGGCCATGGTCAGAAAAAGGCTGAGAAACCCTGCTACAAGATTCCAAATCATGTACAAGTGAAAGTGGGATGGAACTTCCAGGGTAATTGAGAGAGGGTAGACCAAAAATTTTAACTATTTACCCACACCACGAGGTCAGTCATTTTCAACATCCAGAATCCACAGCTCCTCAGAGCTCCACCCAAGAAGAAAACCTGATCTTTCCCCATTGAGTTTCATCAGTAAATGCTCGAGATGAGAGCCTTCTACTGATAGTATACCACCTACACGGCAGAGCCTGGCAAGCTACCCATGTTTTATATGATATGCCAGAAAACCAGTAACAATTATGGACCTCATTCCCATGTCCTGAAGGAATGGTTTGAGGCTTTTCCTGTTCCTGGAGCAAGCAGATGCCCCTTGAGTACACTTGCTTGCAAAAGGACGTATGGAGATGTTACTGGTGCCAGCTCAAGCAAATCGATGAACAACGGGAAGACAAGTGATACAAGTGATACAAGTGATTTTGTTCTGACCATTGGTCAGAGAATCTTTATTTCAGTACCAGACTTTTTTGATGACTATGGCTTTATAGTGTAATTTCAAATTAGGCAACTCCTCTTAGTTTCTTGTTTTACAGTATAGTTTTAGCTTGTGTAGTGTATGGCACCCCACAGACTTTATAATAGACTGTTCTAATTCATTGAAGAATGTTGTCTGTATTTAGATAGGGGACTTCATTGAGTCTATATAGTAGTTTAGATAAAATGGTCATTTGACAATATTGATTCTTCTAATCCATGATCATGGAATGTTTATCCATTTCCTAATTTCTTCTGTTTCTTTCTTAAGTATTTGAAGTTTTCATGGTATAGGTCTTTCGCCTCTTTTGTTAAGTTGACTTCTGGGTACTTGATGTTTTTGGACACTATTTTAAATGGGATAGACTTTTTGATGATCTCTTTCTCCTCTTTTTTCATTATTTGTATACAGGAATGCAACTAATTTTTTGTATATTGATTTTGTAGTCAGCTACTTTGTCATATCAGTTTGTTTTTTCTAGGTGCTTTTGTGTGGACTTAGGGTCTTCAGTGCGTATCTTTATGTCATCTGCAAATAGAGATCATCTGACTTCCTTTTTTCCAATTTGTATGCCTTTGGTTTCCTTTTCTTGCCTGATTACTGTTAGGCTTCTATTAGACATCTAATACAGTGTTGGAAAAAGAGTGGGGTCAGTGGCATTCTTGTCTTGTGTCTGATCTTAATGGGAATACTTAAAGTTTTTTCATCATTAAGGATAATATTGCCTGTGAGATTTTTACAGATAGCTATTACTAACTTGAGGATATTTTGAGAGTTTTTAAAAAAGTTATAAATGGGTATTAGATCTTGTTGAATGCTTTCTCTGCATCAATTGATATGATCATATGATCTTTTCTTTTACTGATATTTGCATCTTGTTAATTGATATACATTTATCAAACTATCCTTGCATCACTAGGATAAATCCCACCTTGGTCACGGTGTATGATTATTTTTTGATGCGCTGTTAGATTCATTTTACTCAGATTTTATTGAGGATTTTGCAACAGTGTTCATAAAGGAAATTGGTTTGAAATTTTCTTTTCTTGCAATATTTCTGTCAACTTTGTATATAAGTGTAATGTTAGC
Organism: Cryptotis parvus; assembly: GCA_021461705.1. Taxonomy (NCBI): domain Eukaryota; kingdom Metazoa; phylum Chordata; class Mammalia; order Eulipotyphla; family Soricidae; genus Cryptotis; species Cryptotis parvus. The sequence continues at coordinate 128,543 of JAJIBD010021543.1, forward strand.
TTCATAAAAGGTGTTTTGAAGTATTCCTTTTTTTAGTATTTTGAAAGAGCTTAAGGCTCAATGGCAGTAAGTCTTTTCTGAATTTTTATAAAGCTCACCTGTAAACCCATCTGGGCAAGGACTTTTATTATTGGGGATGTTCTTAATTACTGTTTCCGGTTTCCTTGCTTGTGATTGATCTGTTCATGCTTTATACTTCCTCCTCATTCAGTTTTGAGAGATTATAAATTTCTAGGAATCGCCCATTTCTTCTGGGTTCTCCAGCTTAACAAAATAGAGTTGTTCAGAGTATATTTTCATGATGTCTGAGTCCCCACACCACGAGGGCTGCATTTTCAACATCCAGACTCCACAGCTCTCAGAGTTCCATCCAAGAGAAAAACCAATATCTCCCCATTGGTTTATCAGTACATGCATGAGATGAGAGCCTACTACTGAGAATATACCACCTGTACAGCAGAGCCTGGCAAGCTACCTGTGTTGTATTTGATATGCCTAAAAACAGTAAGAATTATAGACCTCATTCCCATTACCTAAAGGAATGTTCTGAGGCTCTTCGTGTTCCTGGAGAAAGCAGATGCCCTTGGGCTACACTAACATGTGACAGGACATATGGAGATGTTACTGATGCCCACTTGAGCAAATTAATGAACAACAGGAAGACAAGTGATACAAGTGAAGTGATATTCTCATGATGTCTTGAATTTATGGGGCTTCTGTTGTAATTTCTCATTTTTTATTTCTGATCAATTTACTTGAACACTTTCTTTGTTTTTATTCATGAGTGTAGTCAATAGTTTATTTATCTTGTTTATCCTTTTGAAGACCCAGCTCCTGGTTTCATTGATTCTTTGTATTGTCTTCTTGGTTTCTATAGTATTGATTTCTGTTCTCATTTTTTAAATTTATTTTTTCTACTAGTCTTTGTATTCATTTGTTGTTGGTTCTCCATATAGTTAAAATGTGCATTTAGGTTGCTGATTTTATATTTTCCCTTCTTCCTTTATAGCCTGTATTGCTATGGGTTTACCCCTGATTACTGCTTTTGCTGTGTCCCATAGATTTTGATAACTTGTTTATTGTCATTAGTCTCAAGGAATCTTTTAAATTTTTCCTTGATTTCTTTGATCCAGCTGTTATGGAGCAGTATGTTGTTCAGTCTCCAGGTGTTAGTTTCTCCCCTTTTCTTTTTATGGTAAAATTCTATCTCTGTAGCATTATGATCTGGTAATATGCTTAGCATGATTCTTATGTTTGTGAATTTATGTAAGTTAGACTTATGTCCTAAAATGTGATCTATTCTGGAGAATGTGGCATGTGCACTAGAGAACATGAATTTGGCGTTATAAGGATGGAAGGCACTGTATAGATCCATTAGTCTCAGCTCTTCTACTTCCTCATTAGAGCTATGTGTCTTTACTAATTTCCTGTCTAGTGATTTATTGTAACAGTGATGCATCCAGTGATAGCATTGGGTTCTTAAGTCTCCCATACTATCATGTTTTCATCCATGTATTTCTCTAGGTTTATGTGCAAAAACCTTACAAACTTTGCTGATGCGACATTTGGTTTGTATATGTTGATGAGAGTATTTCTTGGTCTGTTATTATCTTCATCAATAAGTAATGTCCATTCATGTCTCTACTTTCTGTAGACTGAATGCAATTTGGTTTTATACAAGTATGGCTGTCCCAGATATTTTTGTTTTCCATTGGCTTGTATAGACTCTGGACCTGTGTGTATCCTGTGATTTTAGATGTGTTTTCTGTAAAAGGAAAGTGCATAGATTTTGTTTCTGGATCCAACCTGCCACTCTGCCTTTTGACGTGAGAGTTTAGTCCATTGACATTCAGAGATATTGATATAAAGTGCTGTGTTGCCATTTTACACTGTAAGTTTGTGGTTTCTACATTGGTTATTTGGCTTATAAAGTAGCCTTTCAGTAGTTTGTTTAGGATTGGTTTGGTTATCACAAATGTTACTAGCTCTTGTTTGTCTGAGAATGTCTTTAATTCTCCTTCTCATCTAAATAAAAGCTTTGCTGGGTAGTGGATCCTAGGTTGAAAGTTTCATTTGATAATTTGAAAATGTCATTCCGTTCTTTTCTCACCTATGCCATTTCATGTGGGAGATCTGTTGCAATTCTTAGGTTATTTCCCCTATATTTAAGGTTTTTCTTCTCTCTTTTGCTTGAAGAAGTTTGTATCTCACTTTTTTTCCTGTTATGTGTCTTGGTGGTGCTCTCTTTGGGTCTATTTTGTCTTCTTGTAGAAATTGGGAAAGTTCTCAGCTCTTATCTCTCCTATCACTATTCCCTTTTTTTCTTTTTTCTTCTTGTATTCCTATAAGTTTGGAGATTATTCTACCTGTCTTTGTTCATTAAGCACCTTACCTTTTTTCCCCATTTTTTTTGTTTCGCTTTTCTTTTTAACATCTTTGTCAATGTTGGCCTTTATTTTGTTTACAGGTTTGTCTAAATGGTTCTCCCCTTGTGAGATTCTATTACAATGGCTTACTAGAATATTCTTTAGCTCCTTCATTTCCACTTGTATGGATTCTCTCATCTGAAAAAGTTCTTTGAGTTAGTTGAATTTCTCATCTAGTGATTGCTTAATTTTACTGGCATCTGTTGCTGGTTCAGTGGGCAACACTGAATTTTTGGTCCCCATTAGCCAGACAAAAATGTCTTGGTGGGCTTGGGGTCTTGCGTGGGTTTCTATCCCTATCTGCAACTGCATCTGAGTTCCTTAGTTTCCCATTGTCCCTTGAGTTTTTTATGGGTATTTAAGGTGGAGGTTAGAGTCCCAGTTACTTGAGAACAGATCTGTTAGGTTATTAATAGCAGATGGTTACCAATACTACATCTGCTGTTAAGGTTTTCCTTTTCATGTAATATTGTTTGAGAATGCCCACCCAAAACTGACAGTTTCCTGCTTGAGTTAGCTGACATTAAGTCCATGTAAAGTCTGTAAAATAGGAATGCCCCTCTCCACTTACTCCCAATATAAGAGATATATGAAATAAGTTCTGCAGATGTGCTAACAGCTCCTCATGGTTTTGGGTTAGAGATTAGAGTGATGTGAACTGGGGCCCGTGCCTGGCATAGGGATGGATCTGGCGGTGCAAGGCTATAGGGTGGGTCCCAGGGCTCCCTCTTGAGTAGTAATGAGGGTGTTCAGGCTGGGAAGGTGCAGGTCTGGGCAAGTGTTCGCACTGGCTTAGAGTTTGCACTGTGTTTCAGTGTTCGCACCTGGGTTAGAGGTTAGAGTGATGCAAAAAGTGCCTGGCAGGGGGCTGGTGTGTGGCAGTACAACTGAGAAGTGTCTCATTTTTTGTTTGTTGAGTGATTTTTATCATGAAAGGACATAATTTATTAAAGGCTTCTGCTGAATCTAGTAATATTATTATGGTTTTAGGAATTCTTTCGCTAAGGTGTGTTATATTATGTTGATATTTTTGTTTGTGTTTTAAGCCAGCACCCTTAGTAGTTCAGGGGCTACTCCTGGCTCTGTGCTTGAGTATTTTCCTTGGTGATGCTCTGAGTCCCACAGCGTACCAGAAATCACACCTGGGCCTCATGCATGCATGCACAGCATATGCTTTGGTTCTTTCAGCTATCTCTCCAGGCCTCCTTGATTTCTCAGTGTTTAATCAACCTTGCATTCTTGGGATAACTCTCACTTAGTCATGGCATGTAATTCTTTGCTTATCTGTTGCTGAATATACCTGCTTGTATTATACTGTTGTATTTTATTGCACATTTTCATATTCATATTTCTTTTTTAAAAAGTCAGTATATAATTTTCTTGAGGTGTCTTTATCCAGTTTTGCTATCACAATAATAGTCACCTGTTTTAAAATGTGAGTTTTCTCTTATTAGGTTTGGCGAGGATAGAATACCAGGATATTACTGACCCCAAAACAATTTTTCTTATTTCTCAAGAGGAGCAATATGACACCACAGGAAGGACCACAAAGGGAAGCCCCTAGGTCTCTTTGGAGCAGAGACAACAGAAGGAAATGTGGGTCAAGCTCTACTTAGCAGGTCTCATGTTCTCACCCTCCCTCATCCCTTCCTTCCTTCCTTCCTTCCTTCCTTCCTTCCTTCCTTCCTTCCTTCCTTCCCTTCCTTCCTTCCTTCCTTCCTTCCTTCCTTCCTTCCTTCCTTCCTTCCTTCCTTCCTTCCTTCCTTCCTTCCTTCCTTCCTTCCTTCCTTCCTTCCTTCCTTCCTTCCTTCTTTCATCTCTCACTGTCTAACTCAACTTCAGCAGAATATTGAAGTGGGGGAAGAGGGGAAGTCAGTTATGATATTCTAGATCTCCCTCTTTTGAGTAATATCCTTTTAGCTGGGCATTTTTTTCATTCATTACTAGTCAAATACAATCTTTAGATTTTGTCTATCTTCTGTACTATATAAGCCAGGTTTAACTAAGAAGGCAAAATCGTTCTCTAAATTTCCTGACTCAGAATAAGGACAGGCATTGGATTGTGGGAATTTGGGGATTATCTTGTCCCATATCATCTTATTTGTTGCCCTTTTTAGGGAAGGATTGAGCAGGTCAACTCTACTGATATTTCAATGAGATTTTATTAAAATATTATGGTAATTTAGAAAAATACCAACACTTCAAAGTTCTTAAGGTCTAAAACTCTAGGGGAAGAACCACATTTTATATCAGTTACTAATAATTTTCTCGGGAGGTTTGAGTCACACCTGGTGAGGTATCACTCCTGGCAGGGCTTGGGGAACCATATGGGGAACTGGGGGCTTAACCTGCATCAGTTGCTGCAAGGCAAGTGACCTACCACTGTAATATCAATTTATCCCCATTTACTACTACTAATAATAGCATCACTAATATTAAAAATTTATTAAAATATAATTTGTTGTAAGAAGCAGCTTTAGTTTCCTGGGTGTATGGTATTTTATGACTATTTTGAGAAAGCTATGTTTCTTATGCATCATCGTGGATTCACTTCACTTGTATCACTTGCCTTCCTGTTGTTCATCGATTTGCTTGAGTGGGCACCAGTAAAATCTCCATTTGTTGGGAATGAGGTCCATTATTGTTACTGTTTTTGGCATATGGAATGCACCACGGGTAGCTGGCCAGGCTCTGCCATGGCTCTGGGTTCATCCCAGGGGGCCCAGTCTTTTTCTATGTCAGACCATCAACCATCCAGGGCCCACAGGGCAGAGTCCTGGGTGTAAACAAGCCTGTCTCCTGTCTGCCACCTGCCAACGCAGCCGGGCACTGCAGCCACATCTGCAATACCTCAAGGGGCAGGTGCAGGTGGATTAAATTTAATCGTGGATTAAAAATAATTAAAAATAATAGAACTGAACAATAACATTGCTGTTGTAATACAGAACCAAATACCAAACAGTGGGAAGAAGAGAGGAGACAAATAAAGACCAAACTAGAAGAAAGTTTTGAACAAAGGTAGAGGGTCATGGGCTCTTTGTGGTCCTTGATTGTAATAATTTTGCATATGAATACCATAAATTTTAAAACTGTTGTTGTTTCCAAGATTATAATAGAAATATCATAGCTTTCCATCTAATTATAAATGAAAATTTCATAAACCACAGATATTCTTCCTTAGTTCTACCAAAATTTTGCTTTGTAGAGTTAATTTTAAAAGAAGAAGGAAGTTCAGCTTACAGCTTACAAAACCAAAAGATGATTTGATTTTTTGTATAATAAAGGTAAGTTTATTAAAAAATTTTCATATCATAGCCCACGTCTGCTCTCAGGTGCTGGACAGACTTTCAGCGTTGAGAGACTCTGGGGAGATTAGACAGTTTATCCTGCGTGAGCGTGGTTGAAGCATGGAGGGAAGTTACTTCCTAAAAAGAGAAGGAAATTCCCCAAAGGTGAAAAAACTTTGATTTTTCTAACCCGATCAAGACTCTGTAGACAGTATGATTTATTATTTGATGGGGTTTTAGTATGCCCTGCCCTGTTTATCATTTCTTAATAGTGATAGCAACAGCAACAAAAATGGCTATCATTTATTCGGTGTTAACCACTTGACAGGCACTTTGCTTGATCATTTAATTCTCACAGCTCTTTGATAGACGTATTAATCATTTTCCCAACAATGTTGTGCTAAACCTGATAAAATTGAAGCTTAGATAGTAAACAGTTTGCTAACATCTTGCAACTAATAAAATACAAATCATATTGTTAACCATTCCACTAAATGGTTTTCTGTGCTTGCATGTCATTTACTGCTCTGTAAACACATATTTTGAAGAGCTTATTTGCTATTGATTATCCATTGTAATATCTCATTATCTTCCCATTACTGGTTAAATGACCATAACTTAATTTGAAATAAAGTTGATCCTCATTATACACAGATTTTTATATATGCTAATTTATATGTTTGCTAAAATTTATTTACACCCCTAAAATCAGTACTTGTGGCTCTTCTGTGGACATTTGTGTCTGTACTCAGGGCATAGGAAAATTTGCATTCCCAAACACTGACAGTCTCTGCTCAGTTGAACAAGACATTGCTTTGACTCTCTTTTCTTTTTATTTATTTATTTTTTGCTTTTTTTTTGGGTAACACCCGGCAATGCTCATGGGTTTCTCCTGGCTCTGCACTCAGGAATTACTCCTGGCGGTGCTCGGGGGACCATAAGGGATGCCGGGATCGAACCGGGCCGGCACGGGCCAGCCTCGTGCAAGGCAAGCGCCCTACCCACTGGACCATCGTTCTGGCCCCGCTTTGACTCTCTTTTCATTCTCATATTGTTAACAAGTATCCCTTTTATATTCTGTTTATTGCCACTTTTTTGCACTTTTGGTAGTGATTTAACTACTTAAAATACCCCATTTATGTTGGGGTTTAAATGACCCCATCGCTGCCTCTCCCCTGAGTGCAATGCCAAAATGCTGCTTAGTATTCCTAAGTGCGAGAAGGCTGTGAGGTGCCTTATGGAGGCAAGGAGTGTCACCCTCTCAGTCAGGTGTGAGTTGTAGAGCTGTTGTAGAGCTGTTAGCTGTGGATTCAGGTGATGAATCTGGATTTGATTTTAGTTAATGTGTCTTCAAATCTAAGCTCATTCCCTGTTGCCTGCATCACAGCCTGTGATGTATACTCTCTCTCTCTCTCTCTCTCTCTCTCTCACCTGATCTCTTTCTGTTTCTTCCTTGCACTCTTCTCTATGAAACTATTTCACACCCCTCCACACACACACACAACCCCAAACTCAAAACTGTAAACCCACATTAAACAAGTCTCTGCCTTGACGGTTGACAGAGGCAGTGTGACCAGTGGTTTGCAGACTCTGTGATTCCCCCTGGGAGTAGTGTTTCAGTGTCTGCCAGGGCAGTGTTTGCAGTCACTTGATAGACCTGGCTGCCATGGATAAGAGGCTCTGAGTGTCAGTTGTGCAGCTAAGGACGGTGACTGCTGTATAGGTTTCTCCTCACCCTCAATTTCGCTCACATTATCTGTTGTCCTTTTTTCCCGTGCCCCAGATCTCTTCTTTTTTTTTAAACATTTTATTATACCACCATGAGATATACAATTACAACGTTGTTCGCATTTGGAGGTTTCGGTCACATAGTGTTCCAGCACCCACCCTCCACCAGTGCCCATCTCCCACCACTAATGTCCCCAATTCCCTCCCCCCCTCCCATGGCTGCCTAAATGGCAGGTTCTTTATCTCCTCTCTCTCTCCCTCTCTCTCTTCCTTCTCCTACACATAGTGGGTTGCACTACATACACTCAGAAGCCATCATTTGCATTTTTTGCCTGTATTTAATGCTCAGTTCTATGTTGGTATCAGCCCTTTCGACATTTATTCACACATGTTCCCTTCTCTGTCTTACCTAACCTCTGACTCCCTCACGTTTGCGGTAATTTCCACTTTTGGTAAGAACACCTGATATATTTATGTCATGCAAATAAATGCAGTCATTCTATGTCTCTCTCTTTCTTCCAGATCTCTTCTTTTCAGATTACTTTAGTGTCTTCCTTGGTCTTCCATTCCTTCCACTCCTGTTACTTTTCAGCACAGGAAAGAAACATGTGTGCAGTACTGAGAATGCCTCAGTGTTCGCATGGTCTCGGAACTCACGTTATTGTGCGGTGTTCTTTTCAGTCGGCTTTACTGACGGAGGCTGAAGATAAGCTAACCACCCTTTTGGGAGAGTTGGGTCATTCAGCCCACAAGTGCCTCTCCCAGTATTCAGCAAGTGAACTGGAGATTGTGGTGGAGGCCCAGCTTCAGTTGGCTGCCGCCGCTGCAGAGACACCGCGTGACCTACAGGTAAGCACCCCTGGCGGAAGACACAGGGTCCTGCTCTCCCCCTTGTGAGATGTGCCTAGATACAGAAAATGTAAATTTTGCATAGTGCATTTATTACTAATTAGTGACTAAGATTATTAGAGCATACTTGATTTTAATCATTCTGAAATATTTTCCCATCTTAATACATTTTAAAACCACAGTTCTCAGTGGGAGAGATTGTACAGAGGGCAGCATGCTTGCTTTGCATGTGACTGACCTAGTGTTCACTGGCACGCCGTATGATCCCATGAGCACAGTCAGGAGTAAGTCCTGCATACAGCAGGGTATGGCCCTCCTCAAAAAAAAAAAAAATTAACCAAACCAAACCAAACAACCCTCCCCCCCAACCCAAACAAATATAAAAATCTACAGCTCTCATTGTATGTTTGGGTTTTTGTATGCCTGACATATTACTAATAATATTGAAAATCATGGTTTTAAATAAAATTGGAAAAATAAAAAGCATAAATATACAGAGAAAGCTACACTTCTCAGCAAAGCACTCATCTAGATTGGTGCTGATGAGAAGCACCAAAACACCCGTGTTATCTTTGCGTTTACTTAAAACCTTTTTTCAAACATAAAAGCTAGATTTCTCAGATCTCAGATTTAAAAAAAAAAACCCTATGGAGTGTGTGTATGTGTGAGTGTGAGTGTGTGTGTGTGTGTGTGTTCTAAAATGTACAATCTCCTGACCCGTTTGAGGAACTATTCTAAGTTGTGATTGTTTACATGTGATGTAGTTGTTAGTGATAGATCTTTGTGTCACTTCACAGATTCATTCATGCATGCATCCACTATCCGCTCCCTCTCTGTCAGGTTCTGACCTAGGAATGGATGATACAAAGGGGATTAGAGCTCATCTCCCATCATGGTATGCTCATAGATGCATAAATAATTCGACTAGAAAAAATATTTATGACTATGATTTTTCATATTTACTAAAGTATGAATTTGCTTTTAAGAAATACCTGTGTTATTTCTGGTAGATATCTCTATTTTGAGTTTAATTAATGATTTTTCAAATAATATATAACTATTTATTAAACCTTTTTATACTGTCTGTGACATACTAGATTTCATACAGTGTCTTGGCAACTAAACCAAATTTTCAGTCAAAGTGCGCATTGTTGATGAGGTGATTTCTGTAAAAAGCACTTAAATGGGGAACTATCAGGTGAATATCTGTAGGTGGAATATGACAGGCCATGGCATTATGCCTGATACATGTTTGATTGAGCACATGGTTTCATAGGTAGAGCATAATCCAGACCGAGATTTGTGAGAAATTTAAAGAGGAAATTGGTAGAGAAAAAGTTACATAGGATCTTTGAACAGGGTGAATGTGTGGACTTTTATTCTGAGAGAGGAGAAGAGTTATAGTATTTTTATTTGACTTTCATTTTCTAGGGAAGACTCTGGCTTCTAGGTTTAGTATTGATCATAATAAGAAAAGGATTTGAAAGCAAGTTGATCAAATGGAGACCCTGTTGTGATAAGGAGAAAGCTATCAGTAGTTCTGACTCATATGGTAGTGAAAAGTAATTCGATTCTGTGTAGTTGACTACAGAGCCAAAGAATTTGCTAATGCAGGACCAAGAGAGTGCAGGGAGTGAGGTCCTTGTCTCGCACACAGCCCCTAGAACCACATGTGGTCCCCTGAACATTGGCACGAGTGACTCCTGAGCACAAACCCAGGAGAAATCTCTGAGCACAGCTGGGCATAGTCCCAAATTCCTCCTAAAATTATAGGATTTGATGATGCATTAAGTGTAGAGTTGTGAGATGGAGGAGTTACAAAAAAAGTTCTTGTTAATGAAAAGGGGATTGATTGTCAGGGCACAGCTTATTTAGGGGAAGATCAGGAATTCAATTTTGAATTGCAATGCTTTTTTAGTGTACTATTGATGATGCTATGGTACTTATATCTTTAATTATAAACTTTAATAAGAAAATTATGTGTTGGAAAAATTTGTTACCATGCACATTTTCTGTTACTTAAATTTCATGATCAGTGGTAATACTGAGAAGCATTTAAAAATTGTGTTAATTAAATGTTTCAACATGGAGGGCCTCTGCATAATTCAGGGGACCAGTAGTTTTTAAGTGACTAGTGTGTAATGTTCTAAAATATTCTTTCAAATAGCATTGACAGGTTTTAATGTAACATGTAATGAAAGTTTATCTGTGTGTCTGGGGAGTATTAGAATCCACAGCACACACATTTTAAAGAAACTATAACTTGTCACATTTTGGCATGGTGTCTTTTTTTAACCTTTAAAATTGATTTTATCCTCAGCTTGCAGTGCCATAGAATTGGGGGTGTCTGTCTTGTCACCGCAAATGTATGTCAAATTCACTATACTCGCTACTAAAGGAGCAGCTGTCCACTACCCAGAAGGTCCTGCCACTCATTCCTCTCACCCAACCTCTTTTTCACTAGAACCATAGTAGATTTCACCAAGTCTAGAAGTTGTTTCTTTTGTGCTGGTTCGTGTCATATTAAAGAATAGTCACAATGATTTTGAAGCGGCTCTTAAAGCTCTCCTACCGTCTGGGTGAGACTTAACTCTTGTGTCCACTGACATGTCAGTCAGACCAACCTATTGCAACAGACAAAATGTGGAAGCATATATAGAGTCTTCTACTTAAGCAGATTTTATTTTATTATTCCAAATGTGGAATATGTTTGCCAATATGAAAGGCAATGATGTTCTCACTATTTATTTTGTGTTACTGACAGTATAGTTGTTTTCACAAAAGTTATTAAGGTAACTCCCGCACGGCAGAGCCTGGCAAGCTACCCGTGTTGTATTTGATATGCCAGATACCAGTAACAATTATAGACCTCATTCCCATGACCTGATGGAATGGTTTGAGGCTCTTTATGTTCCTGGAGCAAGCAGGTGCCCTTGGGCTCTACTTGCATGAGACAGGTCATATGGAGATGTTACTGGTGCCCGCTCGAGCAAATCGATGATGAACGGGAAGACAGTGATACAGTGATACAGCACATGAGCACTTATTATATGGATTTTGTAATAAGTTCATAGGAATTATAATTAAAAATTGCACTTTTAAGTTAGTAAATATTAGTGAAACTCTTTCTCACTTAAATTTTTATTTATTTGTTTATTTATTTATTTTGTTTGGGGGCCATACATAGCGGCACCCAGGGCTTACTTTTGGTTTTGCACTCAGGGATTACTTCTACCAGTCTTGACAGGCCATCGATGGTGCTAAGGATGAAACCTGAGTCAGCTGTGTGCAAACAAGCATCCTAGCCACAACACTGTTGCTGCAGCCCTCACTAATATTTAACACTTTTTTCATTTAGGCACCATTATTTGTAATACTTGGGGATTCATTTTTTGGCTTTTTGGGTCATAACTGGGCAATGCTCAGGCAGACTTACTCTTGGCTCTGCGCTCAGGAATTACTCCTAGCTGTGCTCGGGGGTATTTGTGTGTGTATGTAGGGACCTTATGGGATGCCGGGGATCAAAATCAGGTTGGCCTTGTACAAGGCAAATGCCCTACCCGCTGTCTATCACCGCAGCCCCAACCTCATAATAGAGTTTCAGGCATACAATGTTCCAACTCTGAATCAATTGTCAATGTCAGCATCCCCCACAGGTCCCTCTACCCCCACACCACCTCCTTGGCAACTTCCTTTTAAGTACCATGTTTTGGTTCGTGTGTTTATAATAGTGCTGGTTTTCATGATTCTGGTGTGTCTAGTTGCCATACCTCTCCACCACCAAAGCCTCTCAGCTCAGTGCCCACGTGCTGTCGTCAGCATGCCTCCTCTTCGCCTCCCCAACCTCCCAACCATCCCTGTTCCTTGAAACCAGGGCCAAGAATTTTCCTGTATTTGATACCTTCTGTTCCTTGTCTTACCCATTTTTAAGTGTGTAAATGGGTACTGAAATAAGCTTGAGCATTGTTAGAATGTTACCATATTTATAGTTATCTTAAAATGCAATAATAATTTATAGTAAAATAGACTTAACATGACAAACTACCATTTCCCCATTGAAGTTTGAAGAGTGTATATTTTTACCATATAATGTTCTATAGAAAATACATGTTGAGAAACACATGTGTAAATAAATATATAATATCTTCTAAGTGTCCATATTTTCTACATATAAAAACATAGTATATGGCTATGTAATTCTCTCAGGAAGACTATGGAGCTCTTTTCACAAAACTGTGCCCCAGAAAGCAACAATAGCCATATTTATCTTTCATCTTCCCTCAGCTCTCTCCATGTCTTATAAATATTTTCACTATAGAAGATGTGAATCATCGCATTTTAGAGAAGGAGAAAGAATTAAGGACCTGAAAATTGCCAAATGGCCACAAAAAGCATGTCATAGAACTTAAATTTTTAAACTTTTTTTTCTTTTGTCTGTCGAGAGGAGCATTGGACCATACCTGACTGTGCTCAGGGCTTTCTCTTGGTTCTGCCCTAAGATATCACTCCTGATGGTACTACGGGAACCTGTTGGGGTGCCAGGGATTGAACCAAGGTCAGTTGCATGCAAGTAAAATGCCTCAACCCCTTTACTAGCTCCCAGGCCCTTAATAGAATGTAATTATCCAGTCTATGTGACAACTCGTGGCTACACAGGAGACCCTAAAGCTTAGGGTAAAAATAATTTTAATTTGAAAATCAGATAGGTGTATACAAGTAAATTTCAAGCATATTAGAATTGTGCCTATTTTTTTTTATTTTTATTTTATTTTTATTTTTTTAATTATTATTTTTTATTTTTTATTATACCACAGTGGAACATACAATTACAAAGGTGATCATAATTGGTTCTTGGTAATACAGTATACCAGCACCCATCCCTCCACCAGTGCCCCATTTCCACCACCAATGTACCCCACCCCCTCCTGCCCACCCCCATGCTGCCTTAATAGCAGGTACCCCCAGTTTCCTCTCTTCTCTCTCTCTGTCTCTCTCTCTGTCTCTGCATCTCTCAGCCTCTTATTTTACACATTGTGGCTAGCCCTGCAGGTATTTAGAGTTTATCACTTAAGTCTCTTTGTGTATATTCAATGGTGAGTCTTAATCTGCCATTACCATTTCCCACATTTAGTAAAACACTGGTATCTATTTATTTCGTATTAATGAATGCAGTCATTCTATATCTGTCCTTTACCTTCTGACTAATTTCACTCAGCATGATAGTCTCCATGTCCCTCCATTTTCAGGTAAATTTCATAATGTCATCTTTTCTGACAGCCGCATAGTATTCCATAGTGTAGATGAACCACAGTTTCTTTAGCCAGTCCTCTGTTCTCGGGCATTTAGGTTGTTTCCAGATTCTAGCTATAGTGAATAGCGCAGAGATGAATAAAGAAGTACAGATAGTGTTTCTGCTATGTGTTTTTCGGTCTCTCGGGTATATTCCCAGGAGTGCTATTGCTGGATCAAATGGGAGCTCAATATCTAGTTTTTAAAGACATGATGTTTAAAGATATGTTGTCTCTACACAAAACCAGCAAGGACTTATACTCCTTCAGTATCGTAACAGAGTTGTCTCTAGGGGAAGTCTGCGGTTGACATGAATGAGGTTTTCTTGTGTAACCTTAATGCCCCCTTCACCCCAGATCCTATTTGGGCTCTGCCAACAGTGTGTAGACAGTCCCTTTTCCAATTGATGATCAGCTCGACATTTATGATTCCCCTAATAAAATTATGTATCAAAGAAGTTGAAAGGCATTTTCCCTCGAGTGACAGGTGGTGGGGTGAGCATGCTGTAGGCTCAGGGTCTATATTTTCACAGGTTAGAGATCCTGTCAAGTATATGTGATTAACACTGTTAATTTCAAATTGCAAAAGGCAATTTATGTATTGGGAAATTGTGAGAGTTTGCATGCATTAAAGATGAAGGCTTCACCGTGTCTTGTTTCATTTAAATTTAGGGTTATCATTAAGATTTGGGTTTTGGGTAGGACTAGGCTTAGGGTTAGGCTTCTCGGGCTCAGGCTAGATTTTGCACTATTCCTGATTTTAAGTGGAAGATAAAATCTTGGGAGATTGTTCCTCTTAGCTCTCCTTGGTTCTTTTTGGCAGCCTGCCCATAATGCAGGCTGTGTGTAGGTTAGGGTTAGTATTAGCTACGTGGAAGTCTAGGGATAGGGTTAGAGTTTCTGTGGAGGCTCCGTGGTTAATTTTTGATTTTAAAACTTAGGAAGCCAAGAAATGGTTAGGAGGATTGTGAATTTGTGCCCGCTGGGTAAAGAAAAGCCTCATAGTATCAGTATGTGTGTCAGTTTAGAGCTAGCACAAGGATAGGCCTCAGCATTAGGGCTTGACTTTCATTGTGAAGGACTTAGGTCGTTGATTTTGCTCTGTTCAGGGATAAAAATGAAAGTTGAACCCAGGACAAGTCATTCTGCTGACCTACTGTCTAATATGGTGCACCGCTAATGCGTCACTTATTATAGGTGAGAGTCAGTTGTGATAAGAGCTTGGGTTAGGGTTAGAGTTTCTGTTAATTATGTGTGATCAATACTGCTAATTTTAAACTAGAAGAGGCAATTTATGTATTTGGAGATTGCACATGTTTGCATATTTTAAAGACTAATCCTTGATTTCATGGTTCTTATAAAGTTAGGGTTATCATTGTCTTTGGGATACGGTAGGACTAAAGCTAGGCTTGCTTTAATATTATGAGAACAGACTGGCCATTTTGTTCTGAAAGTTAATCCGAAATAAATGGGATCAAAATTACTCACACTGTATTTTTGCTGCTTTTAGGGTCACCTCTTTTTAGAATATTCTATTTTTTTTAATATTCGTATTTCTTCAAATTGATATTTAATTTATTGTGGGAAAAGGCTATTGAGACTTTCCTTTCTGTGTCAGAATGAAACTTCCTTCCTCCAGGATTGTGGTCTGTTTTAGAGGATAATTCTGTAACACTTTTTGTCTCTCAAGTACAGTAAGAAACAGAAAAATTTCCACTGTGCAACTCAGCAGTGCCTGTAGATTAGAGCAGAGGAGCTGTCCTAGATTTTATTCATTAAATTGTGAGGCTAGCAAGATACCTCACCTAAAGCCTCTTCCTCGGAAAATCAGAATTGGGCTTCACAGTTGGGTTAGGCGTCATGGACGCTTCTTCCCAGTATTTTTCAGGAGCCAACCTGCCTCCGAGAGGTATGCGGCCTGCCGGGAGGATGACTGTGGGCGAGCGAATTTCTTGAACCTTCACACACTCTGACACATTCTAACTCAACATTGTGGGTTTTGTTGATGTTATTGCGAACTTGTTTGTTGGCTTACTTTTTATTAAATTAACTCATTAGGTTAGGAAATCACAATGTCTTAGAAAATAATTTCAAAGTATCTAATGACTCAATGATATCTTAGAAGTAAAAAAAATCGAACAATTTTAGACTATTAAATTAATTTTAGATAAAGTTAACAATTGTGTTGCTCATTGACAGTTTAGAGAAAAATAAATACCAACCAGTGTCATCTCCCGTCATATTTTCTGGACTGATTCAGCCATCTACAAGAACAGCTGGCGCTGCTTCTCTGGTGGAATACTCCTGTTTGCAAAGCAAACCTCTATTGCAGGAATATCAACTCTGTGAGGGTAGAAAATATGTCCTAGATTTGTCTCTGGTCTTTGGTACACACTTTTTTTTTTTTTTTTGCGTTTTGGGTCACACCCGGCAATGCTCGGGTTTCTCCTGGCTCTGCACTCAGGAATCACTCCTGGCAGTGCTCGGGGAACCATATGGGATGCCGGAGGTCGAACCTGGGCCGGCATGGGCCAGCCACGTGCAAGGCAAGCGCCCTCCTCGCTGAGCTATCGCTCTGGCCCCCTGGTACACACTTCAAACAGGTGAACTACTTCATTTAGTCCTTTTGTTAAGCCCATTTCACAAGGTCAGCTAAGTAGAATACAAGACAAAAGACATTAAACCACACAAAGAGGAACTTTAATGTTGCCAAGAGGTACATGAAGTGATGGCTATTTGATAATAATAAAACAGGCCCTGAAGAACTATACACCGAATGCAAACAAAACCGAATTTTTTTAAGTAAAAATGTGATTCTTCAGTATAATGATCAAGAAGAGTGCAGGCTAAGGAGATGATATGAGGTACTTGACTCTGGTTCGATTACCAGCACTTCTTATGTTCCTCTGAGCACAGAGCTGGGAGTAAGTTCTTAGCACCCTGGATATTCCTCTCAAGCCCTTTTGCCAAAAGAATGTAGGCTCAAGTGTCAAGGAGATAGTTCAAAGATTTGGACTACACACTTTATTTGGGGGATCCCTGAGTTCAGTCTCCACCACTTCCTCATCCACACACTGTCAGGTGTAGCCTCTAATCTGCATACTCTGGGGGGTCTAATTTGGGTTCTTATCACACCTCTGTGTGTGCTTGGATCAAACATGCGAAGTGTATGCTCTACCACTAGCTATATTCTAAACTCTTAACTTCGGCCACTCGTTCTTCCTCTTCTTTTGTCACCTAGACAAACAATTTAATATTTGTAATTATGCATCTTTAATTATGCATTATATGAAGGATAAATTATATCTACCTTGGAGGTTGATGATGGGAATTAAAGTGAATCAGTTTAAAGAAAGCAACAAATAAATCTCCTAGCAGATAATAAATACTCAGTGAATAGTAGTTGTGATGTTTTTGTAAAATAAACAACAAAAAAAGGATTGGACATAAAAGAGAGAGCATCTTCGTGCATGAAGCATGATATTTGGGGGCTCGTCCAGAACCCGCACAATCACACTGCCCCTTGGGAACCGGACCCCCCAGCCTTCAGCCGGCCCTGGGAGGCGGACAGAAAGAACATGGGGCAGAGTTGCTACCGGCTCTCCCTGTGCCCAGCCGCTCACAAGGTACCCGGGAGGGACGGCGGGTCTTAGCCCTGGCCCCCACCCGAGCAGAGCCTCACAACAAGCCAGATGGACCCCGACTCCATGAGGGCTGCCATTTTCCACATCCGGACTTCCCTCTCCTCAGAACTCCACCCAGCAGAAGAGTCTGTTACAGCCCGCCTCATCGAGACCCACCCTGCAGCAGTCTTTTTCAAATCCGGCCCAGGTATGCTGATCCAGAGACTCACAGACATGGGGCAGAACTGCTACTGGCTCTCCCTGTGTGCAGCCGCTCACGAGGCACCCGGGAGGGATGGTGGGTTCTAGCACTGGCCCGCCACCCCAGCAGAACCTCACCAGTGCCAGGCGACCCCCCCCCCACACACATACACACTCCATGAGGGCCTCCATTTTCCACATGCAGACTCCCTCTCCTCAGAACTCCCCTCTCCTCAGAACTCCACCCAGCAGAAGAGCCTATCACAGCCCGGCTCGTGCTGTCGCGCAGTTCATCAATAAATGCTGGAGATCAGAGGTGACTACAAGAGTATGCCACCCACACGGCAGAGCCTGGCAAGCTACCCATGTCAAATTTGATATGCCAAATACCAGTAACAATTATAGACCTCATTCCCATGACCTGATGGAATGGTTTGAGGCTCTTTATGTGCCTAGAGCAAGCAGGTGCCGTTGGGCTCTACTTGCATGAGCCAGGACATATGGAGATGTTACTGGTTCCTGCTCAAGCAAATCGATGATGAACGGGAAGACAGTGATACAGTGATACAGTGATCTTTGTGGTCAATATTAGCTTGGTGTTTTCAGTTTTTAATTTGACAAGTACATAACAAAAAAGCTTAAAAGCGGATGCGGTTGAGCATCTGTACATACTCTGGTAATCTACAGAGACTATGTTCTCACAAGTATCCATGGGCATGGAAGAAGCTGATCATATAATCAGGAACAGATGCAAAGGAGGAATTATACTAACTATAATTCCAGGAATGTCAGAGGCCTTTGGGGCTTATCTGGATAGGATCAGGCAAATGAAATGGGTTTCTACTACTTTTTTTTTTAATTGATGGGATGGGGGAACACAAAGAGCTCTGTTCAGGGTTCGCTCCTGGCTCTGTATTCAGGATCACCTCTGTGTCAGGGAGCCACTGGGGTCCCCAACAATACCAAGAAGCGAGTTCCCTTCTACCTCCGAAGCGGCGGGGAATGGATAAAAACTCAGGAATGTGGCGCAGTTTTAAAAAGGCTTATCACAGGTTCTGATATACAATCCCAGGACAGGAAAAACTCTGGACTTTGCATTCCTGGCTGGGCCCCGGCCATGTGTAGGCCAAGATGGCAGTCACCACGTGTTGGAGGACAGGTTTAGCTATTCTGGGAGTTTTGTTGTTTTGCCCACTCTCAGCTTAATCTACTTAAGTCAAGGTTCATTCTAATGAGACTTCTCTTCTATGTAAACACTGCTAGAGGGTGTGGCAGTTACAGAAGTCACCTTGATTGAATAACTTCTGACTTATACATCTACTAAGACTTCTATGTTTTCTAGATTGGGCACAGCTCCTCTTTATACCCACTGCACCCAGCGTGGGACAGTTAGAATTTACCAGGAGACTACCACCCTGGCTACGCTGAGACTATAGGAAGACTATAGGAAGGATCATACTAGTTTGCTCTAAGCAGGCGAGTGTGACCCTTTCAGTACGAGAACAAGATACTCAGAATCACCCTGGTGCAGATAATAATAAGAAGGACCTTGTGGGTACCATCTAGATTACATGAAGCTCATGAAGTTAAGATGTATTACTTTATACCAGCCCCCTCTCTCCAGTGTTTTACATAAGAGATAATCTTGGTAGAAAGGTTTAGACCTTGGCATAACCTTTGTTTATACCTGCAATAGGGTGTGGCACTACACTCTGTTTAGAGTTCTTTGTTGACATGCCCCCTCCCGATTGGATTACTTTGGTGTATATAAGGGGGGCTGACTTGAGGCCCCTTCATGCTTCACTTTTGCCTTTTGGGCCTTTTAGCTTTCGGCTTTTGGCTCCTTGGCCTTTTGCTTTTTGGTTTTTGCTTTTTGCTCTTTGGCCTTTTACTCCTTCTTCTGGGTAGGACTCAGCTCGGGAGAGATCCTTTCTCCTTGGTGGAAGACTTAGGGTCTTTTGTATGGTCTAAGTTTGGACCAGAGCTAAAGTTTGTTCATTATATCGGAGTGCTGTGGAAGAGCTTTGGTACTATTAAAAGCCATTTTTGGAATTGCACCAGACTTGTGAGTTTTCATCTATTCTCCCGGTGTCCTCGAAAGTAGAAGAGAACCTCTGTCCTGACACTGTCTGTTGGGGACCCGGCGGCGTTCCCCGACAGCCACGTGTTGAAGCCCAACAGAGAACAGAGAAGACACAGAGAGAGAGAGAGGAAAATGCCAAGGGGAAGCCAAAATGGCAAAAAAAAAAAGGGCCTTTTCTCTTCTCCCAGCTTATTTTATAGATAGAAATCCACCAAAACTTCCCAGCTGGGGGTGTGGGGTGGGGTGGGGGTATTGGTGGGCTGGGCTATCTAGAGATGAATACAGGTAAATAGCTCTTTGAAATGCAGCACTTCAGGTGGCCTTTTGGCTTTTATAAGTGCCAGAGCTGATTCAAAGCCTCCCTAGCAGAGCTGGGAGGGGCTGCAAGCTAAGTGTAGCTGGAGCTTAAAGTAGGGCATGTTACCCAATAACTTCCGTGTTTATTTTGCTAAAAATAAAACTGAAGAATACGAAATTTGGGCTAACACGTACAGAAAATTAAACATAAAGGAACATTTCCAATTACAAAGTGATATTACATGTTACTTCAGGATCCTAACTAGTTTTTAGACCCAAAGCAAAGTTTGTGACAAAGTGTTTCTAGCTATCTGATTATAACAAACCATAATTTGCATTGCCCATAATTAGTGAGAGACAATTTGCCATATTTTATGTTAAGTTGCGTGTCTGGAACAAAGTCTGAGAACAGACTTTGGAACAGCAATAGCAGTGATCACGTGAATGAGTCTCTGGAGAGCAGCAATCAGGAACTCGTTGAATTGTCAGGAACACTGACTCAGGTCTCAGGAAAATGTCTTGAGTACTGGAACAAGAGTCTCGAGTGCTGGAACAGGTGTCCAGAACATTGGTTTAGGCGTCTCGTAGGGCTTCTTCAGCAAGAGAACACTGGCACTGGTAATCATACCTGTAACTTAATCTTAGGCGAGAAAACATTTTCCAAGATTAGTCACAAATAGAGATATTAGGGTTTTGGCAGGGATACAAGTCTGGGATGGAGAGAAGAACATAAAGAAGCTCCAACACAGGTGGAACAGGGAGATAAGTATGAGAATTGATGAATCCAAAATTGATGAGTCTAGTAGGTCAGTAACGGAGCTGATGAATCCAATGAGTCTAGTAGGTCAGTAACGGAGCTGATGAATTTGTTTGTAGTGGTCAGAAATCGAGAAGGTAGTAGTTGAGACATAACATAGACACAACAGTAACCAAAAACATAATGGTGGCCACCACATGCACACACACATACACACACACACACACACACATACATTTGATTGATCAGTATATTACAGCTATATATATGACCCATCAAAGGTGATAAATGGTAATGAATCAAGTGCTTCATGAATATAAAGCTGGCAAATATGATGGTGAGAAAGTGTCTTTTCCTGTGAATAGAACATTAGAAAAAATCATTTTTGCAAATTATTAAAATTTTAGCGAGCACTGTTTTAGGAGTCTCAGAGTATTGAGCACTGTAGCACAAGTCTATTGTGTTCCAATATCTTGTCCTGTGAATAGAGTCATTAGAAAAACTTTTTTCACTGATTTAACAAACTTATTTGTAATGAGCACTGTGATGAGAGTTCAAAACATTAAACATAGAAAGAATTTGTAACAGCCAAGTTCTTTTTCTGTAAATAACTGTGAGCAAAAACTTTAAAAAAGGAAACTCTATAATTATTCCTTGAAATATTTAGCTGGAGCTTAAAGTAGGGTGTGTCACCCAACACCTCTGGAAGTACACCCTACATTCTGTAATCTCCACAGTTCCCAAATTTCCCCTACTTATGGGCATACCAGTCATAATGGTTTAGACTTATCCTACTGACCTTATTTTGATTACCTCTACAAAGGTTCTATTTCCAAATAACGTCATATGTTGAGGTTGCTGAGGGTTAGGACTTAGGCTTTTTTTTTTTGGGGGACATGGTATAATCCATTAGCTTATATTAAATGTGATTTTTTAAAAGAACTAGTCAAGTGGAGGTGTCAGTTAGGTGGATGTATTGTAGACTTTCATCCAACTTTCCTTGCTTTAAAATCCATTAAGATAATCTTTAGGTATATAGTTTTTCTGTAGTTTGAATTATTTAGTGGGAGGGTAGATAAATTTTTTAAAAAAAGGTAGCTCTGGACATACATTAAAATATTTTGAAAAATGTGACATCAGTTCTAAATTTAGCATTGTATGGGAGAAGAAGGGTTTGAGAAAACGTAGATACATTTACATAATGAGCAATGAGAAGTAAATATTTCCTTCTCCTCCTGGCTTCTGTTTTCTTCATATAGTACATCTTACCTTACTATTGTGCTGGTGATTGAGCAATCATTTAGCTTAAAGGTTTCCAAATAGGGTGTTAAGTGATCGAGTTCTATAGCCTCAGAAAGCTGGGAAACATTTTATTTGGCATGTAAAATACATTACCTGTTCATGTTATTAGCAAGAGCGCCATAAATTTAGCTTTAGGTATTAGAAACCTTCTTAATTTCCTCCTTATTCACTCATTTTTATCTAAAAAAATAGCTTCTGTTATATCCCTAACACTAGATACTATGTTTAAGTGTGAATAAGACAAATTAACTACAGATCAATTTACAGTAAATAATTAGTGTTATAAGCAGTGCTGATGAATAGACCAGAATGCTATTAAAACTTAAAAGGAGCACCTGGAAGTTTAGAATGGGGAGGTGAAGAGGAAGTTCCTTTGGAGAGAGATTTAGAAAATACCAAGAAAGTGTCTTGGTGTATTTGATGCAATACTAAAAATTTTTCACATCTGTTCTCTATTCCAGTTCTGCAATAGTATTTTCCATACTTAAGCTTCTTCAGGATTCCAAACTTTTTTAAAAGAAGGTCTTACCAGAAGGGAGAGAAAGTTTCATCGCTACACCAACTTTCGTATGTATGAATTCAGTGTTAAAATACATATAATTATCATCTTCTGGGATGTTGTCTAATTAAGTGAAAGAAAGAGTAACACAAAAAAATTAACTTTAGAGCAAGAGTCTCTGTTCAAGTCATCTGCTTGTTTTGTTAATGATAATAGAATTAAATTCCCTTAAACATTTTCTTGTTTTGTGATTTCCTTTATTAACTTATGGAATTGGATATAATCAACACCTAAACCTCACCAGAAGTACCATTTCAGTATTCGAGATCTGATTTCTCTAGCAGATAATGGTCACAAGACTCGCTTTTCAGAAAAGCTCACCTTTATTTGTATTACTTCAATGTTGCAGTACACCTGCCCAGAGCCTCTGCATCTGGCCTGGAGTTGCCTCCTGCACGTCACTTTGTAGATAGGAGGAGGACAGTTTGAATGTGGCAGTTTATCTGACCATGTATTCTATACTGGCTGGTATAAATATTCTCTCATGCTGCCACAATCGTCGTGGGACCAGCTAGATATTACTGGAATATTTGCAGGGCCACGTTGGATCTCTAAGTAATTAGACAAGAGAAAAATGCTGTTTGCCTCCAAGCAAGCAAGCAGGGCTCTCTGATAACTCAAAGTTGAAATACAGAACTTCCATCAAGTAAAGGCAAGACTCTTGTGAAGGCTTGGAGATTTATTTAACTGGCTATAGTATATTCTTTGGTACAGATGCATGCCTTTGTATTCTGAGATACAGTTCATCTCAGAAACTCCCTCTCTACTCTGCAGAGGCATTTCCTAGGCAGATCTTGGCTACGCAACATTAACATCTCCAAGGGCCTAGGTGAGGTCTGGGAGAAATTACCTGCGGGCATTTGACCCTGATGGCTTTCCATAGAAGTGGGAGGTCTGGGTTGCAGCGATATAAAACTAGGCTGCTTCCTCTCTGGGCTTTCTCTCTCTCTTTATCCCCCTTTCTGCTGGCACCGCTTTACAGTCTCCTCTCTGCAGGGCCTTAACCACATGGTGGCCGCCATCTTTGCCTACACATGGTTGAGGCCCAGCCGGAACCCTAAGTTTGGAGTTTTTCCTATTGCTGATTTGTTTGCCTGAACCTGTGTTAAGTAAAGCATTTTAAAATTCGCCAGGTTCTTGCATCTTTCTCCACCAGCTGGCCGCTGATCCCCTGGGGCAGAAGGGAATCCCTGACCCTGCTTCTGAATTTTTGTGCAGGGTGCCTCAGTGTTTCCCTGTACTTCAGTATCACCAGTTGATTCTGCCTATACATTACTAAGATTCTCCCACATTAAAGACTAAGATCATAGATTACTAGTGTTCCACAATTTTCTGTGGATTTTGTTAAAACTGAGTAACCAATAGTAAAGAGCTTAAAAATATAAAAAGAAGTTGGGGCCAGAGCGATAGTACAACTGAGAGAGCTTTTGCCTTGCACCTGGTTGACTTGTGTTCCATCCCCAGTAACCCATAAGATCCTCTGAGCACCTCAAGAGAGTGATTTCTTAGTGCAGAGCCAGGAGTAACTCTTGAGCATTGCTAGGTGTGCCCCCTCCAAGAATAAATACATAAATAAATAGATATGTATTTATTTATATATAAATAAACATAAATATATAAATTACTTGCTCATGATTTTACTAAAGTTTTTAAAAATAGAATTGCCAGTATCAAGGGTCATTAAAAAGAAACAGAGCTAATTGTATTAAGCGACACGAAGAGCAATAAAAATGGACACTTCTTGGTCGCCATGTTGTGGGGGCAGGAGGCTACCTGCATCTGTGGTGTGGTGCATAGAGGCAGGGGAGTTGCTCAGCGTTCTATAATGGACTGGACAGGCAAACAACTGTAATTCATACAAAATAGCACCATTGCTGAGGTTACTCACCCTGATTTAGCTACATGTGATGGGTTTTAATGGCAACAGGATGGATATTTTTCTGTATTGCTAGTCATTTAGCATTTTTTTTCTAACTGAAATACTAGACACTATGAGAACTGGTGTGCCCATTCTCATAACCATCCTAATCAGAATAAAGGGGGCCCCTGTTCCCTTTGAACTCTTCCCAAGAAGGGTTTCCCCTCCTCTTCTGTGCTCGATCCCTGTGTATCTACATTCTGGCCCCCTGCTCGTCTGAGGGCCACATTGGGTTCTAGTATAGTTGGCTTTTGAAGAGGATTATAGAGACACATAGCAGGAAATTCCTAGAACAAATTCATGCTGGTCAACATCAATTTAAATTTCCCCAGGATTGCCCCTTACCCTACTCTGGACCTTTGCATCTCCTTCTAGTAACTCTGAACACTGGCTACTCCTTTATAAAGTATAATCGTGACAGAGCATGTCAGTGGCAATGTGAGCTTTGCAGAGAGATGTGATTATAGCTGCAAGCTCTAAATTCAGAAAGCGTAGATGTGAATCTCACATCTGCTGAAACATGATAGGGTTTGCACAAATAATTTGCCTTCAGTTCCCAGCCCAATTTTTTGTTTGTTTTGGGGTCACATCCAGCAGTGCTTGGACTCACAACCTGTTCCACTTCTTCTCTGGCCCTATAGAGCAGAAATCATTACCCCCCCTTTCATTATTTTTTATTTGCTTTTTTGGGTCACACCCTGCAATGCTCAGGGATTATTTCTGGCTCTGCACTCAGAAATTACTCATAATGGTGCTCAGGGACCATATGGGATGCCAGGGACTGAACCCAGGTTGGCCACATGTAAGCCAAATGCCCTACCCGCTGGACTGTCGCTCCGGCCACACACTCCCTCTTTGGCTAGTCAGAAGTATTGATTTAGATAATATCTATTAAACATGTAACAGTGCCTAGCACATAATAACCAATTAGCTAGTTATTTATTATTTGATCATTAAAAAAATTAATGATCTTGAAAGTCTGGCCCCATTCCTGCTGAAACTCAACCTAGTGTATTGTCCGTCTCTATCAATGTTTAAAATGACATGTAAAAATTTGTTGATGCATGGAAACTTATAATTATGCAATTTGTAATTAAAAATTTAGACTGCTGGGGCCAGAGCGATAGCCCAGCGGCATCCCATATGATCCCTGAGCACTGCCAGGAGTAACTCCTGAGTGCAGAGCCAGGAGTAACCCCTGAGCGTCGCCGAGTGTGACCCTAAAAGCAAAAAAAAAATTCAGACTGCTGAAGTAATTTTCAGTTTATTCAAAGGAAAATTCAGACTATTTTTCAGTATTTAGGAAAGAAAAACAAATCTAAAAAAAAGCAGCGTAGTACGTTGTCAGTTACCATCTGTAGGTCTTTGGGAACTTTAGGTAAGACAAGGTGTATTGTCACCATTTTACCAATGACCAACTTAAGTACACAAATCCTTGGGGCTCAAGACTTAAGAGTAGGGTACACCAGGCCCTACCTACACAGTCAGCCTGGGACAGTTGAGGCACACCAATGCACCCAATGTATCATGGGGAATGTGGGAGCAAGTTGTATCCTCCAAGAAATCTTACATGATAGTGAACCAAATTTATTTGTCTTCCACATATCAGTACCCTAACAAAAGGAAGCAGAAATAAATGATATTAGTCAAGACATGCTTTATACCAAACTGTTAATAGAAAATTATGAGTACTTTTTATTTGTTTTATGAATGTATTCTTATATTTTATGGAATATCCAAGAAAAATTTCTGAAACTAAAAATGAACTATTAAATATTGTCAATTTTTTCTCTTGCAATATATTTAGCACTAAATTGAATGTTGGCATTGTTTACTAGAAAGATAACTATCATTTTAATATCTCTCCACCAAACAGAAAGATGATGAATTTTTAGATCCTATTTCCCTGAATGCTCGGGAGTATTTCAATATTCATTTGTGGCTGAGGTGCTGTCTGGCCTTGGTGACTGCGTTTGTGGCACAAGTTCGTGGCATTGGAATAGTGAAAGGTACAAGTACTCTATTTTAAAGGCATTTCAATAAATCAGTTTTCACAGGTAATGGGTGTTTTATCAGGATATATTTTATTGTATTAACATCTTATACATTTCTACCTGTTCTGTTTCCAAAATTACAAAGTTCAGGTAACTAAAGAAGAGTAATTTTCACCAAGTCTTCCTTGTGGCATTGTATTATTGATGCAGGCAAAACAGGCAGAGATTTCTAAATATTAGCATGGGTCTTGTCATCTAGGAAGGAGCATAGTGTGTGGGGTCAGAGTGCATGTTTCAAAGCAGCCCCTGTTTGGTCAAATGCTCTGTCCATCACTTCATTGCTGTGTAGCCTTGGTGAAATCTCTTAAGCCTCTTATACCTCATTTTCCTCCTCTGTAAACGGGAGATAATTTTAGACTTAATTGATAGAATCAAATGGGTGAAATTTTAAGATTCTTAGCTCACAGCTTGGCAAATAAAAATGTTAGCAATGAATTTGTAAACCTGTTTCCCACCCATTTCTATCACCCAGATTTAATTATTGTATTCATTATTATTTTTGCAGCATTGAATACTCAAGAGCACTCTCCTCTCAAAAGGAAGTTCCTTTGCAGTGTTTTTGTGTAGAGGCCACCTTATTGCCCTTCTGCTCTTCTGTATTATATAGTTTACCTCTGATGATAGGCTAGTATGCATATTTCATTTCTTGCTTTCTTGGTAGCTACATTATTAAAGGGATTATTTTCTATAACTGCATTTTTTTAATTTTAGAAAATGATTTGACTGATGTGGGGAGCCTCATCAATGATGCGTTTATGGAGGCCAAGAATTCAGATGACAAGGAGCTTCAGGCAGAATTCCTGATGCACGCCCGTAATCATTGGTCTACAAGAAAATCATTTAAAGACTGATCTTGTAACAAAACTCCAGGTAGGAAGGAAACCTCATTCACACTCATTGTCCAAAGGATTTTGGTTAGAACAGGAGAGAATTTAAAAATTTTATGAAGGATTGAAGGCATGATAGTCCATAGAGACATTTTCTATTTCAGCAGTTGGAAGTGATACTATCAGAATGAATAATCTTATTTTAATAGGATATAATACAGTTGCTTGAAGGAAATGCGTTTATTTCTCCTCGATCTTACTTAACCCTCGTGAGAAGCATGCTTGTGTTAGATGACCTAACAAAAGCTGAGAAATTCGAGATGATCCCACTTCAAAAAACAGACAAACTACATTTGTTGACTCAGTGCCATAGCATTCTCATCGAACAGGTAAGAGTACACTGTGTTCCTACTACCTACCGATTCACTCGTTTGTCATTTTCTTCTTCCAAGCTACATGAGCTAATTCCTCAGTGTGATCTTTCTCTTTCAGATGCTAGTTTTAGGAGAGACGATTGAATTTCCCACATCAAATACTGAATATGCAAGTCCTGTACAACCCTTAAAAAAATATATACCTTCCACATATCATGTTATTGGCCAAAGCAAAGATGAGAATTGGTAAGATAACTTCAATATGGCACACAAGTCCTTGCTGAAATGTTTAAGTTGTTTTCTGGAAGGTATCAATGCACATAATGCTATCATGTGCATTTATAGGGACAATGTTTATGAATATGCAGGGTCCATTTACTTAACTACTAGTTTCTGATCACTTATCATGTGCTAGAGTCTGTGCGAGAAGTTAATGGATAGGAAAACAGATGTAGCTCCTGCTTGTAGTGTGGTAGACAGAGCAAACAAGCAAACTAAACGTATGTTGGAATGTGAATTATATGTCCTAGAAATAGAACATATATAAGAAAATTTATACTTGATAGAATAGTTTGATAAGAAAGTGACAGGGCTATACAGAGCCTATTGTATGTGATGTTAAATTATAAACATCTATTATTATCACTGTATCACTGTCTTCCCGTTCATCATCGATTTGCTCGAGCGGGCCCCAGTAACATCTCCATATGTCCTGTCTCATGCTAGTAGAGCCCAAGGCATCTGCTTGCTCCAGGAACATATTATTATAATAAGTTATAATTATTATTGTTATGCACTAATAATAATAAATTATAAACATCTACCATTATAATAAGTTAAAGTTATTCACTGTCACTGTATCACTGTCTTCCCGTTGTTCATTGATTTGCTCGAGCGGGCACCAGTAACATCTCCATATGTCCTGTCACAAGCAAGTACAGCCCAAGGGCATCTGCTTGCTCCAGGACAGGAAGAACCTCAAACCATTCTTCAGGTCATGGAATTGAGGTCCATAATTGTTACTAGTTTTTGGCATAACAAATAAAACATGGGTAGCTTGCCAGGCTCTGCTGTATAGCTGGTATATTCTGAGTAGAAGACTCCATCTCAAGCATTTACTTATGAAACTTACCCATTTTATAATATATGATCAAATGATCATAGATCTTAATGATAATTTAGTCTGTTTCTTTTATGAGGTAAAGTATCCCACCTTAACCTTAGTTCATCTCTAAGAAATGTTCATCTTTACTTAAGACACCATTCAAAAGATTGATCAAAAGTTGAGGAGCAGGTGGTCTATCAGAGAATAGTAGAATCACAGTTAAAGTTATTAGTGTTATAATAATTGGATTAGTGTTATGCAAGATGTAGGTAGAATATGATGGTGGGGAATAATGAAGGGAGGACTTAGGTAGAGAAATCAAGAAAGGCCTTTCTGGGAAGACAATGTTTTACCATCCACTTTAAATGAAAGTTGTAGTCGACACCCAGGTAGCTGTGTGTTGTAGGTTAGGAAGTCAGAACAAACTTGTCATCTTCTGGAGTTGCTAGGAGACCAGTGAAGTCAGAGCAGAGTGGACTGGGAGCTGCCCAATGGGAAGAGGTGTGCTGGGGAAGGTTCCAGGCTTCAAAAGCTGCCCTGGCCTGTCCTGGCAGAAGAAGAGAATAGTAGACAGAGAGTGGAACTGACAGATAAGGAGAAACTGCCATACTTTGCTTCAGACTCTCTCCAGAGACTGTGTGATTTCTTTTCCTTTTTTTTTTTTTGTCTTTTTTGGGTCACACCCGGCAAGGCTCAGGGGTTTCTCCTGGCTCTGCACTCAGAAATTACTCCTGGCAGTGCTCGGGGGGACCATATGGGATGCCGGGGATCAAACCCAGGTCGGCTGCATGCAAGGCAAACGCCCCTACCCACTGGACTATCGCTCTGGCCCCGAATGTGTGATTTCTGAACCGAAAAGGCCTTCAGCCTCCTTTAGCTACCTACCTTCATCTTAGAGGGCAAAAAACCTGTATCAGCCCACTCTGCCCTAGCCTGTAATAATCGTGCCTTTGAATTGTCAGTATCTTTGATGCCTTGACATGGGACCAGGAAAGACTTCCCCTCCAGGGTTAGCCAGTCTGAGGGATTAGCAGACCACTCTGCTGATGGTGCTTGCAGTCCGTCACCTCCCCATTCCGTCCCACCTCTAGAGGGCCCTTTAAAAAGGGAAAGAAATAAAGAACCTGCCATGGAGCAGGGCTGGGGAAGGGGAGGGAACCGGGGATGTTGGTGGTGGGAGATGGGCACTGGTGGAGGGACGGGTGCTGAAACACTGTATGACCAAACCCAAACATGAACTTTTTAATTGTATATCTTTTTATTTGTATATCTCACGGTGGTATAATAAAATACTTAAAAAAAAAACAAAAAAAAATAGTTGCTTTCTTATTATTTTTTCTTTTATTGAGGAGTATTGGTTTGCAGGGTGTAAATGTTTCAGCACAGTGTTTCTACACCACCCGCATCTCCGGTGTGTGATGGTTTGGCCCCGTGATTGCTGTTCATTGGACTCTGGTCACTACTGCCGGTGCCCATCTCCAGAGATAGTTATTAGGCTGCTGAGCCCAAGGAAATGATGCCAGTCAGCCAGTGCTGGATTCACAGTAATCACAGGTTCTTGTCACATCGCACTTTGCTCTTGCCTCTTGGACCTTGGGGCTTCCCTGGACAAGCCCACCTGCCATGGTCTGCCTCCATCTCTTGGAAACTGTGCTTGCAGTAACTGTTGTCTCCTATTAGCGTCGTCAGACCTGGGTAATTACAACCTCCATTTTAGGACATTGCCCTTCATCCCTGGTGCTTTTTGCCACTGTACCAGCTCAGCTCAGCAGAGACTGACGGTTGCACTAGCTTGGAGCAGGGTGTGAGCACTCGAGCCCCATCATTCAGAGCCTTTTCCTTTATTTCCTTCTGCTCCTCCCCTCAGTTATTATTGATCACGGTTTCATCATTGTCATCAGGATTATCTGAAATTTCTTTTTGACTTTTTGTGTCATACTCAGCAGTGTTCAGGGGCTGCTTTTGGGTCCTGGGCCGGGGGCTCCCTCTCCGGTGCTCAATGGACCATGCGCTGGCGGGGATCAAGCCTGTGCCTCCTGCATGCACAGCTTACTCTCGGCCTCCTCTGGGTTATTTTTGTGGCGCCTCATGAATTTCTTCCCTTGGGATAAATCCCTGGCCTCAGTATTGCTTGGTTTCCTCATTCATGCAATCAGGTAGACCTTGGTGACCTTCAGAACTCCTCCTAGCTCTCTCATCTCGCAGAGTGGTTTTCCACACTGTTTTCAGCCCACAGTCTGGGATATCACCAGTCCATTCAATTTCCAGAGGAGCTCAAAGTACAGATTGTGTTAAGTTGTACAGATTGTGTTAGAGCCAACGTGCGCTCTGTTCCTGCCTGACTCAACTCAAAGATGTGCCGCCGCCACTCCCGAACAAGGCTGCCGCCCTGTGCAGACTCCTGGGAGCGAACAGCTTGCTTTCTCTTCTGCTGTATTAAACACACTTAAAAACAAAAAGTCAAAGCAGCTTTCCTGTCAAAACAGCGTCAGTTTCACAACTTCTTTTTCACAAGTTGATGTTTATTGGGAAAAGGAGCACTTCAATATTATGAAGCACAAGATCATCTGACTTGATGCGTTTTCGACAGTTTTCCTTTATCGTGATAGTATGGATAGCAGCGTAAGGGTAGGGCCGCATAAATCTGTTTTCCTTTGTGAATGTCTCCACTGGGAAGGTGGGAAGTGAGGGAAGCATTTTGAGGTTATTTATATGAAATAAATTATAGGCATTAACTTTTATTTTCACTTCATGTTTTGTATAAAATCATTTTGCCCATTAATGACTGAACCTTGAGCGTCTGTCTTAGATTTCAGAGTACATTATTAGTTGTATAAAGGGAGCCAAGACAGTTCCATTTATTTTCTTCGTTTCTTATTCCTTGAGCAAGCATTTACCGAGCATTGTTTATGTGCAAGGTTGAACTGCAGGGGTAGGGTGCTAGGAGTGGGAATAAGATAGGGAGCGTGTCACCATCGTTGTCCTCAAAGAGACTGCTATCTGGATGGGGAAAGAGAACAGCAGCTTATACAGCCGTTTCTCTGATTTAAAAAAGTCTAGAAAAATGATTTAAGTGCTATTACTAGTATATCACACATATATGCATACATATATTGGTATGTCTCAGTGATGTGATTGGTATTTTATCTTTTTGTAATAAACATTTCGAGCATAATTTGAAACAAGGAAAACATGAAAATTGGGCTGTACTGAAATAGGAGATTACGTTGGACAAATGGTATCAGCATAAGCTTCTTACAGGGGATAGAATCATCACCATGATTACCACCATTAAGAACATGGACTCAGGAGAAATACTTGAGATTTAGTTTCCCTGAGCACGTTATTGAATTCTAAAATTAAAGTTTCCAGTCACCGGCTTGCTGTAGAGTGAAGCAAGTGAAACTTTGCAGCATGTTTGGGAGGAACCTCACTGGTCCGAGAGAGCCTCGTGCGTGTTAGCCATTCTAATCTTCCCTCCCCTGTCACCCCCCACCACCTCTTCTGAGAGCCTGGGAAGCTGGGCCTTAGTTCTTACCCAGCCCTCTGTGGTGTATTGCCCTCGCCCACCACTGATAAGGAGGGAGAGAGATGGTGTCACCCCAGATTGCCCATCCTATCAGCCATTCCTGAACTCACGATATACCAGAGTCCTAAGTTTCTCCAAACTCTTTGCAGGACATCTTAGACTCTAAAACTTCCAGAGTTTGAAGGGCGCTTCAGATAGTTTGTAATTCTGCTGCTTCGCTGTTCCAGAGGATGGCAGTCCAGCTCCCGAGGCACACTGACTCCTTCACAAGTCTCCTGGGGCCTGGTGGCCCCAAGTCCTGGGCTGTCTCTGCGTCCTGCGTCTGCGTCCTGCCTCTTCGTTCCTCCTTTGTGCACAGTCCACTCTCCTAGTAGTGTTTGCCCCCACACCCATTAGTCGCCTTCTGTGTTGACTGTTTTCTGTTTTATGCTCGAAGACAAGTGCACACCAGTGCCACGCTTGAGGCATTTTCTCCTGGAAGCCTTTCCAGTACTTTCCTGGTCTGGGCCAAGGATCCATCCTGCATCTCTCTGCCACTATGCCCTGTGCTTTCCCTGTCCCACAGGCTGCCTCACAGTATTTTGTTTCCCTGCATGGCCGTATGCATCACTGTTAAACACTGAGCTCTGTGTTGTGTCTTACTCACTTTGTAGTGCAGTGTCATAAGATCGTGTGTGGGGTGGAAGCTTCATGGCTGAGGTTCACGTCACAGCTCTGCTACTTTCTGCTCATGTGATATAGGCAAGCCACAGAAAGCTCCCTGTGGCTCTGCAAAATGAGTATAATTACGGGATCCACTTCCTTGAAGTTGGCAGAATTCTGTGAGATAATGCTTCTTAAGAACTTGGGGTGATATTTAGAATGTATGAACAGTTAAGAAACTTATCGGGGGGCCCGGAGCGATAGCCCAACGGGTAGGGTGTTTGCCTTGCATGTGGCTGGCCCGTGCTGGCCCAGGTTTGATCCTCGGCATCCTATATGGTCCCCGAGCACCGCCAGGAGTAATTCCTGAGTGCAGAGCCAGGAGAAACCCCTGGGCATTGCCGGGTGTGACCCAAAAAAGCAAAAAAAAAAAAAAAAAAAGAAACTTATTGTGGTACCAGTGGTAACTTTGGAAGAATCTGATACCACCACCAATCTGTTCTCTGGAAACCAGCTGGGTTGACACCATATGCCAGGAGACAGTGTCAGGTACCCAGTTCTGGGCTTAGTACTCATATATCCCCACTTTGACTTCCTTCCTTCCTTCCTTCCTTCCTTCCTTCCT
This sequence comes from Cryptotis parvus, assembly GCA_021461705.1. Classification (NCBI taxonomy): domain Eukaryota; kingdom Metazoa; phylum Chordata; class Mammalia; order Eulipotyphla; family Soricidae; genus Cryptotis; species Cryptotis parvus. Next base: position 162,017 of record JAJIBD010021543.1, read on the forward strand.
TCCTTCCTTCCTTCCTTCCTTCCTTCCTTCCTTCCTTCCTTCCTTCCTTCCTTCCCTTCCTTCCGTCCTTCCTTCCTTTTTTCCTTCCTTCCTTCCTTTCTTCCTTCCTTCCCTCCTTTCTCTTCCTTTCTTCCTTCCTTCCTTCCTTCCTTCCTTCCTTCCCTCCTTTCTCTTTCTTTCTTTCTTTCTTTCTTTCTTTCTTTCTTTCTTTCTTTCTTTCTTTCTTTCTTTCTTTCTTTCTTTCTTTCTTTCTTTCTTTCTTTCTTTCTTTCTTTCTTTCTTTCTTTCTTTCTTTCTTTCTTTCCTTCCTTCCTTCCTTCCTTCCTTCCTTCCTTCCTTCCTTCCTTCCTTCCTTCCTTCCTTCTTTCTGTCTGTCTGTCTGTCTTTCTGTCTGTCTTTCTTTCTGTCTCTGTCTCTCTGTCTTTCTGTCTCTGTCTGTCTGTCTGTCTGTCTGTCTGTCTGTCTTCCTGCCTGCCTGCTGTATTTCTTTTCTTGCTTGTTTGCTTTCCTCCCTCATTTCCTCTCTCCCTTGCTTCCTTTCTCTCCTATAACTCAGGAACTGTCAGATGGAAAACAAGGTAAGGTATACTGACAGTGGAGATAAGCTTCCACCTCCTCTGAGAGCTTGGTATTCCCCAAATATCTATATGTTGGTTTTTTTGATGCTTTGTTTGAATTGATTTGATCAACTTAATGATTGGTCAGCAGAGATTAAACTTGCTCTTCAGCTCCTGTCTCTTTTCAGAGATGGAATTGGGTTTTCCAACCCTTAAATCACATGGTTGACTTCTCTCAACCAGCTCCAATCTGAGGCACTGGTCCCAAGGTCACGTCATTAACATAATGCACGGCATCTTGTAGGTTTCTTCACTTCAGAAAGTCCTTAGGAACTTGAAGCCAGAATGGGACAAAGATCAATTATGTTTTTCTTATTATAATCCAAAATATAGCAAAAGCTTAGCTCTTGGGATTTTCCCCCTCTTTATTCAGTGCCCAAGGCATTTGGAAAATATTTGTTGAATAAATGTTTATCTTTGAGGCTACACAATAACTCTTCATTATATTGAGTAATGAGATCCCACAGCAAGTGTAACTTGTGACCCTTGTGTGTAATAGCTTTACCATCTAGTTAGAATGACAAAATATGCACAGCAAACAGCCACTCTAGAGCCGGATGTTAACAAACTACTTTTAACATAAGCCTAATTTGTAGGTAACAATAGAAAACTTATCATGGCCTAATTTATGGGGGAGAAAGTTTCTCTTGGGGGTTGGAGTTTATGCCAAACCTGATGGTGCTCAGGGCTTTCTCCTGGCTCTGTGATGAGGGATGAGGGATCACTACTGGTGGTACACAGGGAACCATATGGTAGTACTGGGGATCAAACTCAAGTCAGCCCCATGGAAGGGGAGCACCAGACCCACTGTAATCTCTCCTCTCCTCAACAGAAAACTTTTTAAAACTACCAGATATTTGCTGACTCACAACCTCATATTAAGAAACCAAAAATTATTTTATAGAGTACTATACAATCTTAGAACTGATCCTTGAGAGATTATGCTTCATTTAAGCAATGAGGAAACATTGAAATTTGAAAAGGACTATTATTATGGTTCATTGAAATGTTTGTTTATTGTTTCTTTAGATGATTAAAAACCAAAGACCACTAAAGGTTTTAAAGGTATATGCTTATTGTGAGAGATTCCTGGTGACTTGTAGGATTTTAATGATGAATTTTAAAGTAGAAAAATGAAGCTACATTTCTTTTTCTCTCCCATCCAACTGCTTTCTTTAGGACATACCATGGCCAAGCAAGTGTCCCTAATTGGTAAAAAGAAGGACACCTCTAGGTGGTTACCTTCTCTTCATATTCTTCAAATAGCACTAAAACTCTGTAAGATGTCAGTATCAGAAGAACATGAGGTAGAAGCCGAAATCCTTTTCAGAAAGGTAAGATGTATTTGGGGTAGGAACTGTAATAAAGTTTTTAAATTCCTTCCTTACCCCATTAATAATAGGCCTCTTAAAAAATGTTTGGTACTTGACTATAAAATATAGATTTTTACAGTGGGCATATAGATGACAAGATCATTCATTCTTTTGCCAAATAGTTTTAATGAGAACCCTGTACATTTTTCAGTTTTTGCAATTTATTTTGGGAAAGAAAGAAAAAGTGCTGTCACTTTAATTTTCCTTTCTTTTTGTATAATCTCAATGACTTTTATCATATGTGTTTGAATAAAAAGTGTTTGCACCAGCCATTCAGCTTAAAAATCATGCTCAGGAGATATTTTTCCATCGTAATTTTATAGCCTCACTAAGTATCTGGGGACAGGTGGGGTGGTCTCCTAAGCCAACTCCAGGAGGTTTTCGCAAGCCACTAGGATTGGCACTTCACTGTGAGGACCTGAGAATATGGTTCTGTTTTAACCCTTGGGACTGGCAGTTACCAAGGCCACTTCACTGTGCTTGGGGGTCTCCAGAGATCCACCCAGTGATACTCAATGCTCCATGTGGTTACAGGGATTGAACTGGCCTCAGCCACGTGCCAAGCCTGTGCCTTAAATCCTATCCTATTTTTCTGGCGCCTACATTTCAGTTTCATTAAGACATACCCATTTTAATTTAATAGCGATAGCATTAATATCTTTTAATATATACAATGTGTATTTGCATAGTATATTAAAATTACTTTATTGTGGTTCTCTTGATCACGAGAGAAGTGATGATGGTGGTCATTGTTATTCATTGAGCTGCTACAGATGCCAGACTGTATAGTCAGTGTTGTGCTAAATATTATGGCAGCTTTATACAGCGGGAATAATTACTCCAGGGTGACCAGTGAGGGAATTGGGGTGAGTCTGGGAAAGTAGAATTTCATAAGTCATCAGCTCAGTCGTTAATCTGCTACCAGTCACCCTGATGTGAGTCTCACTCTTCGTGGGACTTGGTGTCCTGTCCACCTGCTGTGTAAAACTATTTTTTTACAGTGGTTCTAAGACTTCTCATCCCTGCTTTATTTGCTGCAGAGGTAATATTCTATCGCCTCCATCTGAAAGCTGTGGCTCACCTTGAGACCTGCGAGCTGTGTGTGAGCTAGAGCATTTGCACTGTGATAACTTTTGGATACTCACTGGCTTATTTAAAGGGTGTTTTTACTCTCTGTAATAGTGGACAGAAAAAGATAAGAAAACAAATACAGAAAAAGACAGTGAACATTGTGAGATAAAGAAAAGCATGAGAGGGGGCCGAGCAATAGTCCAGCAGGTAGGGCGTTTGCCACGCATGCGGCCGACCGGGTTCCATCCCCGGCATCCCATATGGTCGCCCGAGCACCGCCAGGAGTAATTCCTGAGTGCAGAGCCAGGAGTAACCCTGAGCATTCCAGGGTGTGACCCAAAAAGAAAAAAAAGAAAAGCATGAGAGGAGAAAATTGAGAGAAAAGTAAGAAGGTAGAACAGTTGTGTGAGGAAAGTGAGATCGATAACAGCTCAGAACCAGGGAAGCATCAAGACTCCCGGAGGGGGCAAAAGATCCTCCACTGACTTCAATTTTAGCAAGAAGCAAGAGCAGAGGATCAGCATATGCAGCTTTCTGAATTCCCGCCATGAAATCTTGTTTTGAAGTCTCAGAAACATCTTTTATATCATTTTTTCTTCTTCAGGCAAAATAGAACGGCAAATGTTTATGGAAGATAAATCTTCACCTTCAAAGTTTGAGAGTTTATTTGAAGCAATACAGCTCAGCTTGAAAAATGACCAAAACTCAGGGTAAAAATATATCCATTATCATAACCATATGTGTATCTGGGCTCTAGCCCTATCTAGCAGTACACTGGATAGCAGCGGCAGGAGGAATTAGATCTCCTTCCGGGGTCAGGTCACCGAGGTTTACACTTGCATCTCTGTTCCTTGACTCCATGGGCTCATTTACAGTGCTTAAGGATGCTGGTATTCACTTTGGGATCCTGGATACCAAATTATTTCTAGTCTAGACTGAGATTGATCATCTGTCAGTCTCAGAGTTACAGGGGCCCTCCCACGGATGAGAAATTGTATGTAGAAGGAATACATGGGGATACTAATTCTAGTCAATAGTACCAGGACTTGGAAACTTAGTATTGCATAAAGCTCACCTCAGGATTTAGTGTAACCTGACATGATTATGACTTCAGTCATCCAGTGGCCCCAGCTGATGGCTTTAATAGTGCTGCATAACCCTTGATTAGTGTAAGAGGGTAGAGAGAAAAGTTTGATTTTCAAAACAGCTTTCTATGGTCCTGACTGTTGCTTGATGCACTAGTAACTTGTGTGATAATTACTTCAGAAGGTCTTGATGCTAGGCTTCATAGCAGCCATGTTATCAGCCTTGCCCCCGTAGGACTAGCCAGAAAACTCAGCTTTCATGAGCCTCCCTTTTTAGTAGGGACGAAGATGAGGGTCTGTGCTGAAAGGGCTGTGGAAAGTGGGTGGAGTTTGGGACCAATACTGGGTTTTTCTACTTTTTATTTTTTAATTGAATCACAGTGAACTACACACTTACAAAGTTGTTTGTGATTGGGTTTCAGTCACACAGTGTTCCATTACCTGTCCCTTCCACGTACATTTCCTACCACCAGTGTCCCAAGTTTCCCTCCTTCCCTCCCCACTTCCTGCCTCTATGGCAAGCTCTTTCCTTCTCTCTCTCTCTCTCTCTCTCTCTCTCTCTCTCATTCTATATCTTTCTTTTGGGGCCTTATGGTTTGCAATACAGATACCGAAAGGTTTACCTACTTTCTACACTCAGTTTCTGTCCAAAGTGATCATTCCCAACTATCATTGTCATACTGTTCCCTTCTATAACCTAATTGCCCGTGACCCCTTAGACACTCCAGTCCTCCTGGCCCCTGTTTCCCCTGGCCTTGGATATTAGTCTCATAATATATATATATATATGTATATGTATATATATATGTGTATGTATGTATATATACACATATATATGTATATGTATATATATGTGTATCACTGAATCACTGTCTTCCCGCTCATCATCGATTTGCTCGAGCGGGCCCCAGTAACATCTCCATATGACCTGTCTCATGCTAGTAGAGCCCAAGGCATCTGCTTGATCCAGGAACATAAAGAGCCTCAATCCATTCTGGAATGAGGTCTATAATTGTTACTGGTATTTGGCATATATATCAAATACAACACAGGTAGCTTGCCAGGCTCTGCCATGCAGGTAGCATACTCTTGTAGGCATCTCTAAGTCCAGCATTTATTGATTAACCCTGCGGCCGCAATATATGTGTGTATGTAATTTTTAAAAATTTATTTTATTGAGTCACCATGCCATACAGTTAGATTGGGTTTCAATCACACAGTGTTTCAACACCCATCCCTCCACCAGTGCACATTTCCTATCACTAGTGTTCCCTTTACCCTCCTGCCACCCCCAAATATTACTTGAAGCCAGTCTCTATTATAGGCACTTTCCTTTTTTTCTCCCTCTCCCTCTCTCCCATTAGGCATTACAGTTTGCAATATAGAGACCTAGAGGTCACCATGTTTGTTCCTGTACCGATTCTGCATGCAGTACTTATACTGTGGTCATTTACCACTATATTTGACATAGTGGTCCCTTCCCTATCCCAGATGCCTTTTCCCCAAGAGGTTGAAGCAGACTTCCAGCTGTGGACTAATCTTCCTGGCCCCTGTTTCTACTGTCTTGGATATTGGTTTTTACACCCCAAATGAGCATAGTAATTTTGTGTCTGTCACTGTCCTTTTGACTGATTTCGCTCAGTATGATACTTTCCATGTCTATCTACTTGTAAGAAAACTTCATGACTTCATCCTTTCTAACAGCTGCATAGTATTCCATTGTGTAGATATACCATACTGGGGATTTATTTTTTTATAGCCCACTTTTATCTCATTTTAGCTCAGAGAGTTTGGGCAAGTAAATATAAGTGGTAAAAGTTTTATTTGTGGTGAAACTTTTTAATAAATAAGATGCGATATCATTTTAGGTTGATACGAGAATCCTACCTAGAGATGGCCATATTGTTTTTGCACCTAATGAAGCCAAAGAACAAGCTTTCGATATCAACATCAACACTTGTGGTAATCAATTTTTGTGTGTTCAAAATGTTTATTGCCCTTGAAATGACTACCTTTTAATAATATTGTACTATTAAATAATGACATTGATCTTCCTGTGTGACTTGGATAAATCATTTTCTGATAGTTATATTTTTTGTTGCTCTTTTAGATAATTTGTTTAGTCACTGGAAATTAATCTCATATCAGTGTATTTCCTTTCACCTGTAAAAATGTTATTCATGAATTTTAATTGTGTATAACTATCTGCCATTAGAGTTGATCTGAAAATTGTAAGAAAGTAAATATTGGTAAAGCAGATGAACAGTCTCTGGAGTATATGCTTAGGAATGGACTTGCCAGATGCTATGTCAGCTCTTAAGTTTATCTCTGATGGTAGACCTCCTTCTAACGCCATGCACAAAAAGTCAGATCAAAATGGATTCTAGATCTCAACATCAGACATGAATCTATAAGGTACATCGAAGAAAACATAGGAGAAACGCTCTACGACATCGAAACGAAAAGTATCTTTAAAGACGACACACCACTGACCAAGCAAATGGAAGCAAAGATAAACAAATGGGATTATATAAAACTAAAAAGCTTCTGCACCTCAAAAGAAACGGTGACCAAGATACAAAGACAATCCACAGAGTGGGAAAGGATATTCACCCAATACCCATCTGACAAGGGGTTAATATCCAGGATATATCAGGCACTGGTAGCACTCCACAAGAAAAAAACAGCCAACCCTATCAAAAAATGGGGAGAAGAAATGAACAGAAGCTTCCAAAAAAGAAGAAATTCGAATGGCCAAAAGGCATATGAAAAAGTGTTCTTCATCTTTAATCATCAGGGAGATGCAAATCAAAACAACAATGAGGTACCACCTCATACCACAGAGACTGGCACACATCCAAAACAGCAGGAACAACCGGTGCTGGCGTGGATGTGGGGAAAAAGGGACTCTGATCCACTGTTGGTGGGAGTGCCAACTGGTCCAGCCCTTTTGGAAAACAATAGGGGCATTCCTCCGAAAACTAGATATTGAGCTCCCATTTGATCCAGCAATAGCACTCCTGGGAATATACCCGAGACCGGAAAACGCATAGCAGAAACACTATCTGTACTTCTTTATTCATCTCTGCGCTATTCACTATAGCTAGAACCTGGAAACAACCTAAATGCCCGAGAACAGAGGACTGGCTAAAGAAACTGTGGTTCATCTACACTATGGAATACTATGCGACTGTCAGAAAAGATGAAATTATGAAATTTACCTGCAAATGGATGGACATGGAGACTATCATGCTGAGTGAAATTAGTCAGAAGGAAAAGGACAGATATAGAATGACTGCATTCATTAATACGACATAAATAGATACCAGTGTTTTACTGGTGTGGGAAATGGTAATGGCAGATTAAAACTCACCATTGAATATACACAAAGAGACTTAAGTGATAAACTCTAAATACCTGCAGGGCTAGCCACAATGTGTAAAATAAGAGAGAGAGAGATGCAGAGACAGAGAGAGAGAGACAGAGAGAGAAAGAGAGGAAAGTGGGGTACCTGCTATTAAGGCAGCCTGGGGGTGGGTGGGAGGGGGTGGGGTACATTGGTGGTGGAAATAGGGCACTGGTGGAGGGATGGGTGCTGGTATACTGTATAAAAAATTTAAAAAAAAAATTGGCTTCCATTGTGGTTGTCTCAGGTTCTTATCAACAGTGTATGAGACTGTTGATAAATGCTGTTTCCCACCACCAATACGCCCTTTACCACTCCTTACCCCTCATCCCTCACACTTGGGGTGCACCCCTAGTGATGAGGAATAGGCACTTCCCTTCTTTCTCCCTCTCACTCTCTCCTGCTAACAGTTGTGATTACCTAGCCTCCCTAAATGATATGAAATGGTGTCTCGTTGAGATTTTGTTTCACATTTTACTGATTACTAATGATTTTGAGATTTTTTATACTTATTAGTCACTTGTTTACTTATGAGAATGTGTTTATATTTGCTTATTTAATCTTTTTAAAAATCAAAATTTAAGAGTTCTCAAATATACATATATATAAAGTACCTATGAAAGACATAATGTTATATAGAGAGAGGAGAGAAAGAACGTGAAAGGTAATGGCACCTTTGACTACAAGCTTTTTATTTTAGTAAAGTCAAATTTATAAACTTTTTACATTTTTTCCTATTTAATTTTTATTTCATTGGCTTATCTGGTAATTCTGTGATTAGTTTCAGTAGATTTTTCTCATATTTTCTCTTGAGCTTTATAGTTGTGGCTATATGTTTAGAGACAGACATGGGGCAGAGCTGCTACTGGTTCACACTGTGCTCAGATGCTCATGAGAAGCCCGGGAGGGATGGCAGGTTCTGGCCCTGGCCCACCACCCCAGCAGAGCCTCACAACAAGCCAGATGACCCCCCCACTCCATGAGGACCTCCATTTTCCACATCCGGACTTCCCCCTCGTCAGAACTCCATCCAGCAGACCAGCCTATCACAGCCCGGCTCATCGAGATCCACCCTGATGCAGTCTTTTTTAATCCGCCCAGGTATGCTGATCCAGAGACAGACATGGGGCAGAGCTGCTACTGGCTCTCACTGTGCTCAGATGCTCATGAGGAGCCCGAGAGGGATGGCAGGTTCTAGCCCTGGCCTGCCACCCCAGCAGAGCCTCACAACAAGCCAGATGAACCCCACTCCATGAAGACCTCCATTTTTCTCATCCGGACTTCTCCCCTTATCAGAACTCCTCCCAGCAGACCAGCCTATCATAGCCCAGCTGCGGCCGTGCGGTTCATCAATAAATGCTGGATTTTGAGATGACTACAAGAGTATGCTACCCCCACGGCAGAGCCTGGCAAGCTACTCGTGTCATATTTGATATGCCAAATACCAGTAACAGTTATAGACCTCATTCCCATGACCTGATGGAATGGTTTGAGGCTCTTTATGTTCTTGGAGCAAGCAGGTGCCCGTGAGCTCTACTTGCATGAGACAGGACATATGGAGATGTTACTAGTGCCCGCTCGAGCAAATCAATGATGAACGGGAAGACAGTGATATGTTTAAATCTATATTTTGAATTTGAATCTGTATAAAGTATGAAGTATTTATATTTTTGATATAGATATTGAATTGTTAAGAGTATTACTTGTCAAACATTTTCTCTATTTAAGTTGGACATTTTGTCAAAAATTTTTACTCCTCGTTTCCCAAGTCTATCTCATTGATTGATAAACTTATCTTTATAAGAATATGTGCTGTTTGTTACCAAAGCTTTTAGTAACTTTTGATATTATAAAATACTTGTCAATGGGTGGGAGAAAAAGAAACGAAAATACTTGTTCGACAACCTTGCTGTTTCTTAAAATTATTTCACTTCTTTTTAGTTTTTTTGCATTTTCGTGTGCCATATTTGCATCTCATGTTAATTTCTGAAAAAAGAAAGCAGTAGAATTTTGGTAAGGATTGTGCTGAATATATATTGAGGAATTGCTACTTTAATAATATTTGGTCTTTCAATTAATGACAACTGTCTTTTAATGTAGATTTTTTAATTTAGATAATTTAGATATTAATTTCCCTTGACAGTTATTGTACATTTCACTGTATAGATCTTATATATTTTAAGGCAAATACCCTTTGTGAATGGAATTATTTTCTTAATTTGTCTGTTCATTGGTGGTGTTTAGGCACATCATTAATTATGAATTTTTAGTTGTGGTCTGTGGTCTTGATTCTTGCCTGTGGTCTTGATTCTTGCCATATGCATTTACTGATTCTTGTAGGTGTGTAGATTGTCAATTTTCTACATATAACACATTGCCTTCTACAGAGAAAAAACTCCATTCCATGTGATACGATATTTTCCTTTACTTTTGGAACTTTATTATTAATTTTTGAAGTAACTTCAGGCAGAGAGCTAGTACTGCAGGGAAGCCACTTGCCTTGCATGCAGTTGACAGAGCATCACTTATGCTCTCCTGAGCATTTCCAGGAGTGATGCCTGAGACACAAGAGTCAGCCCTGACCACTACCTGGTCTGCCTAACCCCAACCCCCCCAACAAAACAAACATAAGAAATAAAACAGCAGAAACTCATAAAAAATCCTTAGCATATTATTTTATTAGAAAGCACATTCTTTAACAGAGTAGCACAGATTATTCAGACTAAGTTTATTTATTTTTTTACATTTTTTTTTTTTTTTGGGTCACAACCGACAATGCTCAGGGGTTACTCCTGTTCTCAGCATCCTGTAAGTTTAGACAGAACTTACATCCACTATTAAAATGACAAATATTTTAAGTAAATACTAAAAATATCATAATGCTAATTCTTTTTACTTATTATAAACTCATAATAGAAAATAACACAAAACATTAAAATAATAATCAAAACCTGAAGTGATCACTATTAATAATTTTGAGGCTTATATATACCAGAAGTATCTGTGTACTTATTTCTTCACATGAGGCTGCACTTTGCATACTATCTAGCAATTTACACATTTTCTTTTGGTGAGGGTGCGTCTCTCGAACAGAATTCAGGGGGCACAGACTGCGTAAGGGATATGTAGCCTGCTCTGTAGAACAGATGCTTCAGTGCTCGGTGATGTGGTGCTGCTGTTGCCCAGCAGTGCTGGGGCCTCCTGGGATTGGGGGGACTAGTGTTGTGGAACTAGAGCTTGGAGCCTTGTGCAGGCAAGGCATATGCACTCTCGGTTGACGGAGCACTCACCTGTAAACTACTGAATAGGCAGCGTTTAACATATTCGTACATGCCATGCATATCACATATGCATGTGCACACACACCAGTTTTCTTTTCCATTTATCCATTACCCACTTAAAATTTTTCTATGTCTTAGTGATTATAAATAATGCTGTAATGAGCACTGTTAATGCATTCCTTTAAAAACTTAGTTTAGGTCATTATAATGTTAAAGTTTACGGTGACGATGTCCAAAATTATTGCACTCCACAACCACCAAAGTGCCTATGACTCCTCATTAGTCCAATCTTCTTCCCTCTACCCTCCCACCACTGCTAATTCATCCTTAATGACCACAGAACATTCCACTGAAATGTCATTTTCAGAAGAATGAAAAACTGAATGTGAAAATTTATGATATCTTTATTTCTATCATAAAATATTTGCTGTATTTTTTTAGGCTCCTGTCAGAAGACATAGTTCTCAGAAAGATCAGTTGGGAAATAGGTTAGAAATATACAACTCATTGGCCTGGATTGCAATAAGAGCTGCCTCCCCAGGTGAGTGTGGTATTTTATTTAGTATTTCTTTTTACTGTGGTACCAGGTATCAGCTTACCAACTATTAAGACTGATAGAGTGTATTTATCTATACAAGTTAGAGGAAGTATTTCCATTTTTTGTTTTATGCTAATGATGTTTCTTTGGACACTGAGGGATGGTTTATGGTTTTAATTTTTTATTTGTTAGGCTGGGCTTTGTTTCAACTTTTCTTTAATATAATATTGACAGATACATGTGTTTACATATTTGTTATTTTGGCAAGTATCTGTTGTTGCTGCATGCAATAGCATATTTAAAGTGGCTTATGTATTAATTAAGTTGCCAACAATAATGATTTGCTTAACTAGTTATATACTGTGTTGAGGTCACATGTTATTTTTGGTCATCTTATTTTTTTCTCTGCAATATATATTGAATATTATTTTATAAATATCTTTCACATTATTTGCATAGTGGATAATCAGTAATCTTGTACTTATGAATTCTAATTCATGCATTCATATTAGGTCAGTGAAGCTGTGCTGGCAATTAACCAGCATTTTGGAAAGAAGAATACTAAAACTGATAAAGGCAGTAAAGACATATTACCAACTATCCCAGAGTTTGCAGCTATGGATCTTTTCTCTTCCTACACAGATTATTTGCTTGGTATGTTTGAATGTCTAGATAATATACATCAATTTATTATAAGTATATAATGCATAATATAATCTCAAAGTCCTACTGGTAATGATTTTTTGGTATTTAGTTCATAGAGAATAATGATCTGAGGAACCTCTGAGTGAAAATAGAGGTCTACAGGCTCAGCTTCTAGAACTAATGGACCTCCGTTACTGCCACCATGTTGCAGATGTGGAAAATGCAATTCTTTGTATGTTTATTTTATAGCTCATATATATCGAGTGAAACATTAGGGGAATATCTTCTTGATTCCTGAAAATTTTTTTCTCACTCTTATACTCTTAGATAACTCCATAGGTTTTTATTTTTTCAATGGCATATCTGTGAGTGAGGGTGGGAGTTTGTGTTTAAGCTTTTTATCTCAGTAAATGTTCATATTAGCTTCCTTCATGCAATTTTCTGCATTTGATATGATGTTCTATCTATGGAAAAAATCTCATACTACTTTCATATGCAGGCATTAAATATTAGTATTTGTTCAGTTAATGACTGAAAGGGTTCCGGAATTTAGGCTTGGTCTTATTACTATTTATGATTCCTTTGTTAGTAAACTATGTTATAAACCTCCAAGTTTGATTAGTAATACAAATATTTAGCACTCACTTACGTATTTCTTCATTTGGAATTTGGGGTATTTGTGGGGCACCGATGAGAGGTGCATACCTGTCTGTATTTAGAGCTTACTTCTGGCTGTGTGCTCAGGAATCACTATTGGCCGTGTTGGGGGCACCGTCATATGGTTCCAGGAATAGAGTCAGGATCAGTCGTGTACAAAGCAAGTGCCTTACCTGCTGCACATTCCTTCTAGTACTTGGACAATATTCTTGCTGAGTACTTCTTGCTAAGTGCTGGGCTAGAAGAAGCATGGTGCTAGAGTCTTAGTTCCATACTGATGTTTCAGTAGTAACTTGATCTATTTTTGCTCACTAAGTACGCATTGAAGCAAAGATGATGAGGAATGTTCATAACCTGATGGCCATGAGTAGTCTTGTAAGAGCCTCTACTGGTTAGGCAGCCACTGATCTGCTAATTTGCCAGTGAACCTAAACTTGTCAAGCTAAAGAGTCAGGATGTGAAACTGTCCCTTTTCATGGCAACAGATCAAATCTTTTAACTGAATTTTATGGCAAAGAATTGATTTATTTGGGGAACAGTAGCATCCCCAAAAAGTGCTTGGGCGCCTCGAGCCTCCTAGTGATACTTGGTGTAACTATAGCATCTGCCTGGGGCCACCGGGGTCAGAGCTAGCAGTGCTCAGGGGCCCTGCAGTATGGGGATAAACTCTGGCTCTGCACTGCAGATGTATGCACTCCAGCTCTTTAAACTGTCTCCCAGTGCAAAGCTGTTTTCTTATTCTTAAGCTTTCATTGTTTTTGAGTCATCTGATTTGTGGACTGTAACCTGGACATAAGTGCATACATAGTCTTAGCTATGTGTCCTCATAATGGGTGTCTAGGGACTGAACAGGGCATCCTGGCAGCCCAACAACTAGTAGGAGCTGGTCACTGCTTCTTTTACATGGGCTGCTTGGTCCATAATCCCTGGATACAGTCTTAATAGCACGCATTTTAATGTACTACATAATATGCATAATGATATTTTTTCCATTTATACCTAGAACTTGCAGGATGATGTAATTTCTGTCAACTTGGTTTCTCTCAACTTTACCCATCAACTGCAAGAATAAGAGTCATTTATGAATAAATATAAAATACAGTAAATTTAACAGTTTGAGTTTTTCGCCATTATTCAACTTCCTACATGGCTGATGTTTTGTTATTTATGAAAGTTGTGTCTTTTTTAAAATTATGTACATTTTTTCTTGTGCTTCTCCATTCTTTAGGGCAGGCACAGCAAGCTTCAGTTGAGATGCTGTATTACTGAGTTATTAAAATATTGTGTTGTATACCAGATGAGCCTAAAACTCAGATAAGCTGGTGTAATTTTTTTTTTCTGCCAGGGATGTTTGGATATTTATAATATCTTTCACAGGGCATTTAAGACTGAGGACAAGCAGGGATATGGGCAGCCAATCAGAAGCCTGTGTGTTGAGTCATTTTCTGGACTAGAACAGAGGCTTTTTCAGGCTTTATGTGGCACATGGGCTGATTGTTCTCCACCCTAGAACAGCATAAATTTGATATCATGTTTTCTGCTTCACGTTGCAGGTTGGTTTAGTTGTACTCCATGTGCATGTGTTATGAGGCACTGGCTACAAGGGGCACTGGCTAACTTGGAAGCTCTTTTCATAAATACACAAGTGAAGAACCACAACACAGCACACAAAGCCACATGAGGTGTCTTTCCACATCCTGCCCTACTGGTCATGGTTGTATAACCAAGTTTTAGTGCCCATTGAAGTAAGAATGTGTTTGTTCTCTTTCCAAAAAAGAAGGGAGAGAGGCATGCATGCTTACTGAATAATTGTGCAGACTTTCTTATACTACAAGTTTGATCGAGACCAATGACTAGCTGGGCAGAATTCTGAAGCCCTGCATTGAAAAATGGGAAAAAGTGCTGCTGTGATGAATTAATGATGTGTCCCTGAACACACAATAGGGAAGGTCATCCATAAACAAACGATCTTAGTTGATCCATTTGAGCAGGGGGACTTATATCCAATTCTTAGCTCTGCTTGAAACTAAGATGGAAGCTTTTTTTTTCAGTGATTTTCATAGTATGTCCCAATTTTTTCTTTCTCATTTTGTATCACTAGCTTTTACTGTTTTGCAGAAGCAGTAATTTTTAATGACCAAATTGTAAAGTCCAATATGTACTGCATTTTGCCTCACCCTGAAGAATAATAATTATGCCCTTCAGTCTTTCCCCACCAGGCTGATAATTAATTCATATTGATGATTTCTCTCATTTTGATATTTGGGTTAGGAGGAAATACTTAAAAATGCCCCACTGGGTATCACAAATACCCGGATGGTAGTGGAGCACATATTATAATGAGCTTCTAAAGGGCATGGAGCAATTGATAAGCCTTTTTTGTAGTTCTGTTCATAAACAGCACAGCATAAATTATTATCCTAGAGAAAGCTTCTTTAGAAATCTTAACTTTTAAAAACATTAGCTAGCTGATCTGGTGATCGTCCCTGAATTAGATCTGAACTAGAAACATCCAAGAACCATAAACAATATTCATTGTTACTGTGTGCAGAGCACTGTACCAGGCCTTTTAGTCCAGAGGGAAGGGAGTGACAGGACATATCAAGAAGTGGGCCTTGTCTTTCATGAGTACCCAGCCATTGGACTATCAGAACAGGAGTACATAATGGCATCTTTGAATCTTTATGTAAAGAATGGCCATTCCAAAGACTAGGAATACTAGGAATACTTTTATCTGGAAGGTTCATGACAGAGATGGGAAGTCAGGGAGAATGTCCAGCAGCACATTTTCTTGAGAACAGTTGTCCGTTAGAGAAACATGGTGGTAGAAAAGACTAGCAAGAGTGTGGAGGATGGAAGCATGTAAAATCTTGCCAGAACTAGAAAGCAGTCATGTAACATCTGTAGAACCGTAAGAGATAGGGATGCAGCTGTTTTCATTTATTGCAGTTTCTTCTACATCCTTATAGAAGTAGAGACCCTGCAATGATAATTTATTTAGATTCAGTGGCCAACAGATTTGCCAGATGCTTGCTTTGGGTCTAATTGCTGTTAAATATTCTCCACCCATTTCGTCTTGATTTTCTGTGGCCTTAAGAAAAATAAATTCAGATTTGATATGAATAAATTTCATAAAGAATTTTGAAGTGAGACTAATATTTTAGATTAGTGTTCTTGAATGTACCATCTCACAACTAAGTACTCTTGATACATAGAAAAGTGTAAGTACCTGTCATGCTAAAAACTACTGTCAGAATATTATATGGAAATCTCTGGACAGAACCCTAATCGCAGGTGACCATTAATATATGTATTGTCTCTTGAAACATAGAAAACTTTCCAGTCGGGAGGTGGGGCGGGGAGGCTGTTTGTTTCTTACCATTATGCTCCTGCTTTAAAGGCACTGAGTCAAGAATTATGGAAAACTATTAGGAATTTCTCTGGAACCAACACAGTTCAAGGCTTATAATACAACAGAAAGCCAGATAATCAGAATGCACCAGATAATCATAGGCTGAGTGACCCCCTCATTCCAGCACTTTCTTAAGTAAATTGTGCATGTTTGGATTCTGGGCTAGAAATCTAGGAGAGAAATCGCTGTGCCCGATGGTAGGTCTAGCTTTAATATTATGAGGATCCTCCATACTGTTTTCTACAATGGCTGTACCAGTTTATATTCCCTCCAACACTGTATAAAAGTTGCTTTATTTGACCCCTTGCCAAGAAGATGTCCCCACTTTCAGTGCACAGTTTGGTGACCTTTGGGAAATGTATGCGTCTGTAGAGCCACTCCACTAGTTGCTTTTGTAAGTTGCTCTGTGCTGGACTGTGCAACAGGTAGTGCATTATCAGGGCTTGAGACTTGAATGAGGTCTCCCAAAACATAGCTGGTAAACATTTCCATAAGTGTGAAGGTAGACCGAAAGATACAGAGTTTATCTTCATGTGCACTATTCAGAATTTCACCAAGAATCCACTTTAGATAGACTGAATGAATTTGAACTGACGATGCAGGTATATTAGTATGAATCAGCATAAATCACTGTCTTTTAGAACAAGTAAAATACACATAACTCTGGTTAGGGTTAGTGGGTAATTGTTGTTTCCAATGGACAATCCTCCCCACCCTCCATCCCCAATGCAGGAAAGGAGAGATGCTTTCTTTCCTCCCAAATTTTAGAAATAAAGTTTAGATATTATACCTGGACTGATTCTTGCATTGCATTGGAATTAGGAGGAGAAAGAAAATGATTGAAAGCATTCTGTTAGAAAAAAGTGAAAGAACTTCTTTTCTTCAAAGGAACAAACTTTTAAACTGATCTTAATATTGCTCTAGACATTAGGGATCAAATGTCATTGATCAAGTTGCAGACATAGAGATTTTTTGTCTTTTAACTTTGCTCAGTTATTTGCATGATAATTTACTCTCAAGAATCAAAAGCTCAGAAGGTACAAAAGGGGGGAGGAAACTATCCCCCTGTCTTTGCTGCAAAGGGGTTCGTCCTCAGCCCCCACCAGAGACAATCAGTATCGCCAGTGCATTATTGCCCAGTTGCTGCTACAAATAAGTACACATTTAGTGGCTTAAAATAGAGCAACACAGATACTTTATTTTCCAATTCTGGAGGTCAAGAGTCTAAGGTGGAGCCCCTGGGTTATAATTGAGGCACCAGCAGGGCTACAAGGGAAGACCGTATGTGGTGCCAGAGATATAGGTCAGCAGTGTGACGCCATGTACCTTACCCAGACCACTATCGCTCCAGCCCCCATACTTTAGCCATATGCAGAAAGAGTATGTAAATGTAATATACAGACACATGTTTGTAAGTGTTATGTCTGTGTACCCAATAGGTATATTAGTGTAAATAGATTGGTGTATCACTTGTATCACTTGTCTTCCCATTGTTCATCGATTTGCTCGAGCGGGCATCAGTAACATCTCCATATGTCCTGTCTCATGCTAGTGTAGCCCAAGGGCATCTGCTCGCTCCAGAAACATGAAGAGCCTCAAACCATTCCATCAGGTCATGGGAATGAGGTCTATAATTGTTACTGGTTTTGGCATATCAAATACAAGATGGGTAGCTTGCCAGGCTCTGCCGTGTGGGTGGAATACTCTATTGGTGTATATTAATCTATAATTTTACACTTATATATTTGTATATAAACATTATTTATATCATTTATATGTATAAACATAATGTATATATGTATATATACCATATATAAACATCACTTTATATATAGGTATATGAACATGATATATATATATATGTGCATAGGTTAATATAAATATTGGGTCAATTCTCCTAAGGGAGAGTTTTGAATCAAAGGATGGATTCAATTACAGGTTTGACACATTTTGCAAGATGCCTTCCATAAATATTATACTGGTTTGTTCTTTTGCCAGCAATCAATAAGAACAATCCTTCTTTGAATTCTTGCTAATGTGGCTATATTATAATAATTTATTTTGACCTCTGTTAATATATACTTATTTCAGGATGAACATATATAGGTTTAATTCTTCATGTCCCCAACACACACACACACACACACACACACACACACACACCAAACGCAAACATTGTTTCTAGATTTTTATTAAGCTATTCTCACATTTTTGTGAATTTTTATAAACACTTTATAAATGTATAAAATATGTATATTTATAAACATAACTTTTAAAAAAGTTGTTCAGCCCACTGTTTCTCTTGCATCATCACCAGTTAGCCACATTGAAGGAGATCTTTGAAGAGTTGATGCTGATCCTGCGAGTAAATATAGAAACCTACATGTCTAACATTCATAAAATAGTTACACAATTCTGAAGATTAGTTATTTACTGAGTCTTCATGTTTGCTGCTACATCCTTCGTCCAACAAGTTGCTTGTTTGAAAATGTCACAGTTTTATTTGCCAAATCCTTAACCAGTGGAGATTGTTGCACACAGGATATTTTAAAACTTGTATCTTATGATATGAATTCAGCACTGTCAAGCGCACATTTTATTAACTGGAGGATCTTTGTGTGCTCATCTCTATCATGCAACATAATAACTTACTCTATGAGGTACTTTACTGACTTTTTATTTGTAATTTGAAAAGCTGTAAAAATTATGTTGGCTTATATGGAAATTATGACAAATCATTTGAAGTTTTGGTTTCTTTTCCTTTAAACTACTAACAGTTGGTTTCAGTATGCTTCAACCTAACTGCCGCTGTGAGCCTATTTTTAAAATATGCAACTCACTATCAACAAGTTATTTGATGATTTCTTTCTGATATTTATATCTTGCTGTTACCCTCTGTCAACTTCATACCCTCAACCTGATGACAATTCCATGTATGTTGTAATTTGGTGTGAAAGAAGTCAAACTGAACACATTTCCATAAAAGCAGACACACTAAAATATAGGTTGGAACCGAGAGCCAAGAGATAAAGCTCCACCTAACAGAATGTTAATTTACAGTAAAGGATCCAATGGATATTCTTAAAGCATTAAATGGAAAAAAAATCTCTTCAAATAGTGTTGGGCAAAGTGAAAACCACCTACAAGAGAACAAACTTCGGTCACTTCCTCACCATACGCTTCCTACTGAAGATCAGTTCTGTTTCCCTTGCCATTCACCATCTGTTATTCCCCTTCTGTGTTATATCCTGCCTATTAGAGTTCCTTCTGAGTCTGACTTTCTGACTTCTCTCAGTGTGACACTTTCCAGACCCATCCACGGAGCAGTAAATTGCAAAATTTTACCTTCAGAAATTTCTTTTTTCAATTCAGAAATGTCATGGCTCCTATTTCTCTAAATTATTTCCTTACAATATTCATATTTTACTAAATTAAAGATATCTGTGTATAAAAAGTTATCAGTATCATTAATCTAATCCCATCTTCCATGATTCTCGTTTAATTGCTTGGGTGTGTGTGGCATCTCCAAACTTATTTTATTGTGCGCTTTGTTTTGTGCCTGAAAAAAAGACTCAGAGAGATAGAACAGTGGGCCCAGGGGTTTGCCTTCCACATGGATGACCTATATTCAATCCTGGGCACCCTATATCGTCCTGAATCTGCTGGGTATATACCCTGAGAATTCCTGGGTGTGGCCCAAACCTCCCCCTCCAACATTTCAGGTGTGTGATTATCACTAAAAGTTTAACTTACTTATTTTCTCCCAACAACATATTCCTCTCACCTATTTTGCCAGTGGGCCTCTGTCCTCCACCTCCCACTATAATCACCACCACTATATTGTCAGGATCTAAGAGCTTGTTCTTCTGTTTAAATTGCTTCTCTTATCTTCCACATTTTATCTTCATGTATGATTGAGTGTGACCGTGCTTGTTTATCTTTTTCTATAAATTTGTTTCACTCCAAAGGACATGTGCTTCCCCCTTCCCCACCCCAGGGTTATTTTTCCAGGAAATCCTAATATTTATATTATAATTTTTTTAACCCTAGGTAACAACCAAGTAGTCTTCCAGACTGGTGGTAACCAAAGTGTTGCCTACCAAAGTGATGAGTTGAGTGACATCACTGATGCTGCAAAGAGAACTGAGACCAAACTGGATGTTACCTGGATTCTTCTGTTGCTACTACATTCACCTGCAAAGAACTAATAATATGAGCAAATTGCTAGGTAGGGTTTTAATGTATTAAGTATTTAATGTATTAGTGCATGTAACATCTTCTGATCTGTAGTCAGATGCGTTATCCATTGTGCCACTGGCCCGCACGTGTATTGCTGTATTTAAAAGGGACATATTCAGGAGGCGGAGAGCTAGCTTAAAGGGAAGCCTTGCTCGTGTTTGACCCCAGTTGGTTCCCGGTCCCTATGGCACCTACAACACTGCTGGGAGTGGCCCCTGCCCCACTGAGCACTGTCTGGGGGTCCCTAAACAACCAAACGAAGAACTCCTTTTGAACAATAAAATCGTTTTTCAAGAGGACTACTCCCTAAGCAGTGCTTATGCAGCCAGGGGCCACTCACTGAAGGTACTTGGGATAGCTGTTTGAGCCTGAAGTCACAGTACTCAGGTTCAGCAGTGCTCAAGGCCACCAAAGTCACTCCTAGCTCAGGGCCTGGTGCATTTTAGTCCTTTGTGCTGTTTCCTAGAGTTAGAAGATCTTTTAACATATTGGAGCGAGCTGTCAATCAGAAGATGAAATTTTTCAGTTCATTGCCGGAAATAAGCAGATGTCTCGATAAAATAGTTTCAGTGAAATCTTGAATGAAAAAGTGATTGGAAGGAGGCATCCAGAGACTTGCCAAGACTTCCCACATGGTCTGGGGCTCAAAATAGTTTAGAATTAGAGTGACCAGAATGGGATAAGCGATAAAATAAGCAAAGTGACAATCCTGCCTAAGTGAGAGTATTGGTGACCAGCAGGTTAAAAGAAGTCGTGCATCTCTTCACACAGGGTACTTCACGTTAGTTTATTTTTATCAGTGATGCAGTCCGAAGAATAACTTGAAGAACTGGTATACTCTGCCTCACTCTAGTCCCTCTTGTGGCTTTCTGGTGAGGTCTATTATTGTGTTTAATAACCCAGGAGCTTAGTGATATGTTTATCTGGGCAAAGAGTCTGCATAGACAGATTGGCTCCCAACCCCCACCTACAGGACCTAGAAACCACATGGGAAAAATGCTCTGATTGTAGAGTGCAGTTTCCAGTTGTGAGCAATGCATTAAACCAGGACTGGAAAGGGGGTGTTAGGGAGGGAAATGTAAAACGTGTCATGGGGGACAAGAATAAGGAAAGATCAGCAACAAGAGACATGGACGTGAGCCAGTGCTAACAGTCTTGGTCATGCCTTGCGCTATATCAACTCTCGGAATTCTCTGCTGTCGTTTGTCATGTCGTATGCCCCATGTTTTCTGCTACTTCACTGTGGCTTATTTCTTGAAGTTACTAAGGCATGCCTAGGCAGGACAGTCTTGAAGTCCACGGAATCCAGGGATTCTTAACACCTAAGAGTAGGCTTCAGCTATTGAAGTGGGGAACAGCAGGAAAAATCCTAGTTTCCAAGTCACTGACCAGGACAGATATACATATTTTGTTGTATTTTTGTTTTGTGTGTTCAGAAGATCCCCAGGAGGACTGAGTTCTCATTTCCCATAACAACACATTTATTCTCTTATGCTCCTTGATGTCAGTTTTCAAAGAAATGATCTGCACCTCAATTCTGGCTTTAAGATCTGTTTTGGGGAGCACCCCTAAGACACCAAGATAGAACATTTTTGCATGGACAAAACATTGCTTAGGCCCAAAGCAATCTTCTATGATGCTTGTTTCTTTCCTGTAGCAATTCCACTCAATTTAACATTTACAGTGACAGGCTAAGATGGGGATGCGCAGGGATAATGACTAGTGAGCAGATACCAGTTTGGAGAACATTCCATTACCTAATATGACTAAATTGGCTTCTTTTTGTTTCTGGAAGCATCTTTAAAGTCAGAAACCGGGAGTTCCGTGCAGGCCGACATCCTCTTCACATCCCTTTTCAACTCTGCATTGATTTTACGGCAAAAAGAAATGCATTTTTTCCTTAAAAAATTCTTACAACTGTATTCTTCATCTTGCATTGATGAATTTCCAAAAGAATTACTTGAAGAATGGGGAAAACATACCATCTTCAGAAAGAAACTTATTTGAGACATCAGGCAAGGTAATGTTTTAAAAATATTATAATTTATAAATTTTTTTTAAAAATCATTGTTATATTTTTTGATGGAATCACAATAGCCTCATGGTTGAAACAGATTTGTATTTTCCAAGATTTGTATTTGCTCATTCTTTCTGTCCTTAGAGAAAATACCAATACCTTGAATATTTTGGAAAGTTTTTTTTATTTTATCCTTCCAAATTTTCAGACTATTTCAGGATTTTTTTTCTTCATATAATGTATTATTTTTGTGTTTTTACACATGGTGTCTCAGGCAGTTATTTTACTCAATCACTCCATAATACAACAAAACTCAATCTTAATTTTCAGTATGTTGCCCCTTGAGGTGTTGTCCTGCCCCTCGAGGTGTTGCAGATGTGGCTGCAGTGCCCGGCTGTGTTGGCAGGTGGAAGACAGGAAACAGACTTCGTCTACACCCAGGGCTCTGCCCTGTGGGCCCTGGATGGTTGATGGTCTGACATAGAAAAAGACTGGGCCCCCCTGGGATGAACCCAGAGCCACGGCAGAGCCTGGCAAGCTACCTGTGGTGTATTCAATATGCCAAAAACAGTAACAATAATGGACCTCATTCCCACTGAATGGAGACATTACTGGCACCCACTCAAGCACATAGATGAAAACGCGAAGACAAATGACAAGTGGCAAGTGAAAACAGTTCACTTGTGTAGCGTTTGCAGTTATAAAGGTGAATAAAAATTACTAATACCAAAAGTTTTAAATAAAAACATTTTAATTAATTAATTTATTTATTTACTCTTTTTTTTTTAGTCACACTTGGCAATGCTCAGGGGTTACTCCTGACTCTGTACTCAGGAATTACTCCTGGCGGTGCTCGGGGCCCATATGGGATACTGGTGATCCAACCCAGGTCAGCCGTGTGCAAGGCAAATGCGCTACCGCTGTGCTATCACTCTGGCCCCTAAAAGCATTTTTAGAAATGTTATTAATTGGTTGGACTTTTCAAAAATATGTAATGTGGAAACTTATTTCAGTTACCTACTGAGGTGACATAAAAATAGGAGTAAGAGTGTCAGATTTGAGTTGTTGTTCCGCGGGCCACACCTGATGGTGCTTAGGGATCACTCTTTGTGGTGTTCTGGGGCCAGTGCAGTGCTGGGGATAAATCAGCATTGTCTGCATAAAGGCAAGCAGCTTAACTCCTGTATAACTTCTCTGCTCTGGACATTTTTCTCTAAAGCTACCAGGAACTTGAATAATAGTAATATTTTAATAAATTGCTTGAAATGACTAAATAGGGAGATGATTATATAGATGAAGAGCCTGGTTGAAATTTGATTCATTCACCAAGCATATGTTGAGTACTAACACTGTATTGGACATTGGACTATATGTTAGCTGGTGAAGAAAGTCTTAAAAGTTCAGTTTCTCTACATTTCTGATGTTGGTAGTAGACAAATATGGCTATATTTAGGAAAGGAAATATGGTTGCAATTGAGGATTTTATTTTTTTTTTTTTGGCCACACCTGGTTGTACTCAGGGCTTACGCCTGACTCTATGCTTAGGTATCACTCCTGGTGGGCTCAGAGGACTGTAGTTATTTTGTAACTAAGGGGACCCCTGGGGAAAGAGGAGATAGTTTATCAGTCTAAGGCAACAGATGCTCAAAGATTCACAGGCACATGCTCAGCCTGACTGAGACAGAGTCACCCATACAGGCCAGGCCATAGAGTCTTAGTGATGACAAAGTTTATTAGGGAAATCAATGTTTAAGTAGAGGCTGAGGGAGAGTGCCTATGTGTACTAATGGCAGGTGGTGGAGGAAGGCAGAGTATTGTATGACTAGAGAAAAGTTGCTGGAGCATTGTCCTTGACTCTCTAAGGCAGAAGCAAGGTTGAAGTATACTGACACCCAAACATGTCTTTCCCATGTTTCCAAGCCATCACCGCCAGCAAATGAAGACCAATTAATCTGTGTTCTGAGAAATGTCAAGTTTCCCAGGCAACAGTACAGTTCCCAGAGAAGTCAGGACCTGCAGAATTCCCTATGGGCCCACTGATTTTCCGTGATCAAGGGGTCATAATAGGAAGAACTCCAAGGGGGACCATATGGGGTATCAGGAATCAAACGTGGGTTAGTGATTTGCAATGAAAGTGCCCTACACACTGTAATATCAATCTAGCTTCAGAAGGTGCTTTTCAAAGATAAGTTAGCAGGTATTGTAGCAAATGAAGAGGAGGGAGGAGGAGGGAGGAAGAGGAGGAGGAGGAGGGAGGAGGAAGAGGAGGAAGAGGAGGAGGAGAGAAGAAGAATGAAAGCACATTAGTTGTATTTGCTTTGTAGCCCTACTAGACAAAGGATATGTAAAAGGTTGTTTATCCAGAGAAACTGAGATACTGAAGCTTTTAGCCATAAAAATAACACTATCACTATCTTCCCGTTCATCATCGATTTGCTCGAGCGGGCACCAGTAACATTTTCATATGTCCTGTCTCATGCTAGTAGGGCATCTGCTTGCTCCAGGAACATAAAGACCCTCAAACCATTATATTAGGTCATGGAAACGACCTAATATAATTGTTACTGATATTTGGCATATCAAATACTGGTATTTGGCATATCAAATAGAAATAACAAAGAGAGGAAAACAATTTATTTTTTAAGGAAAATTCAAAACAAGCCAAGTAATGGCATATGTACACAGTGGAATACTGTAAGAAAAGATTAACTTAGGTGGTTTGCTGCATCATGGCTGGAGCTGGATGACATTATGTCATGTGAGATAAGGAGAGGGAGAAGAAAATATTGAATGGCCGCACTCAGCTGTGGAATATAGAGAAAAAAACAAGTGAATGGACAGTATCAAACAGTGCCAAAGCCTTGATGTTGGATTATAGAACC
Source organism: Cryptotis parvus (assembly GCA_021461705.1). NCBI lineage: Eukaryota > Metazoa > Chordata > Mammalia > Eulipotyphla > Soricidae > Cryptotis > Cryptotis parvus. Next base: position 187,240 of record JAJIBD010021543.1, read on the forward strand.
GAGTAACAAATACTGGCGGAGGGGTAGAGGAATAAAGATGTGACCAGAGATGATATGGTTGTGGTACTGTTGTGGTGGGTAAAAGTAACTTTGTGTATCACTACCACAAATGTTAATGTTATCTGTAATAATATTAGCTAAACTCTAATAAAATCTTTAATAAAATTAAAAAAGAGAAGCCAAATGTTACGACAAGCCTCCTTAATACTAGTGGGGAACAACTACCTTTAATATCTGTCACATGTAGGAGTAACAAATGTTCACTCCATGCAAACAGTTTGTTCTAAAAAAAAAGCAGACTCATGTATATCCAAAATTCTTTTTCTCAAAGTCATCTAGGGAGATGGCAGAGCTGGAAAGACCAGGAACATAATGTTGATGTCTGGGTCCTCCACTCTGAAATAAGCAGTAGGAGAGGGATAAAATCATTTCTGTCTCTCCCGACACCCTCATCCACCCTTCCTGGGCTAACCTCCTTAGGAACACTGCCGTGTGTCCCAAGACTTTGCTGACATTTTAGAACAGGGAGTATAGTATGGGAGGGCCAAGGACTATATTTTCATGGTTATATTCTTGTGAATATTGTGTAACAGCTTTAAACTGCAGCGTGACTTCTTTAAATAGTTTCTGAAAAGGAGCTCTGCTTGAGTATTTTAATATTAAGGGCAGCCTATCATTACCTGGTTCCCAGGGACGAAGCACCAAAGCACAGCCTTGAATACCTTGTAAGTACATGTGACATTTATAATGGCAGCAATGTTATCAAAGAGTTGTTTCACCCTGTTTGCTCTTTCTTTAAATATAATTAATGTAACACTCTCCCAGGATAATAAGTTCTAGAGATCACTGTCGATTGCCTGACAGGTGCAAGCCACCTAATCATGTGTTTGTTTCACTGGTGTAGACAGCTAACGAGCATAAAGCCTTTTGAATTAAAAAAAAAACACACACACACAACTCTAAGCTTGCCTGATTTTTATAACATCACTTTTGAGCTTTTAATCACTCAAGGGGTTACTTCAATCAAACTCTTTCCACAATTTTGTACTTAAATCTGATCCCCCCCGATGAAAGATATGCCTTTCCAGAATGATCCTTGTCATGTATTATGCTCATGATATGCTCATATGCAGACTTGTATGAGTCTGCTTGTTGTCAGTCCTGTGAGCCCTGTAATAGAAATGCACGGGCGACATGTAAATTACACTGAGATCCTCCCAAAGGATATGATTAAAATTGTGCACGGTGCTGCCTGTGGTAGTGTGCTAGGACCAGTATTTGACCAGTGAAAGCGACTGGTTGATTGTAAGTCTGTGCCCAATAAGAGTTCTGGTCAGTCTGATGTCTGTTTCCTTTCAAGGAACAAATTAAACATACCCCAATTTTACAGTGATATGACAATAAATTTATGTGCGTGATCCTACTAGCAATTAGATATTATATGCTTTTTTAAGATAACGGAAAATTTTCTTTCTAGATGTTGAGTTCTATTGCTACCGTTAATAAAGCAACAACACTAACTCTGCATATATTGAAATAAAAGTTCTTTGTTATTTTTCACTACTATTAAAAAAGGTATTTACTTGTGAATATGGAAGTTAAGCCTCTGAAAGTCAATACTTTTTCTAATTAATCATTTATGTTATTTTGGTGAAACAAACACAGAATCACTCTGATTAATCGCTTTTGAGTAGTTATTTAGCCTAAATAATTTTGCTTATTGTACATTTTGGTCATGCTTTTAGAATTTAGTGAGAGTTCTTACTCCTAAGATCATCTCCAGACATTTTTGAAAAGTTTTCACATATAATATTGCCTTTCAGTTAAGACAGTTCTTTTCTTTTATCTGTAGCTAACGTGAAAGGTCAATGTCTTTATTTCCTTTTATTTTATTTTGAAGAATTGCATTGACAGTCATGCCTTGAATAGGCTAAGAATAATGGGAGATACAAAGCCTTATAGAAACACCAGATGCTTCTCTCTGGTCACTGACTTCATCCCCTTGGTCGCCAAACCCTAATATAGTTTAGATGTCAAGAATTTAATAGACTGCTTCTCAGTTACCTTGCTTTATCTTTGGAACTGCAAGAGGTCGATTTTGGGAAATAGTTTGTATTCCACTGAAGAAGGTATCTTCCTTTTAAGAATTGAAGTATTTTTGCTATTATCTCTCTGGCTTGCCTTAATTTTAGTTAGTAACCATGCTTTGCTTTCTTAACTTCTTTAAATACTGAAATGGGGGGCTGGGGCAGAGAGAGGGAGTACAGTGGGCAAGACAAGGCCTCACATGCAGCCAACCCAGGTTTGGTCCTCTGGGCACTGCCTGAAGGGAGTGCAGAGCCATGAAAGAATAGGCAGAATTGGGTGTGGCCAGCCCCACCCCAAAAATAAATGAAGTGTGGGTGGGCCCGAGGTGTTGCACGTGTGGCTGTGGTACCCAGCTGCGTAGACAGGTGGCAGACAGGAGACAGGCTTGTCTATACCCAGGGCTCTACCCCGTGGGCCCTGGTGGTTGATGGTTTGACATACGAAAAGAGTGGGACCCGGGGTGAACCCAGAGCCATGACAGAGCCTGGCAAGCTACCCATGGTGTATTCGATATGCCAAACAGTAACAATAATGGACCTCATTCCCAGTGTATGGAGACATTACTGGTGCCTGCTCGAGCAAATCCATGAACAACGGGAAGATAAGTGACAAGTGGGTGGGCCGAGAGATAGTATGAGCAATAAGTTTATGAAGAGTAGGGCACTTAGCTTGCATGTGGCCAACCTTTGTTAAATCCCCAACACTGCATGTGAGCCCTCAAGCACTGCCAGGGCTGGATAGACAGTACAGGGGTTAAGGCATATTCATGCATGCAGCAGCCCCCATGTTAAATCCCTGCTACCAAGTGGCTCCCTGTGCTTAGCTGGGTACAGTGCTGGAGACTCCTGAACACTAGCTGGGTGATCTCCAACTCTGTAGGGTCTAAGCAGCCATGCATCCCAGGCCTACACATTGAAACGCTGGTCACTTAAAATCCTGGGAAAGGGCCCTCTCCCCACCCCATCCCCTGGCCTTCTGAGCACTGCTTGAGAGGTATCCCCTGCAAAAGTTTAAATTGACAATTTAACTTAACATATTAAATTGACAATTTAACTCTCTACATTTATGTGTCTTGAAAATGTTAGATTTATTTGGGGAATCAGTCACATTCATTGGAAGAAGGAACGAGAGTAATGGATATCAATCCTCTAGAACAAAAATGGCATCTTATTTTTCATATGGCACTGCAAAAAATGCCATGTAAACAGATAATAAATAATAACCACACCCTCAGTATATTTACCAGTGAATAGGTCTGGAGAAAAGAGTAGACATCTTAGCAACTGTTCTGATCTTAAATCTGAAACAATAGCTTAGATATTTGTCCTCCAGAATTTTGCTTTGAGAGATTCTCCACAGTGGGGAGGCATTTATTGAATCCACTGAATTTTGAAGCATATTTTTTCTGTAGGACAGTGTTCTCAGTGACAGTAAAGATACAGTTTTAAGATCTAAATCCAAAATACAAGCTGAGACAATTCCCAGAGTTTTCTATAGAAGCCAACGTTGAATGAATATTGAATGAGTGTTTTAAATATTGAATGAATTCATTACCAACAGTCACACTGATATTTCTGTTTGTTCCCTAGGTAGTTGGTGAACCTTCTGTGCCTGCCGTTGTATCATTAAAGATCATTCCCTAGCACAGTTGATAAAACAGTGATATCAACAGATATGGCAACACAAGCTCAAAACAAAGAACTTTGTTTTCAATGGTACATTCCTCCACTGGAGAAACCTCCAAGGGATACGGAACCGATGGTGTGTAGTACCTAAGTATTATGTATCAACATTATGCTTAGTAAGCTAAGTTTTACAACAAAGTTGAACTAGTGCATTACCATGGAGAATAACCTCATAATATTGGCTAAATATATAGTGGCAAAGAATCTCAATAGAACCATATGTTACTGGGCAAGTATGGTTCAAGACAATGTTTTTCCTTTTCTTCCTCTTACAGTAAAAGTTTCAATGTGTTACCATTATACTTACTTTTTAGTTTCCTTTTATAGTTACTTGTTTGGGGGTCACACCAGTGATGCCCAGTTCTTACTTCTGGCTCTGCATTTAGGAGTTACTCACGGCGGTACTTGGGGACCATATGAGATGCCCAGGATCGAACCCTGATGGTCACATGCAAGACAATGGCCCTACCAGCTGTACTATCACTTGGCCCTCCTTATAGTTACTTTTAATCCATTTCTCTACCAATTTCCTTTTTTTGTTCCACTTGACTAAAATACTTTATCATTAATATTTTTAATCTATAAACCATTTGGGGTTGGAATCATGGTGCAGTCAGTAGGGCACTTGCCTTGCGCGCAGCCATCCTTGCTTCAATCCCCAGCACTGATATTGTCCCACGAGTACCACCAGGACTGAATAGACAGTACCAGGATTAAGGCATATGCATTGCGTACAGCAGACTTCAGTTTAAATGTTATAGTATAAGTAATATAATAACATTATTATATTTTTATTTACATGCAGCCTACCCTGGTTCAATCCCTGGTACCACATCTAGTTCCCTTAGTTCTGCCAGGGTTGAGCCCTGGCTTCAGAGCCAAGCTAAGCCCTGAACTCCCCTGCCCCAAATGAATCTTTTAAGATAGTTTTATGATTTTTCTCTTATTATATGCCGATTTATCTTTTGGCTTATTTTGGTCCACTCTTAGTAGTGCTCAGAAATAGGTATCAAATCCAGATTTCCATCAGGAAAAGCATGTGCTCCATTTCTGTGAACTATGTCTTTGGCTTATTAGTTGATTTTATATTGTTTAAATCATCCTGTGCTTCTGCAATAAATTCATATTGGTTCTGATGCATTTACTTTCTTTTTTTAAAATTTTTATTATACCACCGTGAGACATACAATTACAAAGGTGTTCATAATTGGTTCTTGGTAATACAGTATTCCAGCACCCATCCCTCCACCAGTGCCCCATTTCCACCACCAATGTGCCCCACCCCTCCCACCCACCCCCAGGCTGCCTCAATAGCAGGTAGCCCCGTTTTCCTCTCTTTCTCTCTCTGTCTCTCTGATGCATTTACTTTCACCAGTTTCAGCTTTCTACTATTTTAAGTTGGATGTTTGCTACTGTTTACAAGAGTTGTACCAGGCTATACAATTTCTTTTTCACATTATCCTCATTAGTTTTTGGATGAAGTTTTTGTTCACTGTCACTGTATCACTGTCTTCCCGTTCATCATCGATTTGCTCGAGCGGGCACCAGTAACATCTCCATATGTCCTGTCTCATGCTAGTAGAACCCAAGGGCATCTGCTTGCTCCAGGAACATAAAGAGCCTCAGTCCATTCCGGAATGAGGTCTATAATTGTTACTGGTATTTGGCATATCAAATACAACACGGGTAGCTTGCCAGGCTCTGCCGTGCAGGAAGCATACTCTTGTAGTCATCTCGAAGTCCAGCATTTATTGATGAACCGCGCAGCCGCTTGCTGCCACGCAAACCGGGCTGTGAGAGTTCTGACAAGAGAGAAGTCTGGATGTGGAAAATGGAGGCCCTCATGGAGTGGGGGGTCGTCTGGCTTGTTGCAAGGCTCTGCTGGGGTGGCAGGCCAGGGCTAGAACCCGCCACCCCTCCTGGGTGCCTCGTGAGCGGCTGGGCACAGAGAGAGCAAGTAGCAGCTCTGCTCCATATCTGTGAGTCTCTCGAAGTTTTTGTTATACTAAAAAAAAATATATGAGCTGATAAAAATGCTAATGTTTTCCTATTCTCTGGATAGTTTATGATGACTATTTTTTTCTTGACTGCTTGGTAAGAATACATCAATAAGGCCGTTTAATCATAGTATTTTTGTGAGAAAATGTGTGATTTGTGATGCATTTCTCAATTGTGGGAAACTGCTCCTCTGATGCTATCAGAGCTAGTATCAGTTCAGGGTGGAATGCTATCTCCTCTAATGGTTAGTGCCTTTGTCTAACCACAGTTTATGTTATTTTTTGCCATCAATTTTATTAGACAACATTGAGAGTTTCTATTTATTCATGAATCCGATTCTCTTAACTTGCCTCTTTTGGGAATTTCCCATTTTATCTTAAAATTTGTAATGATGTACCTATGTGCAAATCTGTCTATTTGATATATTTATGATGAAGTACCTCTTTTATTCTTTATATTGGTTATGTTTGTATTTTATTCTTGACTTGTCACCATAACTAGACTATCTTGTATTGCTTTATTAATCTACTTATAGGGTTTTTTGTTGGGGAGGGGGTATTCTTTTCCTATCAACTTAAGATGGACATTCAGCTCAATATTCAGCTTTCTTTGCTAATGTACACATTTTAAGGCTATGAATTTCTATCTAAACATTGCTCTAGCTACCTTCCACAAGTTTTTATTATAGTATTCTTATCATCACCATAAGTGAAAATAGAGTTTTAAAAATAATTGTTACGATTTCTTCTTTGACTCCTGGGTCATTTCAACATGTGTTTCTTAAACTCTCAACATATGAGGTTTCTCTAGTTGCCTTTTGTTATGGATTAGAACTCAGAAAACCTTCCACTAGAATCCTTTGTTGTTGCACTAAGATGAGCCTAAGGCTTTGCCCCATGAAGTGCTTGCCAGATAATTTTGCCCTGCTCAGCATTTTTATTCTCTTTGTGTCTCCCTCCTTCAACCCAAGAGCTGGGAGTGCTGGTCTACTCCAACTCTTGAGTGCTGCGCCCTCTGGCTGTGCTTCTGGTAGCTGCTCCAGTTTCTTAACTCTCGTGACCCCCTTCAGATAGTTGGGCAACTCCTGGGTCTGCTTTTCTTTGCTGTGGAGTCTCCTCCCTTTGGTTTCTTCACTGTGGTACTGAGACTGGCAACCTGCTGCTAACCCTTCATTGGTTATGTGTCTCTTCCAAACAAGAAAAGAGAAATTGGAGGTTATCATTCCCCAGAAACATTATGAAGCCGTTCTCACATTTTGAAGTACTCCCTTCCCATCCTTTCAAGACCACATATTCTATATGTATTTCAAAATTACCACATATTCTATATGTATTTCAAAATAAGAAACCTGTGTGTCTTTGGGGAATTTAGTGCAGTGTTTTTCAAGTTGTGGTTTCAGGAATAAAAATGGGTCATGGGGTCATTATCTAAGTTATGAGTAGTAAATTTCAAAAGAAATTAAATACAAGAAAGGGTATCAGAATGTATCACATACGGTAAGTGAAAATGTAATTTTCTGAAACTTTTGTTTTGTGGCATATGCTATAAAAACATTTTTTAGATTGGTCCTCTCAGCATTTTAAAATTTATTTACTTGCAGGCGCCCATCCCAGTGATAAAAGAGAATTTTCTTGAAGTGAGGGCATGGAAGCTGGAGGACTGATTACTTTGGAAATAAGTGTTTACCTTTGCAGCTAGTTTTATCGTTTATTTTTTGTTTTTAATAGAAAGCATAAGGTTTATTTCACAGTCATAGAAATAGTACCTCCACATCAGGCTGGGCAGAAGGATCTGAGTAGACGTGCTCATGCTAAGATGACATCTGTGTCTGATAATTAAAATAACAATATTTTTACCCTTCACAATCTGACAATTAACATGGAAACATGAATTGGTGTCAGACAGATGAGAGGCCGAATACCATATTACACATTCTGATTGAAACACATTGCTTGAGTGATTTTCTTATGCCATGAGCAAAGATATAGATGCATTATTTTCCCAATTTTAGAGACATTTCCCCCTTTGAAATTAAGTATGCAATGCATATATGTACTCCATGGTGGAAAACGACGTCAGCTACTGTTATAAATCTGAGTAGAAATAATATCAGGAAACAGATTTGGGTGGACTAACCTCTCTATATAAGTTCTATATCTACAGAAGATAGCACAGGGATGTTTGATGATTTAATAAGTATTGGGAGCCAGAGGGGTGGTTTAAGTGGTGGAGTGCATGGCTTGCATGTGGGCTTCAGAGTTTCCTCACCTTTCCCTATGTCTGCGTCCCTAGTGGGCAGCAGTACTGCCGGATGTGGCCCCCAGAACACTAGCGACAAAATAATGAAATTAATTAAACAAATCCAGTGTATTTGAGTTTACTGAGTATGAAAGGCTTTTTATTTTAGTGTTAGTGTTGAACCAGTGACTGAATTTCAGGAAACCCGCACATTAAATAGCACTTGCTTAAGTGGTGCAACCACTTACATAGTGATCACTGTGTTCTAGAATCTTACTTATAAAGACTTGACAGCAGTTCTAAGAAGGAGTTGTTATCATTAGCCTCAGTTTTCATAAGAGGAAACTAAAACATTGGATGAAGAAATACTTGTTGACGAAGAGTCAGGATTGGTACAATCTAACCCCAAAGCTGCACTCCTCAGTTGAGTCCTGTCAGTTGAAGGTCCTGGCAATAGGCACTTCTCCGCTTCTTCTTAGCAAGATGGTAATGAAATGGAAATTAAATCTGATTTAGGGCTTTGGAGTTTACATAAACTTAGAGGGTCATTGGATAACTATACAAGTTTATGTTATTTGATTCTTCTACTCATTCCTCCTCAATATTTCCACTACAGGCAAGTAGAAATGCCTCCAGGAATTAAGAATGCTGGGGGCAACAATGCCAAAATACTAGGGCTGGGATTTACTTATAAAATTTGAAGGCAGTTAAAGGCTAAATAATCTTAGCCTTTCATTCTATAGGCTTAGAGTTAAGTTTATAACTTGAAGTTAAGTTTATGACTTGGAGTTAAGTTTAAGTCCTTAAGTATAGTGGGTAGAAATTTTATGATCCTATTTGACAAAGTTATCCTTACTGGACAATAATAGAAAAACATTATTAACTCTATTGGAACTCTATTACAAGCTAAGCGTGTATTAAGCAATTCCGCTATCATCTAAAGACAGGCACAGAGGGGGCTTCCAGGGACTATCATTTTAATGAACCTCAAGACAGTGGTTATAACTGTAGCTGTGCAGACTAAGTCAGAGTGAAATGCTTCCACAATGCAACCTCAAAGTTATCGTCCTCACCAAGACTTGAGGACCCAGATTTCACTAAAAATTACAGCGTAAGAACTTTCATTATGTTCTCTTTTAGTCTGCTATATTAAGCATCGAGGGGTTTCAGAGAACGCTCTGAATCACTCATTTAATTTCATAATGAGACTTGAATTATATTTGTAATTTGATCAGGCTCTAGGAATGCAACTCAGAACTAGCAAAGGTGCAATAAAGCATCCATCATTGGCCCTTTCTGCCAGCATGTGAGACCTTGTTTGAAAGGGAGTCAACTCTGCTACAGAGGCTGTTAACAGTGTTGAGTCCGAGACAGCCCAAGACAGACATGATTAACTGTAAATGTCTGATCAAAAAGCACTGAAATTCAAGGCTCCATCTGGCAAGTGAAAAACACCAAGTTGGATAGAACGGAAATAATTCTTGGAGATAATATATTCAGTACAAAAACCCAGCCAGTCTTGGAACCAAAGAAGTAGAGCCAGTGCTCTCTTTTGGAGGCCTTAACACTCCTACTAAAAGAAGCTGTGCTTTCAAGACAGGTTAACTTGTAACAGGATATTAAGACAGCTAGGGATCCTGGAAAAGTGGTGATGTAATAATAATAGCAGAAGCTCAGAGTTATCAACTTATATATTGGCAAAGTTGTAACTTTATGGACAGGGCTTCCCTGAGGTACTCTGCATTCTACATCTTGTATCCAACTGCTTCCAAATGCAGAGAGATAGGAAAGCATAGGGTGCTTGTGAATCAATCACCAGCATCTGATAATCTCTGGTCATTGTGACTGAGAGTGTGATCAAGCATTACCAGTACCGTGTCTTGGAGAAGATCATTAGAAACAAAAAATTCTAGTTCATACTCTTCCCCACTGAATTAAGATACGTATTTTAATAATCTCTCCAAATAATACATGCGTTCAGTTTGAGAACATTGGTCTTGGTCAGTGCTGCCAAGAAACCTTAGAAGGAAGATATTTTTCAAGGGGCCCCTTCTTTGGCAGCATATATGATAGTCCTCCAAGGGAATCTCTCTGCCTTCTCTTAGCATCACCCTTGTCGAATTTAAAAACTGAGAAGATACTAAGAGAACATCTGTTCGGTATTCTCATTTTGTCAGTGAGGAAACAAAGGTCCCACCTGGATAAAATGATGGATCTGCACCCACAAGTGACAAATATAGGAATAGAAACCAAAGTCTTCCAATTCTTTATGTTGATCTTATAGCATGTGTGGAACTCAGCTGCATACTTATTAATAAAGCATTTATTGGATGATACAGATATAGATGTATGCTGAATGTTTGTTTGGTGCTAAAATACCAAGATGAGGAAGCCACTAATATTTTTCATCTATTATAGAAAGGTCTTCTTCCACTAATTCCTAGAATGGTTTGTTCATATAAGACAATCTTATTTATTTTATTTTTATTTCCAAATATGTATTTTTATTCTCTTGTTTACTAGATCACCTAGAAAATAATTTTGAAGACAGTATCCTAGTTGTGTGTTCATATGTATTCATATGAGTAAGGGTGGCTTTAAAAATGCCTTCATGAGTGGCCAGATAGTGCAATGGAGAGATACTTGCCTTACATGTTGCAAACCTGGATTTGATCCATGGCTCCCCATGTGGTTTCCTGAGCCCACCAGGAGACTCTGAGTGCAGTTAGGAGTAAGCCCTGAACACTGCCAGTTGTGGTCCCAATTTTATATATCTGGATAGAGTGAAAGGGGGCAGTGAAAGGGAGAGGGGGTGGAGAAAGTGAGAATGCTCTCATGGTGTGTTACTGTGCAGGGTGATTGAAGGTGAAACAACCTTGAGGAGCAAGAACAAGTTGCAAATAGAAATAAGCACTAAAGGATTCTCTTCCTTTTTCTGTGCTCCAAACTGGACTCAGTCTTTTTAGTTGTTCAGCTGTCATCTTACAGAACTCATTTATCGCCTATCGCCTCCTAAGCTTTACTCACTGGGTCCCATGTTTTTCCCTGTCTTGATTCACATGCTCTTTGATGTGGTATGAGCACATCTTTCATCTCCCAGAGAAAAGGCATGTTGGAAGGTTCTGATTACTCAAAGAGCTCATCAGATACCATAACATATATTCATGGAAGACTGAATAAAGCATGGCAGAACAAAGAAAGTATAGATAAGATGAAAAGGCTCATAATGTAAAGGAACATTTCCAAGGTACTCTCTATTAAGTAGGACACACTTCATTGGTGGATCACGAAACATCAAAAAAAATCGCAAAATAATGTAATCTCATAAAAGCCATTGTCTTATGTGGAGTATTCGATATCAGTCTGTTCATATAGCAGATATTATGCTTGGGATGAAGTTTAATAACAGAAGTAAAGATACCAATGATCCCAGATGAAAATCATTAATATTTACATTTTCTCCAAAGGTATTGACACTATGGCAAAAATCTGAAGGCCATGGTGCTTTTCACTTCCAAAGATAGGCCTACACAGTATCTGGAAATGAGAATCTTCAGTTCATGGAGAATTTTCTCTTAACGATTTACTGCCTATTATTAACTCTATATCTTTTGCAGTGTCCTTTATTCATGTTTAAAAACCCATTGGGTTGTTTGTTTTCTTTTTCTACTATTATTGTTTCTTTTTAGGTTAGTCTTAGGAGAGGATTAAGTTTGTTTCAAACTGTTTGCTGTTGGTTGTGACCATGGTCACAGCCATAGTTAAACATTTTAAAGAATTATTTCTTCTTCTTTGCCACATTGCAACAGCACTGTGTTCTTGTTTCACAGATAAAAGATCCACTTTCTTCTCTCTAAGGATATCATGCTTTCACTGAGGATCTTTTTTTCTGTTCTCCATCTTATATTTCATTCTCCAAGTTTACATTTTATATTTGTTTTTATCTCTGCCTTTTATTTCATGGTTTTTACTCTGATTGTTCATCATGTTTGGAGACTCTAAGAAATTTATCAGGTTAGGATTATTGATAAATATCTTTCATTGTAGGATACTTGCAAAAGCCAAAGCTCCATAGGAGGATGTTGAATGTCACTATCTCCTCTCTCCCTCCCTTCCCTCTCTCTCCCCTCCCCTCCCCTGTCCTCCCCTCCTTCCATTCCCCTCCCCTCTCCTTCTTCCCCCTCCTTCCTCCTCTCCTCTCTTCTCTTTTCTTCTCCTCTCCTCTCCTTTCCATACCAGAACATCTTTAAGGTTCTGTGAATTTCAAATTCTCTGAATATATGACTGTGAGACCAATTCCAGGAATTGTGAGAGTGTGGACCAGCAGGGAAGTTTAGCTAGAGTGTGAGTCATTCGAAATTTTATGTCAGAGGTAAGAGCTTGGAAGTTACGTATGGATTTAATAAATGGGGAGAAGAGACAGTAGGAATAGATACATGAAAATGGCTAGGACCCCTGAAGGGACGGGTGCATATTGAAGAATAACAAGAAACAAAATTGGTTGTTCACCAGGTATATATTTAGACGCTTTAGCCTTAACTGCAATAAGAATGTCACTCTTCAAAAAGTAATACAGCATTGGTACCGATTAGCATTTCTTTTTCATCTTACAACTTTTGTACAACACTTATTCATCTAATTTCTCTCTAAAGTGAATTGAAAAAACTTAATTTTCTCTCTCAAATAAAAATGTTTTAAAATTTAACATCATTTAAAAATTTAACATTATCCTGTATCTATTGAGGCAAAGTCTAATCTCGATGTCACATTTCATATGCTGTTTAATTGTCTTACAGGTTTTGTTGTTGTATGCATATAATTTAAAGCCCATGAAGGTTTCAGATGCGAAATATTCCACTTACAGCAGTGCAACTGTTGGTTCTCTCTGGGTTCCACTGAACAGGCAAGTAGAAAGGGCTGTCGGCAATTCCAGCCTTCCTTGCTAATATTTTTTAAAAAGAAAAGTCAGCTTCTAAAATCCACAACACAAATCACAGCTGAACTTGGGGAAGATATTTTTGGAAAACTCTTCCATTTACTTAGAGGAGTTTGATATTGCAGTAGGTAAGAGCACGAATCTGCATCCAACCTGCTTAGTTCAAATACTGATTGTGTCCTTCCCACCATTGCAAGCGTGAGCCTGTGACCTTACTTCTCGGCGAGACTCCTCAAATGGGAACAAGAATAGTATTCAAGTTGGTGAGGACCAGTCCGGACACTTCATAAAGATGACAGAGTATGAGAACGTTGTCTGTACTTTGTTGTGCTTATGATTTGGAATGTGTTTAAAAAACAACTTGAAACGACTCCATATCACTGATATAAGTAAATTCACACTCCACCGCCTCTCATGTTGCCCAGGTCTAGAGTCTCTGCCTCAGCATCGTTGCTTCCTCTTCTCTATCAAATAGGATGCTTACTTGGTTCATGTCTAGTTTTTCTCTTATTTCCTTTGTCCAACTGTTTGGGATTTTTTTCCCCCACTATTTTCACGGTTTACTTAATTTTTTTTTCGTACCTTTGGTCATTGCCCTTGTGACTTCAGTCTCTTTTTCTAAAGTCATAAAATGAAAATACAACTCCTCGGTCACCCTTTGGGGTTATTGTTAAGATCAAGATATTCATGTATTCTGAAAGGCTGGCTGAGTGTGCAAATGTCTGGTCTCCAGACTAACACCCACCTCTCTCCGAGAGAGCCCTTTATCCCAGAGGCTTCTAGTAAGTGCTTAGTCAACAGAGACCGGGCAGCCTCTGCTCTTCCTGGGAGAATCTTGTTCATGCTTCATGATTTTCATTTTGAAAAAATGTGGCCTCACCATGAAAGAGAATAAAACAAGAGATGTTTTCAAGAGCTAGCAGACTTTCAATTATTCAGCCAGATTTCTCTTTCTTTCTTACTCTCTAGTGAAATGAAAGGAAATCTAGACTCAGTGGTTATAGGCCAGCATGCCTAACCAACAAAAATTAAGAAATTATCCAAAAAATAAGACAACCTATTCTTTTCAGGATACAATAATAAAAATAATTAGAATTTCTGTAGAGTAGAATGTAGTGAGCCTGATGGGATTGGGGAGGGTGCGGGGAGACCCAGCGGCTCCAAGGCTGAGCCCAGGGCTTCTCTATGCACTCTGTCACCGGCCACATTTCAGCCCTGGACTCTTCTGTCATTCCAAACAGTTCCTAATTGCAGTGTGTCGGAACAATGGTAGGGTTTCTGAAATTAGAGATTACCCCTATCCCTGATATCATCCTAATCCTAATTACCCCCTATCCTGATATTTTATCTGAGATGTCCCTTGGCGTCTTGGAAAAAGGAATATCTCACTCTCACCAAGGGGGCTTTCTTAGATTTTGTAACAGAGAGGACAGGATCCATTGCTGGGGAATTACCCTTGTTGATTATCTTTGAGAAAGCAATGTAAAAGCCTTCTAGAAAAACTGGAGCATTAGCATTTTAGATCCTGATTTCAGTTTTCCTTGGGGGATTATTGCTTCTTCATGTAATGCCCCTGCCCACCCCACCCTCTCACTCCCACACACTGTTACTGTACCCAGGAGTCAGGAAATTGTCTGCCATCTGCCACCATGTCCTCTGTGCTCCTCCTGACTCTTTTGTCTTTCTCTTTTTCCTTGATTCTGAGACCTTACACAATACATTTCAGTATCGTAGGCTCACTTAATGGCCTTTTAGAGCCATTACTAACTCATCTCTCTTATTGCCTTCATCCAGCCAATTATAGCATGGCATTGAGATATACATAGGAGAGGCTGGGTAGATAGCTTTAAAGGGATGGAGAGCGTGCTCAAATATGCTAGGCTCGAAGTTCAAATTTCAAGCACCATGGGCAGCCCTAATGGCTCTGAGCCTCACTGTGGTGGTCCCAGTTGTCCCTAAACTGTCAGTCCAAGCAGCACAGCATTGAGTTGCAAGAACTGAACTGTCAGGCACGCACAGAAACTTGAGTTAGCATTGGATCCTCTGGGTCATCCTTCCCTCTATACACAGACATACTTAGTAAATCTTTTGTCATTGCAGGTGTATTTGCTCATGCAAACTTATAGTTTTATCTTAACTAATATTTGTGGGAATTTTGCTGGTGTTTGAACTGTACCTCACAGTGCTCATGGGCTACTCCTGTTGGCACTTAAGTGACAATATATAGTGCAGGGGTCAAACTGTAGTCTCCCATAGGCAAAGCATGTGCTCTAGTCTGTTTACTTACCTCTTTGGCCCATGTAGTGTTTTAGCTATTTCCATGTCTCTTGTATGAAGGAGTGTTTGAGTAAAAATATTTGGGGCTGCCAAAAATCCGAGTGTTAAATAAGGGTCATGACTTTATGCATGTTACTGATTCTGGGAGCAAATGAATGCCTTTTTTTTAACTTCTCAAATAAAATACATTTCTTATTATTTTTAGAGTTATTTCAATTCATGAGAAACTTTCTAATCTTGCACAAATTGCTGAAATTTCCTTGCCAGCAAGCTCTGAAATTATTTCTGATGAAGATGAACCTGAAAAGAAATGGATAGAAAAACAGTTGATAAAGATATAGAAGTAAGCTACTGAGTAATGGAAAATGTACTATTGTATGATGGGGGGGTGTCATTATATGTAATTATTCAAATGATTTCTTACTATGTCAAACAGAACTACACTTGAACAAGTTTAGCATAACTTTATGACTTATCTTCCCACTATTGACCGAGCTTTTTGATCAGGGATTGGGGAACACTTGTGAAATTATGTAACTTGGTCCTGGTACATGAAGGGATGGACACATTGTTTCCTGTTAGCTGCCTGCATTCTCTCTGCATGTATTGTATGGCCCCCAAACGATATTATAAATATCCAAATGGCTCTTGGTTGATGAAAGGCTCCCTCCTCTATTTTAGACACATAGTTAATGCTCCCTTCAAAGCTCTTCCAAGTCAACCAATCATCAGAATCTGATGGTGAACGTAAACAAAGCCTGTCTAGAGGAACTGTGTATATATAATTGTGAATCTTCAGAATCAATGTGCTGCACGGAATAATATTAATTTTACTCTTGGTTTATTATTTGAACGTTTTGATTGCTCAAATAATATGGCTAGAAAAGCTAGAAAATACACATAAGCATTCATCAGACTTTTCTTTGTATTCTATACAAACAAAAAGCTATTAATTTGATAACACAGTGGAATGGGTCTGTGATCACTGATCTTGTACTTTGGAAGAGGTCATTTTGCTTCCACCCAACTTGAGCTCTGGACCCATTGGGTAATGGAACACAGGAGTGAAGAAGAGAATGTCAGCATAAAGCTGACACTGATAAAGCTGATTAGAGAACATGGCGTTAGATCTATGGCCACATGAACCTGTGAAGACAAAAACAAAGTTTTAAAACTGTTGCCCCCCTAGACACTTAATTGTCTGCCATTTCTATGTGACATTGAGTTTCCGTACTCCCTCTGTCTCCTCCCCTCTGGCACTCCCCAGGTTTATGTCATGGAGGATAAGAAACTATTGGCCTACAGGCACAGGATCTCCAAATATACACAACAACAAAAATAACTGAAAAGGGGCTGAACTTAGGTTGTGGCTTTCCCCAAGTTCTCCCTTCAGAGAAAACACTTCCTTTTCCTGGATTTATGATAGTGATGCATCTTAAAGAATCTGTGGCTTTCCTCAAGCTCACCCATCAGAGAAATCACTTCCTTTTCATGGATTTGTGGTAGTGATGCATCTTAAAGAAGCTGGTAGTATCCCTCCCTCCTCCTTTGAGAGTCATTTGAGTAGACACTAAATTGAATTGAGTTTCCATTGCACTTTAATTCAACTTCTTGATGCAAGGTGTCAGATAAAACACTGGCACTTAATGTTTTTATTATATTCCTTCCAGTGATATTTCATTGACCGAAGTGATCACATGCCATAATAATTTTGCTACCAGATTGGAAGGAGGAAAGGCAAAAATATTGTGTTAGATGTTGATATGTTAAGTGTTAGGGTGAGCCACACATAATTATTTCTTTGATATTTATAAATTTCAGATACTGTTAATTTTACTGTGGTATAAAAGGAATTCGCCTACTTATTCTATGTAGCTTCTTTACCCATACCTTCTAAGACTTTTAATTTTATATTCTTTATAAACACTGTTCAGTGCTTAGTGTAGTGTGCTATGATTGTTTTCCTTTATTGTTTTATGTGATTTTCTTAATGTCTCTTTTTTCCCTTTTCTTATTTTATTCAGGTCTTTCATATATATTTATCCATTGATTTTTTTACCCACGTTTCTACTTATCAAATACAGTCAGTCACATGTTGCTTACCAACACAGTTATACTCTGTGCAAAGGATTGGTAGGCAGTGTGACCATTGTTTAAATGTTATAGAGTGAAATTATACAATCCTAGATGTTATAGCTACTATATGTAGGCTATGTGTATAGGTGGTATAGCACAGTGGGGGAAAATGTGGAATATGAGCTTGTTGTTTATTGTAGCATTAGAAGTCCCTGGCTATCACAGCCCAGTTCCCCACCCACCCACACACACACACACACTGGAAGCATCGATCCTGTTGCTCTTGTGAAAGGCAGGGAGAGCACTGGTCGCTTTGATTCTGGGCCCTTTCTGTGCTGTTTTTCTGATTAAACTCACAGCCACTTAGGTCCTATCTCTTTCATTTCTCTGAAAACGTCCCTACACCATTGTATACCTTCCTTTTTAAAAGTTTTATTTAATATTTTTTGGGTCATACCCGGCAACGCTCAGGGGTTACTCCTGGCTCTGCACTCAGGAATTACTCCTGGCAGTGCTTGGGGACCATATGGGATGCCAGGAATGGAACCCGGGCCGGCCGCATGCAAGGCAAACGTCCTCCCGCTGTGCTGTCGCTCTGGCTCCCCCTTCCTTTTTTTAGTTTATTATATCTTTTTTTTCCTGAAATCACTTCATGCTAGGTTAGTATTAAATTGGTTGCCAATAACCAAACACTTTTTACATCTTTACTATATTATTAATATGGCACTTATTGGTTTTCTAATTTACTCAGTTATGCACTCATAGCATGAAAAAGCATGGAAATTGGCAAAGCTCTTGATTTCAGAGTATATTCTGAAAGAAACAAGTGTTGGCATTTTCAGTCTGAATTTACCAGAAGAGTGAGTGCATGCATTTTTCATTATTGTGAAAGCAACAAGCCCAGCGGTAAGAGGATTCATCAGGCAAGAACAGTTAGCCTTTGCAAAATGCCACTTTCCAGCACTTCTGTCTCCTCTGCCCTGTGCTTGCATTTATCGTAGAAGTGATGTGTTACAGTTTGGGCTGAAGGTCCATCCAAGTGTCCTCAGATGTTGCAGTGTGAATTACCAGGCATCTAATGATTTTAATAATATCCTGAATTCCTATAATAAATCTCTCAGTAGTTTTGCTACCTGAAATTCTTGTGATTATAAATATTTTTTCATGAAGTACATGGCTGCCCTTTTGCATATGCTTTCAGGAAGAGCTCAGCTCTCATTTGTTTCCTGCACTTCTTTTTTAGACCACTTGCAATTGTTGTGTTTCAGTTATAGAAGTAATGATTAGATTGGTGTCTTAGAATCATTATCTTGCATATTCTTTGCTGAAATGTTTTTCTCCCTAAATCTACTACTAATAGAGGTTATATGTGGAAAATCGTCATTTCCTCCTGAGCCTATTCATCTTTTCAGCTTGGCTGTGTGAGGCAGGACAGTGAGCACTGTGTGAGTGGGAGATTCTCGGTGCTGCTTGGACACTTTGATTACTAGCTAGGGTCAGTCACTTCACCTTTCCTGTACTATTTTCCTCTCGTTTCTGAAACTAAATATTTCATTCACATGTTGCTCTGAGATGAAGAGTTGGGTCTCTTGATTGGAATGAGAGTCATCAGTATTTCCCTGGGGCTGGGAGAGAGTCATCAGATTTATTATAAGAAACCAATATCTGAGACAAGAAGTTGACTATGATATAATCAGGAATCAACTGGGGTAATAGGACATATTGAAATGTAAGTGAAGGGGGAGGAATCTAAAGGACATAAATTGCTTCAACCAATGTTTGTGTCTGGCTAAAAGAAAATTTGAGAATACCCTGAGAAACCTCTAGGAGTGACCCCTAAGCATAGAGCCAGGAGAAAGTAAGCCCTGAGCACAGCCAGGTATAAAAATGAACAAACAGAAAACTAGAGGCTACACCTTGCTAAGGCATGGGGGTGGCACGTGTTGCTAGGACCAGACCCAGGATCTCACATGTGCAAGGTATGCAGTTGACCTGTTGCACCATCTCTGTAGCCTGTGCAGCTGATTTCTGTGTCCTTGGTACAATTCTGTATGTGAATAGAATAGTCCCTGAGCCAGAGTACAAATGCATTTCAGTCCTCATCCTCCTTTGTAGTTTCATTCTCTGATTTAGAAACTATATTTTCAAGCTCACAATGGGCATTTTTTAAGTATGCTCAACTCCATTAGCTCTATATAAGAAAGAATGTCAGCAAACTGAAGGAAAATTTTTACTTATCTATGTAGGAGAATTGAAAAAGTAGTTAATAACATTTGGAGGTTGGAGATGGAATTAACATTATGAAATACCCACCCCCACGACCATCAGTATTACACTAACCAGCACTTTTACAAAAGAAGAAAAGAAAACGCTAGATTTGGGGTTATATCAGATAAACGCCATTGACTAAATCTGCCAGTTATTGTCATGACAACCTTTACTTGGAGCTAATTAGATGTGAACTTGGACGCTTGAGGAGATTGATTCTGGTCTGGATTTTATAACTTCTGCCATAGAATTTTTTTTTATCACATTATATACTTTTGGTGGTTTATTGAATACAGAGTTTCTGAAAATGTAACTGTGGTTTGTCTGGAAAATAGTAAAACTTATTGTTTCTTATTCCTTTTCTTTTCCCCTATACCTCCCTAATCCCTGTATTCTGATGTAAGCCAAAAACTTCCAAAATAGATATAATTTAAGATGTATCTGGAGGACTTCAGTACAGGTGTTCTAACACTACTAGGTCCTTTTAAAAAATGAAAACAATAAAATAGGCTTAGAATGACTTACTTATATCTTTTATTCATATGTTTAGGGATATAATAATGGCATAACAGGTGATTTAAAGCATATAAAAGAAACAAAGTATCCTGATTTTAAGGCAAACAGTTGTTTAGAGGTGATTGCGTCCTGTTCTGAAAGCTTAACTGTTAACTGAGTCACCAAAGGTTAGTTCAAAAATTATAGGATGCCTGGATTTTACAAGGCAGTAGAGACAACATATCCCAAATAACGAAGCATGAAAATAGAAAGAAAATTCCAATGTTACATTAGCTCCAGCGGACAAATTCTTATTGATAAATTATTATGTGCCATTCCACGTTTATATGAGGACATAAGAATTTGCTGTTAGGTACTTGTCATAGAGGGGAGCTCGTATCAGTGCAGCCACTGATGCCCAGAGACACTGCACAGTGAACCCAGACTCTCTGTGGTCCTATCTTAGGACATGTGTTTGCTGATGTTCCAAATTATGAAAATAGTTTAACTATTTAGAGGTCTAAAATTAGTCAAAAGATAATCCTTTCATAGAACCAGCATCTCTGACATTCCTGGGAGCTCCCCAACATCAATTTTATTTGCCCTCAACTCCTAAAACATTTCTAGCAGCTCAGTTGGCCTAGAGTGTTATATTTCTTCTCTCCTTCCTGCTCTGACTCAGCTCTTTGTTATGTAATTCAATTCAGTTTCTTTGACTTCTTGTCATTTTCTTTTCCCCCAGTGAATTCTGCCCTATGCCATAGAGCAAGGTTACTGAGATCTTTTCTTCTCAGCAGTCAGGCTATTGATACAGATGATTCTTATTTATTATTTAAAACAATTGCATGTAGGATGTGCCTGTGTATATTAAGAGAAAAAGTTGAAATTAAACTTTGTACTTGCTTACAGCTTTCAGATTGCATTATGTAGCCCCATAGAGTCTGAGATAAAGCCATTTTTTTCTGTCCTTATTCCTTGTATTTTGTCAATTCTTTTTTTTTATTATTGAATCTCCATGAAAGAGTTGCAAGGCTGTTCATGATCGTGTTTCAATCATACTATGTTCCATCACCCATCCCTCCAGCAGTGGGGGAGGAACATTTTCTCCCCCTTTTCTCTCTTGCCATCTCCCCACCCCCAGCCTGTCTGCATGACAGTCTTTCCTTCTTTCCCTCTCTGTCTGTCTCCCATTGGGCATTATGGTTTGCAATACAGATACTGAGAGGTTATCATGTTTGTTTCTTTACCTACTTTCTGCATGCAGTTCTGATCCAGGTAGTGATCATTTACCACTGTCTTTCTCATAGTGGTCCCTTTGCTATCCCAACTGTTTTTCCCCAAGCACTTGAAGCAGGCTTCCAACCATGGACCAATCCTCCTGGTTCTTATTTCTACTGTCCTTGGGTATTGGTTTCATATTGTATTTTTTTACATCCCGCAAATAAGTGTGATCATTCTATGTCTCTCACTCTCGTTCTGATTCATTTCATTCGGCATGATAACCTTCATATATATCCATTTGTAAATTAATTTTATGACTTCATTTTTCCTGGCAGCTGCATAGTGTTCCATTGTATAGAGGTACCATAGTCTTTTTAGCCAGTTGTCTGTTCTCAGGCACTCTGGTTGTTTCTACATTCTGGCTTTTTGCGAATAATACTGCAATAAACAAAGGAGTGCAGATGGCATTTCTGTTATGGGTTCTTGAAGCCTGGAGGATATTTCCAGGAGTGGTATTGCTGGGATGTATAGAAGTTCATTTTCTAGCTTTTTGAGGAATGCCCATATTGTTTTCCAAAAAGACTGGGCTAGTGAGAATGAGAAAGATACTCTCATTCTCACCATCAATGAGAGTGTCTTTCTCCCTGCATCCACACCAGCACTGGCTGTTCTTGTTATTTTTGATGTGTGTCAGTCTCTGTGGTATGACATGATTTCTCATTGTTGTTTTGATTTGCATCTAACTGATGATTAGCGATATAAAGGATTTTTATGGGCCTTTTGGCCATTTGTATTTCTAACTTGTGGAAGTTTCTGTTCATTTCTTCTCTCCATTTTTTGATGGGGTTGAATGCTTTTTCTTGTAAAGTTCTACCAATGCCTTAAATATATTGGATATTAACACATTATCAGATGGGTATTGAGTAAATAATTTTTCCAAATCTGTGGGCTGTCTTTGTACCTTGGTCACTTCCTTTTTGAAGTTCAGAACCTTCTTAGTTAAATGTCATCCCATTTGCTTTCACTTGCTTGGTCAGTGATGTTTCATCTTTGAAGATACCTTTAGTGTCAGTGTCTTGGAGAGTTCTGCCTACATTTTCCTCCATGTACCTTATGGATTCAGATCTTATATTGAGGTCTTTAATCTGTTTTGATTTGACTTTTGTGTCTGGCATTAGAAATAGATCTGAGTTCATTTTCTTGCATGTAACTCTACAGTTTTTCCAGCACCATTTGTTAAAGAGACTTTCCTTGTTCTGGTTCATATTTCTTACGCTTTTACTAAAGACTGGGGGATCACATATTTGAGGGTCACTGATAGGCTATTTTACTGTATGATTGGATTGGTCTGCAGATCTGTTTTTATTCCAATACCATGCTGTTTTAATTACTACAGCTTTGTAGTACAGTTTGAAATTGGGGAAGGAAGGTGATGCCTCATCTTATTTTTCCCAAGCTATTCATGGGGATTTGTTTTTCCAGATGAACGACGCAGCTGCAAAGCGGCCCTGTGAGCCGGTCTTGTGATCAGCTCTTTTGCTGGGTGGAGCTCTGATGAGTGGGGAGTCTGGATGTGGAAAATGGAAGCCCCTCATGATGTGGGGGTTCTTGTGGCTTCTTGTGAGGCTCTGCTGGGGTGGCGGGCCAGGGCTAGAACCCACCTTCCCTCCCGAGCACCTCGTGATCAGCTGGGTACAAGGAGAGCCGGTAACAGTTCTGCCCCGTGTATGTATTATACAGATTCAGTGCAGTCCTTATAAGGGTTCCCATGACATTTTTCAAAGAAATAGACCAATCACTCCTGTAATTCATCTGGAAAAACAAATCCCCATGAATAGCTTGGGAAAAATAAGATGAGGCATCACCTTCCTTCCCCAATTTCAAACTGTACTACAAAGCTGTTCTTTGGAATTTTCTAAGTATGGTATCATGTCATCTACAAATAGTGATAGCTTGACTTCTTCCTTTCCCATCTGGATGCCCTTGGTATCTTTTTCTTGCCTAAAAACTGTGATGGCAAGTACTTCCAGTATAGTTGAATAGAACTGGCAAGAGTGGCAACATTGCCTTGTCCCTTTTAGGGAAAAGCCTTTAGTTTTCCCATTGAGAATAATTCTTGCTGTAGGCTTGTGATAGATGGCTTTGACTATATTGAGGAAGGTTCCTTCAACTCCCATTTTGTTGAGAGTTTTTATCATGAATGGGTGCTGGATCTTGTCAAATGCTTTCTCTTTCTTCGTCTAGAGATAAAGAGAAAATCTTTTCTTTCATTGATATTGTGTATTATGTTGATTGACTTGTGAATATTAAACATCCTTGCATCTCTGGAATGGACCCTACTTTGTCATGCTGTATGATATTTTGGGTGAGTTTTTGGATTCTATTTGCTGTAGATTTGCTATGTATTTTATTTTCTATAGTGTTTTGTTGAGGATCTTTTCATCAGGACATCATTCTTCTTTTTGTGTGTTGTCTCTGTATGCTTCAGGTATCAAGGTGATGTTTGCCTTATAAAAACTGTTGGGGAATATTGCCTCATAAAAACTGTTGGGGAGTATTTCTGTTTCTTCAATTTGCTGGAAAGCTTGAAAAGGCAGTAGGTCCTTTAAAAGGCTCGAAAGAATTCAGTAGTGAATCCATCTGGGACTTGGCTTTAATTTTTGGAAATACTTTTGATTACCATTTCAGTTTCCTCGATAGTAATATGTCTGTTCAGGTGTTTCAAATCTTAGTTCAGCCTTGTGTGGTGATAAGAATCCAGGAATTTATCCATTTCTTTGAGGTTCTCTTGCTTCATGGCATACATATTTTCAAAGTAATCTTTGATGATCCTGTGGATTTCTGTAATTTCCGTTGTGATGCCCCCCCTTTTCATTTCTGGTTTTTTTAGTGTTTTCTCCCTGTTTCTTTGTGAATCTTGCTGGTGGCATATAGATCTTTTTTATTCTCTCAAAGAACCAGCTCTTGGTTTCATTGATCTTTTGGTTTGTTGTTTTGAGATACCAGCTCATTGATTTCTGCTCTAAGTTTTATTATTTCCTGCCTTCTTCCTTGGCTCCTTTTGCTGGCCATTTTCGAGAATCTTAAGCTGTGAGGGTAAGTTATTTAGTGGGCCCTTTTATCCTTCCTGATGAATGCTTGCAGAGTTATAAACTTTCCTCTTAACATTGCTTTAGTTGTGTCCCACAAGTTCTGGTAGCTCATGTCCTCATTCTTACTCGTTTCCAAGAATCTTTTGATGTCTTCTATAGCACACTGGTTGTTAAGTAGAGAACTGTGTAATTCCATGTGTTTGATTTGATTCTCTGCTTCTGTATGTGATTCAATTTTGTTTTAAGTGCATAATGGTCTGAAAAGGTAATTGATACAATTCTGTACTCTTCATCTTGTGGAGGTATGTTTTGTGTCCCAGCATGTGGTTTATCTTGGAGAATGTCCCATGAATACTGGAGAAGAATATGTATTCAGTTTTGGGGGGATGAAAAGTCCTATAGAGCTCTACTAACTCTCTCTCTCTTCCATTTCTTCCATTTCAAGAAATAAAGTGCTTTCTTGCTGAGCTTCAGTCTGGTTGTTCTGTTGAAAAGTGACAAAGCAGTGTTAAAATCTCCAACTACTATTCCACCACTGTTGCTATCAATGTCTTTCTTCAGGTATATTAGTAGTGTTCATTATTTTGCTGGTCCCTCTTTCGGTGTATAAATATTTAGGAGTGTGAATTCTTCCAAATGTAAAGATCCCTTGATTATTATGAAATGACCTTCATTGTCTCTTATAGCCTTCTTCAGCCTAAAGTCGATGTGGTTGGATGTTAGTATGGCCACCCCGGCTTTTGTGATGGGTTTATTTGCTTGTAGAATTATTTTCCAGCCTTTGTCTTTGAGTCTGTGTTTGTGCTGACTCTTCAAATGTGTTTCTTGCAGGCAAAGTGTTGAATTCATTTTCTAATTCATCCTGCCACCTGTGTCTCTTGATTAGTGCATTTAACCCTATTACATTGAGAAAGATTATTGTCACTTATTGTGTCATCTTTCTGCAAGTTTGATGTATTTGTGGGGTTTGTTTTATCTTAAAGTAGCCCTTTAGTTCTTCTTGTAACAATGATTTTTAGTCTATTGTGTTCTTGAGTTGTTTTTTTGTGAAGATGTATATTGTTCTTTCAAATCTGAATGAAAATCTGGCTGGGTTAAGTATTTTTGGTGAGATGTTGAGTTTTTCCCACTATATTCCACACTGTCTTCTGCTGGAGTGATTCAACTAATAAGTCTGCTGTAAATCTTAAGGATGCTCCTTTGTATGTAATTTCTTTCTTTAGTCTTGCTGCTTTCTGTATTCTATCTCTGTCTTTGGTTTTGTCATTCTGATTAGTCTGTGTCTTGGGTATTTCTTATTTGGATATATTTTGTGTCTGTGTATTTCTTCTATTCACAATTTTTTTAATTTTTAATTTTTACAATTAAAAAGTTCATATTTGGGTTTTGGTCATACAGTGTTCCAGCACCCATCACACCACCAGTGCCCATCTCCCACCACCAACGTCCCTGGTTCCCTCCCCCTCCCCCAGCCCTCCTCCATGGCAGGTTCTTTATTTCTTTCCCTTTCTCTCTCTTTCTCTTTCTTCCTTCCCCAGACTATGTATTGCAGAACATACATTAGAAGGTTGTCATGTGTATCTTTTTGCCTCTATTTAATGCTTAGTTCTAGGTTGGCATTAGTACCCTCGACAGTTGTTAGCACACTGTTCCATTTTCTGTCTTACCTAGCCTCTGACTCCCACACGTTTGTGATAATTTCCACCTTTGACAAGACCTCCTGATATATGTTTCACTTGACCTTGGATATTGGTATCATTTCTATTCACAATTTTAAATGAACTTTTTTTCATACAGTGTTCCAATACCCATCCATCCACCAGTGCACATTTTTATTATGTCACCACAAGATAGAAAATTACAAAGCTTTGGTGTCTTTTTAAATAGTAGCTTCAGGCTTCCTGGATCTGGGTGTATGCACTCTTCAGCTCAGGGAACTTCACAGCAATGATAGTGTTGACAGTAACTTCGTCATCAGGGTTTTCTTCCTGCTTCTCTGGAACACCAATGATCCTTATGTTATTCCTTTTGACTTTATCCAGATGTTCTCTTGTTGTGTATTGGTGTATTTTAAAGCTGTTTTCCATCTTCTGCTGTTGTCTGAAGTTTCTCTGCACTTCATCGTGAATCTCACTAATTTTGTCCTCAGCAGCTGTTATTCTGCTGCTGAGACCTTCCAATGATTTTTTTTTATTTCACCTACCAAGTTTTTCAGATCTGTCATTTCTGCTTGTAATTTTTGTTTGAATTTTCCTCATTTCTGCTCTCATATCCACTCGCATTCTATTGGCATTGTTTTCCATTGCTTCTTGAGCTGTTTATGCATATTTAACAGTTCCATTTGAAATTCCTTATCAGAAAGGTTATATAGCTTATCATTACTGGTTGGATCAACTGGGCTGGCGACATCACTCACTAAGCCTGATAGTTTTCTGCATTGCTTTGCCCCTCACAACCTTTGTAGTTTGGAGTTCTTCCAGTTGATTGTTCTGTGGTTAGACATCTACAGTTTGGATGTCTTTGTATGTTTATAGTGAGTTATAGAGAGGTAAAGAAATGAGACCTAGGTTTGCTAATATAGGATCTATTTAATTAGGATATATATGAAATAACCTCTTCGCACAGATGCTAGTGCATCTGGAAGTTTTAGGGGCTAGATTTTAGAGGCATGGTTTAGGCTGTAAAAATGCAGGGTCCAGCCACTAGACTTACCATTGTGTAGGTTCCGGGACATCAGGTTGGGGGGATGGTAAAGGTTCCTGTGGAGTTCAGACTCACCTAAGTTTAAGATCATCAATTTCATTTTTAATGTGGCCTCTCAACAGTGAATTTCTGTGCTCATTTTATCTCTAACACCCTCCCAGTGGCTAAAGTATCGTGCCTCTTTAGTACTTGTTTGTGAAACTGTCAGAGACCTATGGAAAGGACTTATTCCAAATTGAGGATTCAATTTTTTGATGGGGGGATTGGATATACAGCTATGAAACTCAACATTATCTTCAGGAGCCAATGATTTATGTGCCACGACTGTGGCAGGGACTGTGGCAGGGTGAATGTGGAGGGCAGTGGAAAAGCTGAATGCTTCCTTCTCTGAGCTCATCACATAGTTCTGTAAAAGTTGGCCTCTCTCATTCTTTCCACCATAACTTGAATTTCTTATGGTCTCCTTTTCTACCTGACTTTCCTCTGACCAATCATAGGCCACTTAGAATCTTCCAATCAATGAAGAAATAAGTAGTTTATCATTGTCTTTCTGTAAAAAAGAGCCCTCGGAAAGCAGAGCTGAGTAGGGGTAGGGAAGGGAAGAGTACAGAGGGGAGATGGCCCTCCTCTGAAAGGCCATCTCGTGATCTACCCAAGATACCCCTCACGGCATGTCAAAGAAAGATGAAAGATGCAAGAGTTTGGAGGATGCAATTTAGCAAGTTTGCCCTCCTGCTCCTGTCATTGACATGAAGGATGATGAGAATTTCAATTCAGAGAGTTGGCTTTGGTATTTTTGAAGTAACTCAAAAAGCCATTCCTTACATTCATCCACCTTAAAAAAGGGAAAATGTCCAAAACAGAGCCAGGGTCATTCTGTGCCGTCCCTGGCCCGGCCATGGCAGCACTTCTCTGGCAAACTTCTGACTGGGACAGATGAGCATGGTGCTCCCATCTTCATTTCTGTTGTCACAAGGTCATGTGCCATCTTTCCCTGCCTGACACCGAGTCAGCCAATTTTCAGTATGTTTGCTTTGCCTTAAAGAATGTCAAAGAAAGAGGATGTTGTCGAAGCAAGATTTCCATTTGATCAATGTTGAGACAGGCAGTGGAAGACATTTATCAGGTAACACTGCCATCTCCATCTGTTATGTGAGGTGATTAATGTTGTTGACAGTGTCACTTTGCTTGATAGCCCTTGATGGAACATGGCAGTGACCCGTCATGGCTGTTACTGAAATCTTTCATGTACAAAAAACATGCTTTTACCAAGTTTATGAATTTAATCAGAGATATAAATAAATAGTATATTTGTTTTGTAAATTGCTAAGAACAGACACATAGCCCCCTCTCTGGTAAATGGACCAGAAGCCTGAAAAGTTCATCACAGGAAATGGGTTAGTTCTGGGTATCTGGACTATCCTCCATTCATCTGGTCAAGCAATTGGCTGACTATTCTAGTCCTGACCAATTCTTTATGATTCATCTGTTCCTGGATGCCCGTCTTTATTTCTCACATGGCTCATTCCACTGGGAATGCTGGGAATGCTTTTGTCCCCATTCTTTGCTGATGAAAATCCTTCTGCCCTTTTAAGACTCTGCATATCACTTTATCTCTGGAAAATTTTCTTGCTCAGAACCTCTTAGTCACTCTCAGGCACCTGTTAGCTCCTGTTCCATCTCATAACTACTGCAGGTACTGTCCACAATGCACCCAATATTTTATTTAGTTATGTATGATTATTTTCTCGGTTATTGTCAGCTTTGTAAAGATAGCTTCTATTTCTTCATCTGTGTCCCACAGCACTGATTGTAATGCCTGAACATTTTTTTAAATGGAATTGGGTTAGCTATGGCTTTTGAACTTGAAAACATGATATTTTCTATTTGGGATTCAAATGTTTAAAATTAATTTTTGTAGTTCTGGGACTTGAACCCAGAACCTTGCAATTACAGAACAAGTGCACTCCTACTGACTCACCCTCTGGCTTCGATTTTAGAGATAAATAAAGCATAAGTATAATATAATCTGGGGCTGTTTTAATTATTCTTTATTTTAAGATTTTAACCAGTATCGGTCAGTTATCACTTAATGAAGTTTTACTGTTTTCATATTTCCAAATGCTTATACATGTTCACATTTATACCACCATAAAAGAAAATTAGTAGATACGAACAACATTGCGATGTAGTACAAGAATACAACCTTCTATGCCTCACAGTATCACTGTCAAGATGCCTTTAATTCAGAGTCGAAAATTACTTAGACTGATCTATGTGAATTGAACTTGATGGGAAGCAGCATTTGGCAGAGCATGTTAAGTAAGCTCATATGTAGCCAGGACGGTAGCAAAACACTGTGGACAGGAAATGGAACTAGAGGGTCTGGGATTTCTGTTTCACCAGTTCCCCAGGGAATGTACGTTCTCACTCATCTCTCTCCTCCTGTTACTCATCCTGTTTGACAGAGGTCAGTGATAGCTGTCTAATGACAGCTACCTCCATCTCTGTGTTGGGACCTCTAAGCTCACATGGCAGTATCTCTTTTTCTGTATCTCTATTGGGTTGCCTTTCCTAAAATAGAAAGTATAATAGATAATCTGATTGATTCAGCATTGCTTATTGGTGGTCTGGTGTACATACATGTATGTATGTGTAGCTGTATCCATACAGTAGGGACAGTGGCAGGGACATCAATTTTTGGACAGCACATGCTATTGATTTCATTTCCTTTTCATTCCTTGTCAAACTCACAACTCTTCTCTACTAAAGCCCTTTGCTGCAGTTTCAATCTCTGAATTCCAGGGCACTCTTCTCCAAAGATACATTCCAAAATCTTATTTCACTTTATTTGTTGATCTTCTATAGTATTTTAAGCAATGGATGTGCAATGTAAAAATCCTAAAATAGTGGCTTGTTTATCTTAGCTCTTGGAGCCTGAGAGAGTAAGGTGCTTGCCTTGCATGCTACTGACCCTGGCTGATTCCCAGCCCACATTTAGTTCCCCAAGCCCTGCCAGGAGTGATCCCTCGTGAAAAGTCAAAAGCATGCCTTGAGCACTGCCTGATACAGGTCTCCTCTCTTACACCCCTTAGTTTATATGGTCGTCATGTATCTGTTCACAGAGCTCTCGGTACTTAAAATACTCGTGGCCTCAGTTCCCTTGAAATTTTACACTGAGAATTAGGATTTGGTGATGATGTAAAAAAAAATAAATGAGAAGTTTATCATTAAAAATACTATTTTACAATAAACTCAACTC
The DNA here is from genome assembly GCA_021461705.1 of Cryptotis parvus. Lineage (NCBI taxonomy): Eukaryota > Metazoa > Chordata > Mammalia > Eulipotyphla > Soricidae > Cryptotis > Cryptotis parvus. Next base: position 217,579 of record JAJIBD010021543.1, read on the forward strand.
AACTTTATATATTCTTTTTTTCTAGTTCATGGTTCTTGATTGTTGCTCTAATATTTTAAGCCTGCTTTTGAATGAGAAAGATTTATCACCACTATCTGAGGTATGTATCTCTTTTAAATCCGCATCTGACTTACTTCCAAGTATTATTGTTGCTATGGAAATATAGGAAACATCTATTGTGAAAGTATCAAGGGCCTAACCCTCCTTAATTAGTGTGGAAAAATGATAAACATGTATTTTTAACAATGTTCTATTCTGGTTTTAAATATTATTTGTTTTTTAAAAATGAACTAGTACAGAAAATCATGGAGGATAATTTAAAAAATGCCCTCAACTCTTATCATTCAGAGAATAACCACTATTAAAATTTGAAGAGTATCTCATTTTCTGAATATATTTTTACTTTAGAATTCTTCTATCAATGGTATGAACTTTAGAATCAGTGGTATCATATCTTTATGTTATTTCTGTCATTTGCTTTGTTTTTGGAAAAATCCATCTTGTAATACTTAATGAATACATAATAATCTTTAATGTATGTGCTATACATGCTATATGTACTTAACTTGATATTAATACATTTAGATATTGAGGCTGATTGAATCGAACATAAACATTTTATCCCTTTGCTTTATCTTCTCAAAGTTAATTAGCAGGAGTTGTATTTTAGAGTTAAATGTATGTGTGAATTTTTTGTTATAGAATATGCATAATATAAAACTTACAATTTTGGGGCCGGAGCGATAGCCCAGCGGGTAGGGCGTTTGCCTTGCATGCGGTCAGCCTATGCTGGCCCGGGTTCGATCCCCGGCATCCCATATGGCCCCCCCCCAACACCGCCAGGAGTAATTCCTGAGTGCAGAGCCAGGAGTAACCCCTGAGCATCGCGTGGTGTGACCCAAAAAGCAAAAAAAAAAAAAAAGAACAAAAAAAAAACTTACAATTTTAACCATTTTAAATGTACGTTTCAGAGACATTAATTCACAATGTTATGCAGTCATCTCTATCATTCATCTACAGGGTTTTAAAAAGCTATTCCATACAGAAATGTTGCACTTATTAAATAATAACTTTCCCTACTTCCCTCACGCCCCGGCTAAACCTTATTCTATTTTCTACTGTTGTGCTACTATTTGATTACTCTAAGAAGTTCATATAAATACAATTTTTTGTACTTTTTAATTTTTAAAAATTTTTAATTAAACATTTTATTATACCACCGTGAGATATACAATTACAACGTTGTTCATGTTTAGAGGTTTCGGTCACATAGTGTTCCAGCACCCGCCCTCCACCAGTGTCCATATCCCACCACCAGTGTCCCCAATTCCCTCCCCCTCCCATAGCCTGCCTAAATGGCAGGTTCTTTATCTCGTTTCTCTCTCCCTCTCTCTCTTTTCCTTCTCTTACACATTGTGGGTTGCACTATACACTTAGAAGCCATCATGTGCATTTTTTTTGGCCTGGATTTAATGCTCTAGGTTGGTATTAGCCCTTTCGACATTTATTCACACATGTTCCCTTCTCTGTCTTACCTAACCTCTGACTCCCACACGTTTGCAGTAATTTCCACTTTTGGTGAGAACACCTGATATATTTATGTCATGCAAATAAATGCAGTCATTCTATATCTCTCTCTTTCCTTCTGAGTAATTTCACTCAACATGATCCTTTCCATGTCCATCCATTTATAGGCAAATTTCATAACTTCATTTTTTCTTAACAGCTGCATAGTATTCCATTGTGTAGATGTACCACAGTTTCAATTTTTGTACTTTTGTGACTTACTTATTTCCTAGCACAATGTGTTCAAAGTTCATTTATGTTATAGCATGTATCAGTACTTTTACTCCTTTATAAATCTAAATAATATTCTATTAATCATGCAAAGAACATTTGTGTATCAATTTCTCTGTGGACTATTAACATTTTGAGAGTTATACCTTTGTTTTATTGTCAATAAGGTTTCTATAATGGATGCTTAATTCCTATTTTAATGCCTAACCTTAATTCTTTTGAGAATAGACCTAGTGAAAATAAGTGTTTAGTAAATGCTAATGGTTTTAATGTCATCATCTATTGTAATCATCCCTACAATGGTTCTCCCTCATGTATGAATTATTTATCCCTCTAGTCAAATAATTCCAAATAGAGATTAGGATTTAATTTTGCTTTGAAAATCTTCATAGGAAATAAGAGAGATGTTAAAGAGAAAGGAATAATTTTCTTTTCTTTTGATAAAATTCATTGTTTAATTCTACAATGTGTAGCATCTTAGTAAAAAGTGATTTAAAAGCTCTCCATACAAGAGGTGGCTTCCAGTTGAACCCCATGATTGAATTCCACCAAAAACAAAACTTACTAATGATGCTGGATTGGAATATGAGTGTCTGTGAGCTTGCTCTAAGAAGTAAAGATAAACCAAGTAAAATAATGTGTCCACTGAAGCTATTTTTTTGTTCTCAGGATTAATTTTTTCTGTGTAGTTTGGTCCTTACTGACATAACTGAACAGATCTATTATGAAGTGCCTTTACCTGTATTACCTCACTTTGATCCAAATAAACATTTCATAATAGCTTATACCTAAAAGAAACCAAGACTTGCAGGAGGTGAAAGGAGGGAATGATTGCTCTGTGCAAACCTACTTAGTAATGAATTACAGAATTTATTTAGGAATGACCATTAACTATAATTTATGGTATAACAAGAAAAATCTATTCCTTTCATTGCCTACATAAATTCTAATTATTCCAATTTTCTAATGGTTAGGTAGAACTCAAATATAATACCACACTCTTCTTTCTTTCATTTATGATTGACCCTAGGAAAGATAGTGCCTTGGACACAACTCTCTTCCCATTAGTAATTATAAGACCCAGCTGCAAATAGAACAGTTATGCTGATATGTCCCCTACTACAAAGGCCGCTTAGGCAGAAGTTCCTGCAGTCAGCTAATCTATTTTCATATTGGTTCATGTGACACAAGTAAGCTAATTGTGTGTATGTGTGTGTGTTTGAATGTAGCTGACTAGATACATATAAGATCAAGAGAGAGTGGAGGTTATTGGGTGTGGAGTTTAGTGTGAAATAGAACTGATATTCTAAGCCCAAAAAATAAAACACATCACATAAGGAGATTAAAAACTAATTTTCATTGCCTACATAAGTTTAGGAGGAAATTTCTCTAGGTCAGGAATCTTATTAAACCTACCATACTACTTAATACAGAATAATGATAATAATAAAATGCAAATACTATGACTAGTAGTAATGATATTAATATTTACTGAGTCTATGACATGTGTAGATTCTGTTCACTATTTTAATTACATTGTCTTACTTAATTTTAAAAGAACCCTAGGAAGTTGGTTACTGTTAACAATCTGTTTTATAGCTGGGGAAATGATACACAAGGCAATGAAACAGCAGACTCAAGGTACCCCCAGCTTCTGCAAAAGACAGCAGGAGTCAAACTGTCCAGCTTAAATCTAGGACTGGCCTTTTTGCTGCTCAACCACACTCAGGAATGGGATGCTTCCTTAGACAGTGGGAGCAGATGCTTCAGAGAATTGGGGAGTCAGAGGTGAGAGAGAAATTGAGTGTTAGTGAATTTTCCAGAAGTTTTGGGTCCAAGACTGGAGGGAGAAATCTGGAGAAGAATAACTAGAGGAGGATATGGTCAAGGGCACATGTGTTACAGGATCAGGGTAAGGCGGAGGCAGCCTGACAAGAAAAAAAAGAAAGTGAAATGAAGCAAAGAGGAGGTCAGGAGCAGAAAGATATTGACAGTGTTTTTTGGCTGTAAGCAGAGAAAAAGAGAGTCCTGTTTGTTCTCTATGTCTTACAATGGTCTCCAATTAAGGCAGAAAGGGCTCTGAGTAAGTCTGTAAGAAAAGGGTGGGAAAATATGTTACTTTTCATCTTGAACGAAACCTTAAAATATTCCAAAGAACAATGAAATTAAATGACTTATCTGATATTATTATATACATTGTTAGGGTGCATTCCTATCCGTTTACAAGGCAAAATTGAGACTACATCTATGATCTCTTGATTCTTTTCCTTAAAATGATAATTTTTGTGTGTTTATGATATGTGTTATTTTTGTGTGTTAACAGTGGCACAATGCCCACTGAAATAATGGTAATGTTAAGGAGGTTTTGGTGAAAAGTATGAACTAGATAGAAAAATAGTTCAAGGTATACCAAGATCATGCACCATATCTCAATTTATTTCATCATTTGCATATCTGATTTTATGTTTTATGTATTAATCCTATCATATGATTATCTTCATTTCATGATCCCATATGGTCTCTACTATTTAGCTGAAATGATTGCCCCACAACAATATCTTAGCTTTTACAAGGTTATTGTGTAAACACTTCCAGATGTTGAAAAATTCAACATCCAGACTCAACAGCTCGTTGTCAGAGCTCCACCCAGCAGAAGAGCTGATCACAGCCCTGCTCCTTAGAGTCCCACCCTACAGCAGTCTATTTCAAGCCCAGGTATGCCTGATCCTGAGACTTAGATGCACAGGGCAGAGCTGCTACCAGCTCTCCCTGTGCCCAGCTGATCATGAGGTGTCCAGGAGGGAAGGTGGGTTCTAGCCCTGGCCCACCATCCCAGCAGAGCCTCGCAAGAAGCCAGAGGAACCCCCACACCATGAGGGCTGCCATTTTCAACATCCAGACTCCATAGCTTGTCAGAGCTCCACCCAGGAGAAAAGCTTATCTTCCCCATCTTGTTCATCAATAAAAGCATGAGATGAGAGGCTGCTACAAGAGTATCCCACCCACATGGCAGAGCCTGGCAAGCTACCCATGTTGTATTTGATATGCCAAAACCCAGCAACAATTATAGACCTCATTCCCATGACCTGAAGGGAATAGTTTGAGGCTCTCTGCATGTTCCTGGAGTGAGCAGATGCCCTTGGGCTACCCTAGCATGTGACAGGACATGTTACTGGTTTCCACTCAAGCAAATCGATGAATAATGGGAAGATAAGTGATACAAGTGACAAGTGATTGTGTAAACATGAGTAATTACACATTTAACCCCTGCTTATATGACACAGACTACCACCTTTTCATCACTCTCAACTTTAGGGCTCATATCTCTGTTAATATAAATTTTTACAAAAGCATGTTATAATGTCATGCTTCCGAATCTGTCTTTTCTGCCAAGGCAGATTGGGTAAGGTTCAGTTCCTTATCCAATCTTGCTCTCAGAAAGTATTCAATAAATGTTGTGAAATGGGTGAATGTTCCCGAGACATCTTCCAGAGATGCCCTTGGGTTGTACCTGTAACCTTGACATGAAGAGTGACTTTGGGCCCATCAACTTCATGCATTTGTACAGGAAATATTTGTCCAGTGTCTTTGTTGCAGCCATGGAGATATAGCTAGAGTTTCTTTCTTCAAGAAGGATGCAGTTTAGTGGGAAAGAGAGAAATAAAAGTGATTGCTGTCTAGAATGGAATAGAGGACAAGGTCTGCCTCTCAGTAACTAATATCAGTCAGTATTCTCACATTATCTTGCATAACTCAGAAGTTCAGTCATTTCCCTTGGTATCCTTTAGAAAATTCCACTAATTCCTTATAAATATCAAAGTTAATAGAAATACCTATGGCCCAAAATTAAATATTTATATTGCATCATAAAATGATTATAAAACAGAACACCCTTAGTATATATAACAGCCAGAAGGGTTTTCCTTTTGATTAGGAAGACTTTTGGAAGAAATAGAAAATAGGAAGTTCTTACTTCAGCTATAGGTTCTCTCTTGAGAACATGACTCATGGCTTTGTTCACTGGGATGGAAGGAATGGGATAAACTCTGAGACTTGGATACAAAACAAATAGAGGAGTTAGAAAAATGCTAACTCAGCTCAGTTTCAGGGACCACTTGGCCTGCTTGGGATTGAGAAAGACTCAGACCTTCCACCACAGAGGGGCCTAACCAGACACACAGAGATGACAGTGGTTCATAGAAGACCTAAGTCACCAATTAATAATGGTTATAGTGGAGACTGGCAAACACCAGCATCTATGTTGTCAACTTGTCTGAGCCAGATCTGGTCTTTCTCCAGCTTGGAGACTCCTGGCCAGTCGGTTGAGAGCTTATTGCTTACTGAGCAAGTAAGAGCTGGGAAAGTCGTGTGCATGGTCATGAAGAGAGAGGGGGAGAGCCCTACTGCCTTGCTCCACAGTCCAGCCCAGCCCTGGCTTCTTCTGGTCACAGGTCTGGCCAGTATTTTGACCTCAAGATTTTGGTTTTTCTGTTTGTGAATTGGAAATAAAAACAGTATTTACCACACAGGCTTGTTGTGCAGGCAAAAGGAGTTCATAAATAATAAAGTTCTTAGAATGGTGAGTGCCTGCAAATACTGAGCAAAATCATTTCTATTATCATCTAAACGGTAGCTTAGTTACCATGGAGTTAGATCCTGGCAAGCAGATGAGTTTCCCTTAGGAGGGGTCTGGCCCAGAGGGACAGCAGCAAGCCTGTGATGTGGTCACTGAGTTCATTCCCCAAGCAGAGCCTGGAAGCAGGTACGAGCAGGAATGGCTGCACACACACACACACACACACACACACACACACACACACACGGTAACCACACAGCATCCTCATTCTTATCTGCCCTAGTTACTCTAGTTAGATGCATCCATGCATGTGGCATAAAGTGATCACCATGTTATTAGGGTCAGCAATCTCTGGACCATATTTTGAAAAAGGCTTAGCAGGACAACTTGTCTCTAGTATTAAGCTAGGCCATCAGCTTAGAATACTGAAAACTTTGGGATAATTGCCCTGCTGGAGCTTGTGTTCCTGGAGACCCAAATGCTCATTGATTCTGGTACTTGATGCTGTTCGTTGCTTGGGTGCTGGGAACCTGGCTTTTTGTGGCTGGTGGGGCCTTTGTCTGGTTTGGTGAATAGGTTTCAAGTAGAAAGCTCCCAAGTGAAACCAAAAATACGCAGCGGAAACACCATCCCTACTTTTATGTTCATAGCAGCATTATTCACAATAGCCAGAATCTGGAAGCAACCAGAGTGCCCGAAAATCGATGACTGGATAAAGAAGCTTTGGTACATCTACACAATGGAATACTATGCAGCTGTTAGGAAAAATGAAGTTATAAAATTTGCCTATAAATGGATGGACATGGAGAAGATTATGTTGAGTGAAATTAGCCAGAAGGAGAGAGACAGATACAGAATGACTGCATTTATTTGCATGGCATAAATATATATGTACATATTATGATACCAATATCCAAGGTCAAGTGAAACATATATCAGGAGGTCTTGTCAAAGGTGGAAATTATCACAAACTTGTGGGAGTCAGAGGTTAGGTAAGACAGAAAATGGAACAGGGTGCTAATAATTGTCGAGGGTACTAATGCCAACCTAGAACTGAGCATTAAATAGAGGCAAAAGGATACACATGACAACCTTTTAATGTATGTTCTGTAATTCATAGTCTGGAAGGGAAGGAAAAGAGAAAGAGAGAGAAAGGGAAAGAAATAAAGAACCTGCCATGGAGGTGGGCTGGGGAAGGGGGGAGGGAACCGGGGATGTTGGTGGTGGGAGATGGGCACTGGTGGCGGGATGGGTGCTGGAACACTGTATGACCAAAACCCAAACATGAACTTTTTTAATTGTATATCTTTTTATTTGTATATCTCACAGTGGTATAATAAAATACTTAAAAATAAATAAATAAATAAATAAATATATAAATAAATAAATAAATAAATAAATTTTAAAAAAAAGAAATAAAAAGAAAGCTCCCAAGTGGACTGGGCAAGTATTATCATTTATACCCTGGCTTTGAATAGCTCAGCTTCATTCTTTTCAAGATGTAGATGCCACCTGTTGATAGCAGAAGTGCCAATTCCAAATTATAAGTTGGGAATATATATGTAGTCTAGGAACTTTTGTTGCAACTTTTTTTTTTTTTGGGGGTGGTAGGATGTAGTGAACACAACATCCAACATTCTTAATTTCTCGGCCCATTTCTCTTCTAACTGGTGACTGCTCCAGATAACCTACTCAGGTAGTTTTTTGTTAGTATTTTCTTGGGCCGTGCCTGATAATTCTCGGGGCTTACTTCTGGCTCTGCATATAGTAATCACTAGAGTTGCTTCCCCAGGACCATATGGTATGCCAGGGATCGAACACATGCACAATCACCAAAAATTATATCAAATATCAATGGCATCTGAAGGTACTTCTGGCGGTACTCACCCATATTTTATTTCTTGGGTGAAAAAGGGCAATGAGTAGAATAAGTTTAAGAAGCTTATTTAGAGCATTGCATACAAGAATATGTGCAATACCACATATTCTATAGTAGGTATTTACTAAACATTAAAAATTAATTCTATAACATTACTCTTTTTTTTTAGTTAAGTTGAAAGTTGCAGGTCTTCCTTTTTCTTTTTTTTTTTTTTTTTTGGTCTCTATTAAGACCTGTCTGAATAGATTTTATGGACATCTCAGAATTACATCTTTCTTTCTTACATGAGACATTATCATTCGTCCTCAAGTGAAGAGTATCCTTTGTATGTAAGTTCAGCACACATCCACTTAATATTCTCATATTCTTTTGAAGAGAATGCCGGATGACATCAGTCCCACATTGCTTTTAAAACACAGCACTGACTTTGATTCCATCCTCTCACTGCTCACTTCAAACTGTCAAATTTGGCTATGGGAGAAAAGAAAGCCCTTAAGAAAAGGCCAGGCTATTAATGTGCTCTTCAAAATGCTAAGAAAAGGCTAAGCTGTTTATAGCGTTTTCAAAACGCTCGTCTCTCGGAGCTTTGCCAGCAATTGTGTCAAGGTGAAATACGTTCTTGCTCATCAAGGAAGCAAGAGCCTTTGTGTTCTCTGTGCTCAAAGTACTGGTCCTGCTTTTGTGAGACATGCAATTTTGGGCAGAATGATACCTGGATATAATTTAAACCAAAAATATAATCATGAACCTGATAGTGTATATTTACTGTGAAAGCGGTGAGAAGTGTGTGCATGGCTTGCTAAGCAAGCCGGCTTCACTCGGGAGAAAACTGCTTTTCAGAAGGAAAGGGACGGCTTCCTGAAATTGAGTCACTTTTTAGAACTTCTAAGCAAGGCTATCATTAGCAAGTCTATTCACTGCCTCTATTTTTACTGAAAACTGAGTTAAATGTTTAGTTTCATTTACTTTATTGCTAAATGGCTATGTCTCAATTAGAAAACTCTTAACAAAAGGATTCTATTTCCATTTTAGGTAGGCATTCATTTTTTCCTCCTAGAGATGAGTTGATTGACAAGCTGCTGAAGATTCTTTTGACGAATGTTCTTTATATTTTAATAAATGCACAAAGAGAGCATAGAGGTGCATTTACCCACTTCCTTGTTCTCTTTGGATGTTGACTATTGGAGATTTTTGCACCAACTCTTTAATACTGTTGTGGTATGATCTGACACCAATACACAATGCACATTGTTTTGTGTGCGTAATACTTTTTTATTAGGTTTAGCTACCGTAAATGAAGAACTGAAACAGAGAAGTATAATAACTTGCTCATAGTCACACAGTCAAAAAGGGCTATAGCCAAGAATTGAATCCTGTTCTCAGCCACAGATAATACATTACTTTTGCTTGTGTTCCACCAGCATCTTTGGCTAGTAATGCCATTATATTCTTTCTCAGCCACCTGTATAGCATAGTAGAGTTGCAACTTGCAGTTACTGTTCTGCCCTTGTGCACAGGGCACTAATCATTAAAAGCCTTTGGTCAATTTGATTTGTATGTCCGTGTACAAAAATCTGATTTGATTCTTGGTTTCCCCCACCTATGGACTCATGGCCATATGCAGCTTACTTTGCTTCTCTGTGTTGCAGTTCAACCTGTGTGCCTCGGCAAGGGCTACTCCTAAGTAGACTCACATGGGGAATACTACACAGAGCATGGTGTGTGCAATGCCAGTGCTCAGGATTCAGAACAAAAACACAAATAAAAACTCTCCCAGTTCAGTCTTAAAATTTGTGAAATTAGTTACTGGGTCACTTGGCTATCACAAGCTCTGTTCAGGGGGTGGCTTTTGAATTATCTGAAGGTTTTCTATATTCCAAAAGAGAATATAGATTTGTTCTTAATATTTTTTTCAACCATATTTATGTACTTAAGATTTTTCTTTTGCAATATTAGCAGACTTACTTGCCATCTTAAGAAACAATAATCTAGTAGGATAATATGATATAATTCAGAATTATGGTACACTAACCAGGATCTGATATTAATAAAATCAGGATATAGGCCACTTTTATCTCTGCAGTCCTGTTGTCTTTGTTTATAGCTAGCTACACCTCCTATCCCCCCACCCTTATTCCTGACCACTGGTCTATATTGATCTGTTCTGTTTTCGTAATTTTATTATTTTAAGAATATTACAGAAAGAAACCCACGGTCAGAGAAACAAGTTCATCAGTGGCCTGGATCACATACATTAATGCAAGAAGCCTGGCTCTATCCCGGCACCACATTTTCCCCTAGTCTCCACCCCAGCACCCGCAAGGAGAAACCCTAAAGCACCAAGTTGGGAGTAGCTCCTGAATGCAGCCCTTAAACAAAGAAATAAATAAAAATGGGAAATGGAGCCAGACAGAGTATGGGGATTGATGCTCTCATTCAGCATGATTCCTCATAACTATGAACTACTTTTGATGAGCCCCAAATCCTTGTGAGTGTTGACACATTTAGTTGTGATTGTTATTAGCCAAAGGTATGTGCTGTGCCTAGTATACAGGACTGGTTCAGGTTGGCTCAGAGGTTGATTCTGTTTGTCTAACTTCTACCCATTCCCCTCCTCCTCACTCTTCCCTTCCTTCCCCACATCATCTCGTATATATGAATGGACCCAAACTGCTTACTTAAGTAGGATATATTTAAGAGCTCAGTGAAATAATTTTGTTGTTAGTTGTGAGCTTTGTTAGATTCTGTCAGTGTTGGTGACATGTTAAGGCTGACTGGCAGCAGCTTGTGGCACACATAGACTGAAGTGAAGGCAGAAGATCCGCACCGTGTGGGTGAGGTCTGCCCTCCACTGAGCTGCTTGCGGTAGGAGCTGCTTGCCAACAAAGCCCATCACACTTTGATTCTAAGCCACAAAGTCCCATGTACAAAACACAGACTTCAGTTCAGTCTTTACAATGGCGTGGCTCTAAAAAAAAAAGAGCCTCATGTTTCTAGTTGCCAGATGTTAAGCTCAGCAAGAGCTTTCATAAAAAAAAAAAAGCTTCAGAAAATGCCAAGTATTGTTCAAACTCTGGAGTTTTCATTTCTGAATCTCAGCTCAGAGGCAAGGCCGCTCCGACAGCCCCTTCAGAAGGGAACCCAGTTAGAGAACACAGTGACAACATTTGTCCTTCCTGCAACCGCTGCTTAGATGCACGTCCTGACCTTTCAGTGGAGGTAAGCCCTTCCTCAAGTGGGGTTTCTGTTTACAAACACGAGGAGGGGGTTAAACTCGCCATAATTTGTGTGAATTAATCAGTGTTAGGTTTCTTTCTTTCTCAGGCACAGTCCAGACACAGATGGGAAACTCCTTCACTAGTAAGGTCACCACTGGAGCAGAAGAAAGTGAGAGAGCTTTAAGGATGCGGCTAAGTAGGAAGCCTCTGCATCCTCATTGGCCTGCCACAGTAGCAATGTAGAACTGTTGATTTGGTTAACAAAGATAGCTTCTCTGCTCAAAAGTGTCCCAATGTAAGCAGTATATGACAGTAGCCATTTCTAAGAGCCATAATTTCTGCTCATATCCTATTGGTTTCACCCTAAAGAACAAGGCAGAGCATTGTAGCGACACAAGCATATATCTGACAGCGCCCGAAACAGCGCACATTGAGAGAGTACTGTGAATTTTTATCGAGAAATGATGCAGTAATTTCAGTGAACAAAATTCTGCTGCACATTTGTAGCTAAAATGTTTTGTATTAACTGAAGTGTCATATTTGATCATGTATTATGGTAGACCGAGTCCCAGCCCCCCACCCAAGATGTTCGTATCCTAACCCCAAGAACCTGTTGCTTTATATGACAAAAGGGACTTTGCAGAGGGGATTCAGTTAAGGATATTGAGACGGGGACATTTTCCTGGATTTTACAGTTGTGCCCTAACTGTCATCCTAAGAGTTCTTAGAAAGAGAGAAAGGAAGTGATTGGCAACAGAAAAGGAGGGTGAGTGGTGATGGAATGAGAGTGGAAGGAGGCGCTTAGAAAGCGGAAGAGGGGGCTGCAAGTTAAGGGGTGCAGAAGATCCAGAAGACACTCAGCAGCCACGGAATCAGCCTTTCACTCGCCCCCAAAGGAGCTGGTTCTGCTGGCACTTGGACTTTAATGCAGCAAAACTGAGTCACACTTCTCATCTCCAGCACTAAAAGATAAGGTATTTGTGCTGCTGCGAGCCACGAAGTTATAGTGAATTTGTTTCAGCAGCATTAAGTTAATATACACAGGCATTCTGACCATGAAGCAGGTAACTGAATTTTCGTTTCTAAGAGGATAATGTCAGCACCCATACTCTACATGTGAAAAATGAAGCCCTGAAATCACTTGTCAAAGTTTCAACAGCTAGTTTGTGTCAGAGCCAGGAGTCTGAAAAGCTGCTCAGACCGCGTCTCTAACCACTTTACAGTACTGCCTCACCCTCACTACCCAACTGTTTTCTCAACACCCTCTGTCTGGTCCATCGACCAGAAAGAGTTCTTTGTTGCTGCTGCTTCTCCTCTCCCCCACCTTCCATTTCCCCCCTTCTCCCTTGGACTTCTGTGGCATTCTGGATAAACACATTTTCCCAGCTTCAACTTTTGGAAATGTTATGGAAATTTCTTTATTTCCATAAAAGCTGCTGCAGGGACTCTCTCAAGTAAAGTTAGACTTCAGATGAAATTATCGCATTTCTTAATATTTAAGTTTAGAAGATGATATTATTTGAGGGGAGATATTATTTCTCAATCTTCTTCCTACTCTTCAATTTCTAATTTTCCTTCTTATACTCTGGAGGCAGAAATGTTCCTGTGGGTAATCAAAGTGATTAATAGAAGTGATCCTGCAAAAAATATTAAGCTTTCTTTACCATGATCCACACCAAAAAAATAAATAAATAAAAAGAGGCATCTGGAAATTTGGTGTAAGAATTCCTACTTATCAGGAGGGAGGATGCTTGCCCTGGCACACAGCCAACCCTAGCTTGATCCCCAGCACTGTACATGGTCCCCCTCAATACTGTCGGGGTCACTGCTGAGCTCAGAGTCAGGAGTAGCCGTTGAATATTGCTGGTTGTAGAACAACCTCTCCCCGAAAATGTACCCAGGGATTCATAATTAATACTTAGTTCCCGTCACTGTGTCTGTTGTGAACTGGTATGCATTGGGTCATGTTGCCACTGGTTTATTGATTCTGTGGTTAACCACTGATTAAATATCTGTGTCTGCCACCGCCTGAGCCGCTCAGACCTCTCCTCTAGAGGTGAATAACTAATTTCCACAGCCCTGAGGAAATTAGTGTTGACAACCCTCAACTCCTAGCCCTCTATAGGATATATCCTTCAAAAGACCTCTTTTGGGGTGGAAGTTCAGTGGCTTATTGATTTGGATGCAAAGACCCAAGGCACTAGCACAGAATGATTCGGGACAATTTGCAAAAGCCAGCTCAACTATAAAACTCCCTGTAGGGTAGCAAAGCTCCTCGGTTGTGTTGCCATTTTCTCACTATTCCTTCTTCCCTTTCACCATAGGTGCAATCCCAAGAGCATTCCCTATAAATCATCTGAAAAAATTTCCAACTCATTGCCTGTTTCCCAGAAATCCAAACTTCAACAATGGGTATAAATAATGAAAATGAAAAACTCTGGTGCTGAGTATACATTATAGCCTCCATTTAGTCATCATTTATTGGAATCACAAAAGTTTTAAGAGAGTTAAGAAACATACTTTCTGCCATACATCATTTTATAATATAAAAAGGAAAACATCACACGCATGCCTCCCTCTCATGATTAAATATATATTCTACAATGTGATACGTAGTTGGGTCACATTTTCTGTTGACCTCATCAGTTAACTTACAGATGGAGCAAACTATGTAAAACAAATACTGTAGCCCAGATCCAATTCTCAGTAAATGCAGACGACCTTTCTCAGAGAAGCTGTTTTTTTCCAGCGTAGAAAACAATGACTTGTTAAAGCTTTAAAACTATAAAGTGATCTGTGATCACATATAAGTGCAGTGTCAGAACTTGTGCACTCATATCTCCAAAAAGAATAAGAAGGAGATGCTCCATTTGGTGACATAGAATATAGGCTCTTTTTAAAATCTTCTATTCAAGAAAACTTTTTCCTATGATTCTTCTCCCAGACAATGACGAGCACTAAACTATTTGCATGAACATACATCTTGTCTTCATGCTCTCTTTGCTTTATTGTTGGTTGGATGATTTAATGCTTCCTGTACTGGTTAAGACTTTGATGTTTTTACCTTGTTTGTTTGGTTTTTATTTTGAGATCTTTTATTTGTTCTTTAGATGGTAAGAATACTTTCCTGGAGAGAGAAATAGAACAGCTACACTTTCTGAACAATAAGATGTCTGACTTTGATGACTCTGTCTTTGGGTCTTGAGTAGTAAGAATGATCCTGGCTATGAATGTTCTAAACTTATGTGATTTTCTTAGGGATCCTTTCTGGTATAATTATTGATTTCTTCAATAGATCCTTATAAACTCAAAAACTCACATTGCAGATAACACTGCTAGCTTTATCATTTATCATTAAGATAGATCTGGCCTTAGCTGGACCTGGGCTGGGTTATGAAGTTTGCAAGGGCAGAATGGTTGCCAGTGAAGAGGTATACAGATGACACCAGAGGTTCCAAAGGCATTCCTAGATGACAAATGTCATTCTGATTTTCATCTTGCACCATTATGCTCCACATGCACCAATTCTACAGTTGTCTGACACCAACCGAGTGTCCAGCAAATCAGTTCAGTTCTGATATCGTTACACATAAGTAGCTTGTCTCCTCAGATTAAAGGCTTCACATCCCTTTAGAGGCCAGCTGCAAATGAAGTATTGAGTTTATTCATACTTACGGTCCGCCTACAAATTCAGGTGGTTCCACATGCCACTTTAGGGTCAGACAGTTCAGGAGAGTTTTATGAATTCATGGGATACAGAACCTTACAAACATCAGTTTGCTATGAAGAATACACTGAGGAGCAGTCAAATGGAGAAGAAGCACAAGACAGGCTATGGGGGTGGGGGTAGTGTCCGAGAGCTGAGGAGGCACGTTCATACTCCACCTTACAGCGCATCAACTGTTCACAACCCTAAAGCTCCTTTAAACCTTATGGGGATTTATAGTTTATTATGAGAGCATCATTTGTCAGGGAGCCGCTGGGGTCCCCAACAGTATCAGGACAGAAGTTCTTTTCTACTTAGAGACTGCTGGGTAATAGATGAAAACTCACAAGTCCGACTCAGTTCCAAAAGGGCTTTTAATAGTACAAAAAGCTCTACCACGGCATCCAATATAATGAAAGAACTCTAGCTGTGGTCAGAACTTAGACCATATACGAGAGCTCAAGTCTCCCACCAAAGAGGATCCCACCAGAGAGAGAGTCCCACCAAAGTGAGAGAGGATCTCACCCTAGAGAGCCCTACCAAAAAAGGGGGAGAGTACCTCAAGTCAGTTGCCTTATATAAACCAAAGTAATCCTAACTTCAGGGGAGGGTCTTGTCAACAAAGAACCCTAAACAGCTTCTAGATGGTAGAAGAGTGGGGCCAGAGCTATAGCATAGAGGGTAGGGCATTTGCCTTGCATGCAGAGGACCCAGATTCCATCTTCAGCATCCCATATGGTCTTCCAGGCACCACCAGGAGTAATTCCTGAGCAAAGAGCCAGGAGTAACCCCTGAGCATTGCCGGGTGTGACCCAAAAAAAAAAAAAAAGAAAAGTGTAGACCGGTGATGCCACACCCTAAAATAGGTATAAACAAAGAACTAATCCTTTCTTCCGAGATTATCTCTTATATAAAATACTGGGGGGAGAAAGGGGGCTGGTATAAAATAATACATCTTACTTTCATGGACTTCATATAATCTAGATGGCACCCACAAGGTCATTCTTAGTTATTATCTGCACCAGGGTGATTCTGAGTACCTTGTTCTCCATATGCTGAAAGGGTCACGCTCGCCTGCTTGAGGGCAAAGTCGTCTGATCCTTCCTATAATCTTAAATTATAGTCTCAGTGTAGCCAGGGTAGTCATATCCTGGTAAATTCTAACTGTCCCACGCTGACTCCAGTGGGTATTAAGAAGAACTGTGTCCAATCTAGATAACATAGAAGTCTTAGTAGATGTATAATAATAAGTCAGAAGTTGCTCATTCAGAGTCAAGGTGACTTCTGTAACTGCCACACCCTCTATCAGTGTTTACATAGAAGAGAGATCTCATTGATATGGACCCTGGCTTAAGAACATGCAAATAGATTAAGTTGTGAGTGTTCATTGATTTACAGAAAGCCTTTGATTCTGTGGAGACTGAAGCAGTCATCGAAGCCCTAGTCAAACAGGGTGTTCAAACCCAATACATCAAGATCCTTCGTGAGCTGTATTACGGATTCACCACCAGGATCTCACCATTCTACAAAGAAGTGATCATTGATGTCAAAAAGAGGGGTTCGACAGGGTGATACCATCTCACCAAAACTCTTCAGTGCCACCCTCGAGAACATCATGAGACAATTAGAATGGGAAGGAATGGGAGTGAAGATAGATGGTTGGCAACTACACCACCTCAGCTTCGCTGATGACATCGTTCTAATAACACCAAACATTAGCCAAGTGGCACAAATGCTGGCTGACTTTAACCGAGAATGTGGAAAGGTAGGTCTACAGCTGAATCTGAAGAAAACTATGTTCATGAGAAATGAACTAGTTCCTGAGGCCCCATTCACTCTCAATGGAACAAACATCTCTGAATGCAGCAGTTATGTGTACCTAGGTCGAAAAGTCAACATGATGAACGACCTAAAACCTGAGCTGCAAAGGAGGAAGAGAGCGGCATGGAATGCCTTCAAAGGCATCCAAGAAATAGCTAAAAAGGACAAAGAACCTCCAGCTCTGGGCACATCTCTTCGACTCCACCGTTCTCCCTGCATTAACATACGCCTCAGAGACCTGGGCCCTACGAAAGCAGGATGAGAATGCTATTCGGGTCTCCCAGAGAGGCATCGAAAGAGCTATGCTTGGAATATCACGTCTCACTCAAGTGAGTGAAGGAATCGGAGTTCTGACCTCCGTCACTATTCTAGAATCAGGGACGCTGTCTCGTTTGCCAAGGCATCGAAAATCAGATGGGCTACGAAGTGCCGAAAATAGATGACTGGATAAAAAAGCTTTGGTACATCTACACAATGGAATACTATGCAGCTGTTAGGAAAAATGAAGTTATAAAATTTGCCTACAAATGGATGGACATGGAGAAGATTATGTTGAGCGAAATTAGCCAGAAGGAGAGAGACAGTTACAGAATGACTGCATTTATCTGCATAACATAAATATATAGGTAGATATTATGATACCAATATCCAAGGTCAAGTGAAACATAGATCAGGAGGTCCTGTCAAAGGTGGAAATTATCACAAACGTGTAGGTTTCAGAGGCTAGGTAAGACAGAAAATGGAACAGTGTGCTAACAATTGTGAGGGTACTAATGCCAACCTAGAACTGAGCATTAAATAGAGGCAAAAGGATACACATGACAACCCTTTAATGTATGTTCTGTAATCCATAGTCTGGAGAGGAAGGAAAAGAGAAAGATAGAGAAATGGAAAGAAATAAAGAACCTGCCATGGAGGAGGGCTGGGGGAGGGGGAGGGAACCGGGGACGTTGGTGGTGGGAGATGGGCACTGGTGGCGGGATGGGTGCTGCTACACTGTATGACCAAAACCCAAATATGAACTTTTTAATTGTATATCTTTGTAATTGTAAAAATAAAAAAAAATTTTAAAAAAAAAAAAAAGAAAAAAAAAAAAGAAAATCAGATGGGCTGGACATGTAATGCGATTTGGAGACAACCGCTGGACTAGAGCTGTTACCGACTGGATCCCACGGGATGTCAAAAGATCACGTGGCCGCCCACCTACAAGATGGTCAGACTTCCTTGTTAAGACCCTGAAGGAACGGTTTGAGGCTCTTCATATTCCTGAATCAACCAGATGCCATTGGGCTACATTGGCGCGTGATAGGGTCCAATGGAAATGTTACTGGCGCTTGCTCGAGCAAATCGATCAATAACGGGATTCAAGTGATCAAGTGATCAAGTGAGTGGATAAAACAGCCAAGCTCCCAAGCTAGCTACGCCTATCATTCAACAATCATTGATTAAGTAATTGGTCAAGATTAAATCATTGATGAAGATTAAACATGAAAATCAGGATGACACTCATCAACTGAATACCTTTGGAACCTATGGTGCCATCTATGAATCATTAAATCATTGGTGAAGATTAAACCCAATATCCTTTTCTCCTCAACAAAGAATCTAATGCTGAAAGCTTTAATTCTCAAACACAGGGTTGGTTTTTTTCCCCTGGTAACCATCTCTACCCTATCTAAGGCAATCTGGGCAACTCGCTGCCCTGAAACTCATGGTACCAGTGGTTTCTGGAAGTTCTTCACTTGAATTCTGAGACAATCACTAAATACTAATTTTTCTATACCACAACTATCAATGGTGCATATAAAATTTATTTTAAAATAAAGAATGTTTATTTTAATGAGATGTTTATTTTAATGAGATGTTTATTTTAATTCAGGAATGTCATCTCTTTATGAATGCTCTCACATAGACGCTCATCATACATTCTTAAAAAAGAGGATGTCGTTCAGAGCATATTTTTGGTATCTTTCAGAAGGGAGAAAGGGTCTTTTATAGCACTGAGATGCTTTTGGGAGAACTGAAACATTTGGACTTCTGTACCACAGAACAGCATGTCTGAGTAAGAGCTGTTCGTTCTTAAAAGGTGAGCTCAGCAGAGGAGTGCAAGGAAACACCTCACATCCCCAGAGCTCTGTGATCATAGACTGATGATAATGAACGTAGTGATGGTGAGGATCAAGCTGACTCTGGCCTAATCTTAGAATATTATTTGGACCAACTTCCTGGAAATTTGGTGCTTTCTCTTATACTCTGTTTTTAATTTCTAATATTCTTATTTGCTGCAAAGGTGTCTTTATAATGGTGTTGGGATTTGATTTTAAATGCTTCCTACCATTTCACGTATAACCCATCTGACTCTTTGATTTCATGTGTTTTTTAAAATCCTATTTTTGTCATATGTAAATTTTCATTAACACAAAATGTTAGAGTGATGGAAAAGATCATCTTGTTTTCTGAGAAGTGTGAAACCACCTGTTGACTGGTACTGTTGTCCAGAATCTCTTCTCCCTTTCCTAAGAGTTGGATGCTCATATTAGACTAGGAAGATTGATGTCTACTTTTTTGTTGATATTGAAATTTTCCTGATATCATATAAAGTACAGTGAGATGAACTATATTCACTTACTCCTCATTTAGAACTTTTATTAGAGGGGTGACCAGTCATTCATGATATTGATTTCTTAAATAAACTAGTATTGTATTATCCTTCTGTTTTAATACAGTTTGGAAAATTTACTAAAGAGACTAAGATGATGTATTAAGAAGTAGAAAACATGATAGAGAAATTTACTGAATGAAAATTTATGTGCTATATACTGTTTTAAAGCTATTAGGTATATTTTAATGACAGTAACAGTGTTTTAAAGTTCTTGAAAGAAGTAAAAATTAACCTCATATTACAAAATCTCACTATTCCCTCACCAATTACAAGAGGCAAACTTAATTGATTAGGTGAAATTTTACTTTCTCCCTTTTCTCTTGGTCATTAACATTTGAAAAAGCAGCTGACTGCTAGGAAGCAGGAAAAGGTCTCAAAGTAATTGCTCTATAAAAAAATTAGATTGAGAAAAACACTGATTATTTGAAAACTATGATTTTTCTTTTGAAGGACAATTATTGAAACAAAATAACTGAAGTAATAAAATCTTTCATTAGGATTGAATCTCATAAGATATAATATTGGCAAATAACCGTTAACTCCCCAAGAACTTTCAAAACTTTCCAAAACAAGTACAAGACCTAACAAAATTTTAATGAGCCCTTTCAGTGTGTCCCAATTTGATTAACTTTTTTTTTCCTTTATATAATTTTGGACTTCTATCCTCTCTGGGCAGTCAAAACCAGCAAAGAGAAATTTAATATTTCTCTTTAGCACATAACCTACTTGAACTAATTTATAGTCTGCTACCTGCCAAGATTTTTTATTTGTTTCTGCAAATCTTTTTTTTTAATAGGTTGGAGGTGGGTGGCCCTACGGGAGAGGAATTTTGATTTCTCTGTACCTTATCTTAAACAAATTTACTCAACACTGTTTATGCATTATGAATTCTTCCCTATAATTACGCCATTGCCAATCAAGTCTCCATTGAATGGAAATTAAATAAATTTACTACCTGAAGCCTTGTTTGACTTGAGAAATTCTCTGTGGAAGATTTAGATACTTCCATGTTTCTGAAAGTCAAAACTAGTAAAGTGCCCAGTAAGAATGAGCTCGCATAGAGGAGAGGAACGCTGAAGCACCATGGGACCGAGTGGAGGAGCTATGGGAGGATCAGTATTTCATAGCGGCAGAGATGGCAGAGTTCAGAGGGCAGTTGGGTGGTGGAGGCGCTAGGGTGTGTATTGCTAAGTGGTCAGGAACTGTCCTGAGAGCTAGTCTGTCCTGACATGGGACAGACCACTTCAAGTCCCCAAGCCTCATAAATGTGTTCGCAGTGCAAAAAGTTGTGTGGTTTCAAGTAAATGTCCAGGCGAATGAGCACTGAAAGATCAAGGACTGCATCTGCAGGAATATTTTTACCTTCTAATTCCTTCATTTGCAATGTTACAATGTTTAATTTTTGAGATCTTTAATGCTATGGAAAGAAAATATAACTCTAAATCCCTAAAGTAGGTCTTAAAGTTTGTACATTTAACCCTTTTGTCTGAGAATTTGTGTGTGTGTGTGTGTGTGTGTGTGTGAGACTTCAGGTGTGTATAATAGATACATAAATCAAATTTTTACTAATAATCAATTAATTTTGGAGTAAAATGTTTTGCCCCCTGCCCCCACATTCAGTTATAGTTTAGGAAGTTAGACCTACAGGACATTTAGTTTAATTCAATATTTGTAGAATAAATTTGGACCAGAGCAATATGTAGGGCGTTTGCCTTACACACCATTGACCTGAGTTTGATCCCTGGTATCCCATATGGTCCCCCCAACCGCCAGGAGTAATTCCTGAGCAAAGAGTAAGGAGTAACCCCTGAGCATTGCTGGGTGTGATCCAAAAGAAAAAAAAATATATATATATATATATAATAAATGTATTTTGACTGTGAGATAAATTTATCATGTTTTACCTAACTCAACATTTTTAAATGGGACTTTATGACTTTGATGAGCATTTTTTTATTTGACTGTTCATTAATGTGTATTTTTAAAAACTGCAGCATAGTTGTTTTAAGGGAGTGAATGCAAGAAACAAAATAATTGAATTTATAGCTAATGGTTTTAAAAATAAATATATGATGGTTAAGACCAGCAAAAAAAAAAACCTGCAGCAAGTTTAAGTGATTTTTTTCTATTCCTAATTAAAGTTCTAGACAATAATAAAAATAAAATAAAATTAAGTTCTAGACAATAACTTTTGTGCACCACCTTTATTTTTTAAATTTTGGCTACTGCAGTAGACAAGAGAATCTAATCACTAAAATAAATGAGAGGTTACTGGGGCGGAGCGATAGCCCAGTGGGTAGGGTGTTTGCCTTGCATGCTGGGTTCGATCCCGGGCATCCCATATGGTCCCCGAGCACCGCCAGGAGTAATTCCTGAGCAAAGGTGTCAGGAGTAATCCCTGAGTATCTCCAAGTGTGACCCAAAAAAGCAAAAAATAAATAAATAAGTAAATAAATAATAAATGAGCAGTTGCTGTGGCAGCTACTGGTGTTAGTGGGGGTTGGGGGACACACTGGCCTGACAGGGGAGATAGTGTTGGAATGCTGGAATCGGTAGGACAGAAGTTGGTGGGCCGCTTTCTGATGCGACTTAGTATGGTTCGTTTCAACTGAGTGTCTACTGAGTTGAAAATCAGAAAGGTGTTGTTGGTGTGCTTTAAGGTCATGAAAAAGAAAATGCTTGATGTATTCAACAGTTTTTCAACCCCTTTTACTGAAGGTGATCAGGATGTTGCTGTCTAGTTTTTAGAGTCAGGTTATTTGGAAAACATGTAAGGAAAGTTTAATACTAGACTCTACACAAGAATGACATTTTTTCCCCAGTAAATTCATGAAAGGATACTACCCCAACTCAGTAATGATCATTACTGATGTGAAGCCAAAGGGGCGGAGGTTACCCATAGATGTGCATATTTAAGTGGATGAAGATCAGGACAATGGAATTGCAACCTTGAAAATATCTGATCATGTGGTCAGTGAAATTGGGGGAAGGAAGTAGAAGAATTTGGAGTAGAACATTTGTTACAAAACACCAAAGACTATCTAGTAGACACTCCTAGTGATTCACAACCAGGTTCACAGTTCTCTGCACTCCGAACTTCTGGACATTGAGAGCTACCTAGAGGCAAGCGTCTTGATAGCCACCAGGTCGGCTGACAGCTGCAGGACATCCCCCTTCAACGTCCTGTTGAACATCTGCCACCGCAAGTCCTTCAAGTCTTTTACCTGAAACCTAATGACCAGATGGTGTGATATATTTGTTCTCACTGATCATATCCTTGATTGACCTGCACCACTCATCACCACAAGGCCACCAACCAGGACTCAGAGAAGGGCAGGAAAATGAACAGCAAAAAGGAAGAAGAGAGAAAGGAGAGAAAGGGTACAGAGGCTTAGGACAGGGGTTAAGTAAGCCCCGAGAACCACCAGGTGTGTTCCCATGAAAGAAAAGTAAAGAAAAAATAAAGGAAAAGAAAAGAAAAAAGGAGATCAAAAATTTAGTTTTAATTTGCAAAGTAAAGCCATAAACTACATAAGTACTAAGAAATAATGAAGTATATTGTCTAAGTAATATAACTGTGAGACTAAAATTCAACCCAATAGTATTTTAATGGCTAGAATTAAAAGAATCTTGTATGTGGTTGATACGAAAACCAATAATTATCTTTCTCCCATGAATAATGACTTAAATGACTATTTCAAAAAATAGAAATAACAAAACCAAAAAATTTCATAATAATAAGAATAATATTTAAAACCTGAGCTGTGTAGGAAGAAGATAGCAGTGGAATGCCTTTGAAAGCATCGAAGAAATAGCTAAAAAGACAAAGAAACTCTGGCTCCGAGCACATCTCTTCAACTCCACCGTTCTCCCTGCATTAACATAGGCCTCAGAGACCTGGGCCCTACGAAAGCAGAATGAGAATGCTATTCGGGTCTCCCAAAGAGGAATCGAAAGAGCTATGCTTGGAATATCACGCCTCACTCAAGTAAAAGAAGGAATCCGAAACTCCGACCTCCGCTGTTCCAGAGTCAGGGCGCTGTCTCATTTGCCAAAGCATCGAAAATCAGATGGGCTGGACATATAATAGGGATTTGGAGATGACCGCTGGACTAGAGCCATTACTGATTGGATCCTACAGGATGTCAAAAGATGACTTGGCCACCCACCTACAAGATGGTCAGACTTCTTCGTCAAAACCCTGAACGAATGGTTTGAGGCTCTTTGTATTCCTGAAGCAAGCAGATGCCATTGGGCTACACTGGCATGTGATAGGGTCAAATGGAAATATTACTTGCATCTGCTTGAGCAAATCCATGAATAACGGGATGTCAAGTGATCAAGTGAATAATAATATTAACAAAAATACATGTGATTCTAACACAAATAGCACAGAATATAAGTAACAAAATGAATGTGATCTTAGTACTGGGCAATTTTATAGTGCAGTTGATTAAACCCTCCAATGTCCCCTCAACTGAAAAGTTGACTAATCAGTATGTTAATGATACCATGCCACTCAGTATAGTTAGCATTATATGAATTTCTCTGTTTTCTGTTACACCGGCTGTGCTCAGGATTTATTCTTGACTGTGCTCAGGCAACCATATGTGATATACCAGAGGTCAATTCAGGGTTGGCTGCATGAAAGGCAAGCAGCTTATCAACTGAACTACCCCTCTGCCCTATTTAAAGGTATTTTAGCTAATGAAATAAAGGAATAAAATCAGAATATATCATGTGAGAAGTAAAGGAAAATTCACAAACAGAAGTTCTAAAGTGTTCCAAACCAACTCTTGGAATGAACACACCAATTATGCAAAGTTGTTACATACAATATCAATTTAAATGTAAATTCTGCTTCTATTGAGCAGAAGAAAGAAATGAAAATCTTTAAAAGCTATCATTTACAGTAATGTAGAAAATTTACATGAAAATGCGAAAAAAAAGACTGTCCAAAAAGAAAGTAAACTATTGGTCTTAACTCTGTGATCAGGTCTAATGAAAGAGTCACAGTCATTGGCTAGGGTTTAAGGAAATATAGATAAAGAACAATGGAACAGAACTCCTTATAGATCCTGATATATATGTATATAGCCCCAGTGTTCATGTCAAGATAAAGAGTGACATACTGAGGAAAAGCAGACCTTCGGAAAATAATCTACATCAATTGATTATATAGAAAAACAGTGCCCTTTGATCCCTATCACAATATATATGCAAAATCAGAATGTATTTCTGATTGAATTGAATGTACAAGTAACCATGAAAGGAAAACAATAGAGCTCTATAGGAAATTATAGGAGATCATCTTCCTATCTCCTTGGTAATGGTGGGACCACTTCACTTAGTAATGGTAGAACTTTCATAATATGAGCTTTGACGTAAGTACCATCACAAGTGAGAATATTGACAAATTCCATTACTGTTGTTAATATGATAGATGCCCAGGTACAGAGTAGGAGAAAATGTTCGTCTATGGCTGAAAGAGTACTAGGCTCTAGAATATATTTAGAATTCCTGACTATAATATAAAGGAAAAAAGGACACTGATTGGATCCAAGATTTTAGTTTCAACAAAGAAACTATTACATTACTTCAACAAACAAATGAATACATTGCTGGAGGGTAGAAATTGGCCTATTGTTCTTGAAAACTCTTTTTTTTTTGCTTTTTTGGGTCACACCTGGCAATGCTCAGGGGTTTCTCCTGGCTCTGCACTCAGGAATTACTTCTGGCAGTGCTCGGGGGACCATATGAAATGCCAGGAATCAAACCCAGGCCGGCACAGGCCAGCCGCATGCAAGGCAAATGCCCTACCCGCTAGGCTATCGCTCCTGTCAGAACTCCACCCAGCAGACCAGCCTGTCACAGCTCAGGTTCGCTGCTGCACGGTTCATCAATAAGTGCTGTGTTTGGAGATGACTAAAAGAGTATGCTACCCACAAGGCAGAGCCTGGCAAGCTACCTGTGTTGTATTTGATATGCCAAATACCAGTAACAATTATAGACCTCATTCCCATGACCTGATGGAATGGATTGAGGCCCTTTATGTTTCTGGAGCAAGCAGATGCCCTTGGGCTCTACTGCATGAGACAGCACATATGGAGATGTTACTGGGGCCCGCTCGAGCAAATCGATGATGAACAGGAAGACAGTTCTTGAAAACTACAATGATAAGTTCAGAGCTTCATTTCCATGAATGTAACTAGCAAAAAGGTATACAAAGCTCTCTCTCAAGAGAGAGAGACTTTGTATACCTTTCGAGAGAGAGAGAGAGAGAGAGAGAGAGAGAGAGAGGGGGACCACAAAGCTTCATTTCCATGAATGTAACTAGCAGAAAGGTATACAAAGCTCTCTCTCTCTCTCTCTCTCTCTCTGAGAGAGAGAGAGAGAGAGAGGGGACCACTCTTGCAGTCTCTCTCCTTTTCTTTTTCTCTCTGTTTCTCTTTATATATTTTCTCTTTTTTAAAAATGTTTTATTACACCACTGTGAGATATACAATTACAAAGATGTTCATATTTGGGTTTTAGTCATACAGTGTTCCAGCACCCATTCCTCCACCAGTGCACATTTCCCACTACCAATGTTCCCAATTCCCTCCCCCCCTCCCTAGCCTGCCTCTATGGCAGGTTCTTTATCTCTTTTCTCTCTTTCTCTTTATCAGAAAAGGAGAAAGGGTGTACAAATGTGGTAAAAGTTTGACTCATAGCTTAAATATTTGAAGCAAAGTTTCAAGATAATAAATTTAAAGAACTTAAATATACAGCATCTGGAAAACAATGAATCATTATACATTCATGCAGTGGGAGTCATATATCAAAAAGAATCAGCAAACTATTATATTCAATAAGATGGGTGAAAAATAATATTGAATAAAAAGAAATAATACATGTTATATGAGACTTCTTATATTCATACACATAAAACTAAATTACTCTGGAAATCAGAACAGTGGTTACTTGGAAGAATGACATTCCGAGGGAACACTTCTAGTTGATAATTATATTCTATTTTTTATATTTTTTTGTGTGTGATGGTTAAGAGGATATGTTAATTTAGAAATACAGTTTAGTGGCCGGAGTGATATTCCAGAGGGTAGGGTGTTTGCCTTGCATGTGGCCGGCCTGTGTTTGATCCCGGCATCCCATATGGTCCACTGAGCACCACCAGAAGTAATTCATGTTTCCTTTTACTTGTTGCATGGTATACATCACTCAAAATTTTATTTAAAGACTTGTGTTCAGCATTGGAAAATCTAAACACCCGTGTTATAGCATGATAGAAATAGCTTGAATTTCAAGCTTTTAACTTATCCATAGAGCTTAAGTTACCTGGATGCATAGAAAAGGAGGAGTAATCATACAAAGTGAGTCCTGACTTTTTTAGGGTCATTTGTCTTTACCTGAGGATGAGAAGGATTTAATAACTCTCAAATGACAATTGTATTTTATTTCATCTTCCTGATCCAAAGCTTTTACTTGGTGGCCTCTATAAATAAGCTTGGCAATTAATCTTCATCCTTTGACAAATAGCCACTTGTTTCTGCAGGTTCATTGTCATGGGGCAGAGGCCAAAGTGTCCAGTTGGTGTCTAGAAATAAATCATGTCATAAAGATAGATCTATGCTATAAAACTAACTGGGCCACTTCTAATTCTTTTTAACTATTTCTGTTTTACACGAGAAGAATTCTACAAAAACAGATGAAAAGAAATATTAAAATGTAAACTCCCTTTGACTAAGCCAACAATCAACCTTGGAGAACCAGTAGCTAAAACAAAATAATAGCACATGTACCCAAAGTGCTATTATAGATATAAGCAGATACACATGTACAAAAGCAAGAGACAAGCCCTGTAAAGAAGAGTTGAATAAATTAGTATAAATTAGTATAAGAGCATCACATGCATTGTTATATGGCCTTTAAAGCCTGCTCGTTTAGCTTTTTACCACTCTGGAGAAACCCGTGTCCTCTCTGTCTCTCTATTTCTCTTTCTCTGTCTCTGTCTGTCTCTGTCTCTCTCTCTCGCTCTAGAAACTCATGTCCTCTCTGTCTCTTATTTCTTTCTCTGTCTCTGTCTCTGTCTCTGTCTCTCTCTTTCTCTCCTCTCATCTCGCATTTTTCCAGTAAATTACTTTCAGTAGAACTTATTTAGGGGGAAAATATAACATCCTCATAATGTATCCTTTTGAGTGTTCATTGTCCACTAGCTATGTTCTTCTATGTTTGAAACTTACTTTGTAACAAAAAATATGATATTGGAATTATTACTTCCATTTTGTAGGTGAGCAAACTAAAGTGTAAGCATCACTTGCTTTCCAAAACCCCACCACACACCAGCTACATAAGGTTGGGTAAAATAATGTGATGTTTGTGAAGACAGCTAAATGAAATAAAAGCGGAGGCCAGAGCAATAGTGCAGCTAGTACTTGCCTTGTACACAGCTGAACTGGGTTCAGTTCCAGGCATCACATGTATCACCTTGAGCACCACCAAGAGTGATCTCTGAGCACAGAATCAGGAGTAAACCCTGAGCACTGCCGTGTGGAGCCCCCAAACAAATGTAAAACTGTCTCCACTTATAGGTTTTTTTTTTTTTTTTTGCTTTTTGGGTCACACCCGGCGATGCTCAGGGATTACTCCTGGCTCTGCACTCAGGAATTACTCCTGGCG
Source organism: Cryptotis parvus (assembly GCA_021461705.1). Classification (NCBI taxonomy): domain Eukaryota; kingdom Metazoa; phylum Chordata; class Mammalia; order Eulipotyphla; family Soricidae; genus Cryptotis; species Cryptotis parvus. Next base: position 245,914 of record JAJIBD010021543.1, read on the forward strand.
GTGCTGGGGGACCATATGGGATGCCAGGGATCGAACCCGGCCGGCATGGGCCGGCCGTGTGCAAGGCAAACGCCCTACCCACTGGGCTATCGCTCCGGCCCCATAGGTTTTCATTTCACAAGCAGACAGCATTAATGAAGCAAGTCCGTTGTGTCTTACCAGGATTCATGTCCACAAAGGTCTAAACCATTGTGGTCATTCTACGTGACATTTACTTACTCATCTTCAAGCAGTCTAGATCTCATGAAGTGGGTATCCAGTTAGTGGGTACCCAGTTTTCTTTTCTTCATGTTTTCTCTTGTTCTTCTGCCCTTCCCTCTATAACCCATGTTTTAGCCATTAAAAAATATTTATTTTTTATTGATCTTTATCCCACACCTGGAAGTGCTCATGGTTTCCTCCTGACTGAGCTTGGGAGACCATAAGGGGTTCTGGGGGTTGAACCTGGGTTTGCCACATGCAAAGCAAATGCCCTACCTGCTGTGTTCTCGCTCCAGCCCCATTATCTGCTCTTTCAGAGATCAGTTTATAAACCTTAAAAGATATATAAAATGATGTATGGTGTGTTATGGTAGTGTCCAAAGTTGAAACCTTAGCTATTTCCATAGGCAAAAGTTGAATATATTTCACATAAAATTATGGGACGGAGTATTAGTATTTTCAGAGCTGAACCTTAGTCAGCAGTTTGAAACAATGCATTTCATGAACACCTTTATGCTTTTCCTCAGGTCCCATTTGTCATCTCACTGAAATCTATATTGGATCTTGAGAGACTCTTTGATCTTGCTAATGGCTGTGTCATATCTGGAGGAAGCCTGTTCCGGTGGATATTGCCCCTTCTCCCTGAACATCCTTGATATGTTAAACTTAGAGGGGACTTCAATGCTACTATTTTCCTTGGATTGAAGATTTTTAGATCTGTCCTCTTATAAAAAACAAGAAAATAAAATTGATTTCTTATGTAAACTAAATGTCTTTAAATTCTATGGCTTTGAATAATACTTTTTATCTTGCATTTGAATTAAATGGCAATGCTGGTGCTTGTTAAAACTCTCTTGCAGAACTAGTCCTAGAACACGTGCTTACAGGCAGTGCTACTATTTGTATGCTTATGTTTAGGTGGACTTCGCTTGAGCCCCTGTGTTAGTCTGAATTAGGTCACTGTTTCTCAAGTAGGGCAATTTTGACTCCAAAGTGACAATTTTGCAGTGTCTGAAGACATTTTTGATTGGTAGAACTGGGAGAAGAGTGGCATTGAATTGGTGGAAGCCAGGGACACTGCTGAAATCTTATGTTGCCTAAGTGAGACCCCCCAAAATTTAGGATTATCTGACTCTGAAATGTCCTTGCTGTCAAGGATGAAACTTCTGAACTAAACTTAACTTGTGGTCAGTTCAACTTTGGGAGCTTGTTTATATGCTTGTAAAGAAGTCTGTAGCAAACAGTATTTTATGTTTTTGAGAGGAAGTTTCACAGGAAAAGTTAGAGCAAGGACTATGGAATACAAAGTCAGTTTGAATACTAACTTCACTTACTCATTCTGCTCCTTTGAGAAATAACAAATTATGTCCTTGTTTCCACATCTGTATATCTTAATAGCATGATAATAACAATGAAATTAAATTAGAGTGTATGGTATAATAAAGTTAACACAACACTAGCCATAGTATGAATTACTGTGTGAAGAGTTTTTCCTCTGACGAGTTCGAAGATGATCACATCACTGACCCACTTTGTTTGGCATTAAATAATGCCATACCTGAATGCTTCCAGTATTTTTGGCCCATAGGTAGATACTGGTGGCAAATATATAAATATGTCCAAGTATATTATGTACACATATATATGTATGTATATGTGGATAACAAGTGAATTGTCCTGTATGTTTTTCCCCCTCTCTTTTACTTTTATGTAGGAAAATAAGGATTTTGGGGAGGATAAAATATATGACATTGAATTCAGAAAAAAGATTATAAATAACTATATCCTCATATTAATTAAAGTTTGGGGCAAGTAAAAAATCCATTCAGATAGTGCTGGCTCTATTGTAGAGATGGAATATAATATCTTAGCCAGGGATTGAATGTATAAATTTAAAAAATAAGTTCTCTGCTAGAATAGAGAATATTTTCAAAGATTTTGTGTTTCTTATAGAGAAGTTTGATTTATTGTTCAAAATTTAGCCAAAGGTATTGAGCAAAAAGGTTTAATAAATTATCAAGATAAGTAAGATCTGTAATATAGTTATGAAAACATAGCATGACCAATTACCAAGGCTATTAACCAGCCTAATGTCAATTTCCTGACAGTGTGTGTGTGTGCATGTGTTTAGCTTTTATGAACTAGATGTTTTCCATTTTTTTCTTAATTTTAAATATTAGTGGATATAAGACATGTACTGTTTTGTAGAACCCTATATCACTGAGTGTCTGGTATATAGTGAAGGTCTATATACTTGTTAAATGATTGATTGAATTGATGAATGTAGCAATGAAGGAATGTGCGAGATGACCTGAGGAAGGCTAAAAGAAGCAGAAGCAAAAGTATCTTTATCGCCTTGATTCCCTCTACCATGACCACTGTTGCCCATCCTTTCTGTAATATTTATCATGCAAGGCACTAGTACTCATGTGACTTCCGTCCTCACAAGGATTTTGACCATGATATGCATAGAATTAAAACCCCAGGTGACCAATGAGGGAATCAAACACAAAGCAGCTAAGTAATTTTCCAATGACCACAGTCAGAGGTAGAGTCAGGATTTGAATCCTACTCTGTTCAAAGGACCTGAGCAAGATTTTCTTTTTTTTTTTTTTTAAATTTTTTTTATTATACCACCGTGAAACATACAATTACAAAGGTGTTCATAATTGGTTCTTGGTAATACAGTATTCCAGCACCCATCCCTCCACCAGTGCCCCATTTCCACCACCAATGTACCCCTCCCCCTCCCGCCCCCAGGCCGCCTTAATAGCAGGTACCCCAGTTTCCTCTCTTTCTCTCTCTCTCTCTCTCTCTCTGTCTCTGCATCTCTCTCCCTCTTATTTTACACATTGTGGCTAGCCCTGCAGATATTTAGAGTTTATCACTTAAGTCTCTTTGTGTATATTCAGTGGTGAGTTTTAATCTGCCGTTACCATTTCCCATATTTAGTAAAACAAAACGTTACTTCATGAAATAAAAGAAGACCTGAGGAAATGGAGACACATTCCCTGCTCATGGATTGGAAGGATTAACATTATCAAAATGGTAATACTCCCTAGAGCTTTATACAGATTCAATGCGGTCCCTATAAAGATACCCATGATGTTCTTCAAAGAAATTGAACAAACACTCCTGAAATTTGTATGGAATAATAAAACCCCACGAATAGCTAAAGCAATCCTTGGGAAAAAGAAGATGGGAGGTATCACTTTCCCCAACCTCAAGCTCTACTACAGAGCAGTTGTAATTAAGACAGTGTGGTATTGGTATAGAGACAGACCTGTAGACCTATGGAATAGAACTGAGTATCCTGAAAGATTTTCATCACTTCCCAGTGTTTTCTCCGCTCTGTTCTTCTGTAGAATTCGGAAAACCGAGGGAGAGAAATACATAGCTGAACCTCAAGCCATAGATACCTGTCATCTTCCCTAGGGGCTGATTTGCAGGCCTTAATAGATGTCCCCAGAAAGTTTAGGAGAGGTCCTTAGTATTATCTCTGCCAATATGTTGGTTTTCTCTGGGGAAGGCAGGTCCCTTCCACCTATTACAGATAATATTTTAGCACATGTTGCTTTTTTCCTGGTTCTTTGTAACTCCCAGATGCTGCTATTCTTGGGGGTTGTTTTGACAAAGAAACATTGCCTAAAACATCCCAGACCCTACATTCACAATTTCCCGTTTAAAATCTTTTCAGACATGCTCATTTCTTCTAAAATAGAAACAAAACTTACTACTTAAAACTGCAACTTTCAGAAGAGGGCAGTGAGGAAATGGCGATGAATTGAGCTGAAATAGAAGCCAAAAGAAAATTTAAAACCCTCCAGTATGAAAGATATATTTACTTCCAGAAGAGTTTTTTACGGTTTTTTTGAGGAACATATTATACAATTTGCAGCTGCTTTCCCCCTCCATTCGATATCTGGTATCTGTAAGTGTTTTTGCAGCAGACACCTGTGATGTTTTTTATTTGTTTTAATTACAACAGAGTGACAGGAGGTGAACTGAAAAAAGAGAAGGGGGAGCAGAAAGAGAGGGGAGGGCAGCAGAGTTTCAGGAGCCAGTGCCAGCAACTAAGTGATGGGTAATAAACTCCCAGTGCTTCCCATATCTTTCTGTGCACCAATTTCCAGGAGATTACTTTGGAAATTGACCACCTGCCAGCTATTCAGAGGCTTAAATGCTGTAGTCTCGCTTCACTTCTTGTGTAGGCACTTTACAAATTCCCCACTCCAGATGACTTGTTCTTCTCCACTGAGTTGGAGGAACAGGAATGATACATTTCTGCAGAGGACTACAAACTTGGTTTTTTCCCCCTCTTTTGCATGGTCTTTCCTTCTCCTTCTGGACATTAAACAGATCCCTCCATCCTAGTTCAGATGACAGTGCATAGGGCTCCCCAAGTTCCTTGAGCACTTTCTGCCCTGCATATTTGGCTGGACATGTAATGCGATTTGGAGACAACCGCTGGACTAGAGCCATTACCGACTGGATCCCAAGGGATGTCAAAAGATCACGTGGCCGCCCACCTACAAGATGGTCAGACTTCCTTGTTAAGACCCTGAAGGAACGGTTTGAGGCTCTTCATATTCCTGAATCAACCAGATGCCATTGGGCTACATTGGCACGTGATAGGGTCCAATGGAAATGTTACTGGCGCCCGCTCGAGCAAATCGATGAATAACGGGATTCAAGTGATCAAGTGATCAAGTGATATTTGGCACTTAATGGTGCCCTTAGGCACATGGTTTTGTGTTTCTGTGTTTCTCGCAGTGCAGTCTCACTGCCTTAGCTCAAGGATCTCTTAGATGTGCAGCTGCCCACATCCTTGACTTTCATTTACCTTGTGACTTCATTGTTTCCTATGGGTATATGTGGGTGTCACACTGTGTCCATTACACATAGAAACTTGGGGAAAATATTTGTAATATCCCTTAAAAAAGTGATTAGATAAAGAATGCATTTATCTATGTATGCATAGGATTGGCAAGCAAGTCCACAGTTGTGAGTTGGAGGAGAAAGCACTGAGCCCAAAAGTCTACTATTTATTTATTTATTTTTTAAAATTTTTTATTATACCACCGTGAAACATACAATTACAAAGGTGTTCATAATTGGTTCTTGGTAATACAGTATTCCAGCACCCATCCCTCCACCAGTGCCCCCATTTCCACCACCAATGTACCCCTCCCCTCCCGCCCCCAAGGCCGCCTTAATAGCAGGTACCCCAGTTTCCTCTCTTTCTCTCTCTGTCTCTCTCTCTGTCTCTGCATCTCTCTCCCTCTTATTTTACACATTGTGGCTAGCCCTGCAGATATTTAGAGTTTATCACTTAAGTCTCTTTGTGTATATTCAGTGGTGAGTTTTATTTTTTTTTCATTTTTTTAAGTATTTTATTATACCACCGTGAGATATACAAATAAAAAAAGATATACAATTAAAAAGTTCATGGTGAGTTTTAATCTGCCATTACCATTTCCCATATTTAGTAAAACACTGGTATCTATTTATATCCTATTAATGAATGCAGTCATTCTATATCTGTCCTTTACCTTCTGACTAATTTCACTCAGCATGATAGACTCCATGTCCATCTATTTGCAGGTAAATTTCATAATTTCATCTTTTCTGACAGCCGCATAGTATTCCATAGTGTAGATGAACCACAGTTTCTTTAGCCAGTCCTCTGTTCTCAGGCATTTAGGTTGTTTCCAGATTCTAGCTATAGTGAATAGCGCAGAGATGAATAAAGAAGTACAGATAGTGTTTTTGCTATGTGTTTTTCGGTCTCTAGGGTATATTCCCAGGAGTGCTATTGCTGGATCAAATGGGAGCTCAATATCTAGCTTTCGGAGGAATGCCCATATTGTTTTCCAAAAGGGCTGGACCAGTCGGCACTCCCACCAGCAGTGGATAAATGACTTAAATTTAAGTCTACTATTTAAACACTGTTGAGCAGGAGCAATAGCCCAGTGGGTAGGGTGTTTGCCTTGCACATGCCGGCCTGTGCCGGCCCAGGTTCGATCCCCGGCATCCCATATGGTCCCCTGAGCACCGCCAGGAGCAATTCCTGAGTGCAGAGCCAGGAGAAACCTCTGAGCATCGCCGGTGTGACCCAAAAAAAGCAAAAAAATTAAATGAATAAATAAATAAATAAACAAACACTGTTGACTAGCAAATAATTAGACTCCACTAAAAGCTAGAAAGCATTTCCACAGCAAAGGGCCAGTTTCCAGATATGAATCCATTAGTGTGAGGGCTGAGAGGAGTTTCTAAGGATTAAGCTGGAGTATGGGTTACTTAAATTTAAGTCATTTATTTAAAATTTTGCCTTGATCAGCAGGAGCCTGAAAATGCGAGATTGCAATAGAAAGTCTTTTGGTCTTTTGTTGTGTTGTTGTTGGTGGTGGTGTGAGTGGTTTGTTGGAGTTGGGCTGCTCTCTCGGGTCTATTCCTGGTTCTGTGCTCAGGACTAATCCCTCCAGTGCTTGAGTGACCATATGTGCTGGGGACCTAACCAGGGTCAGTTGCACACAAAACCAGCACCTTAGGCCCTGCTGTCTATCCTACTCGGCAGTCTTTGTAATCGTTGAGAAGATGGCTTTCCTGTGTTGATGGTCTTCATTATTTTTTCAGCCAGGAAATATCAACAAATGAGTTCTTTCACAGTCCTAGGAGGGAACTGAGTCAGTCTAATGAATCAGTTTGTGTATTTCTTCTCCTGTAGAGTCTTCACCGTGGGGAAGGGGAAGGCAGTCTCGAGGCCCATCCTGGCACGGATGCAGTTTTGGTCCACACCAGCAGGTGGCCAGAGCACCTAGTCCTGTAAAGCATGTGCAGGGTTCTTTGAACTTTCTCCAGACTCCAGGCTGCTTCCTGCTTACCTCCTAGTCTCATCTTGGTAGTTAAGAGACACAATAAAGTCTATTGGCTTCGAAATAGTTCCCCACTAGCTCTTCTTTTCTCAGATTTGACGTGCTAATGGCATGCTTCCAAGAGAAACTTCCATCTGTGGGCCCCAGGAAGCAAGCAAATGTGTTCACTGATGCAGTGAAACGATTGCAATGGCCAAAATAAAATAACGATAGAGAAAAGAAGACTACTGAATATCCCTGGTGTCGGATGGATAAACAATGACTATTCTACAGCAGTCATAAAGGTACAAATAATAGAATACAAATGAATTGTTAGAAATGAATTAAAGAGATATCTTGTATACTTCAAAAGTAGATTGAACATAAAATTGAAATCACACACATATGTACATATATATATATATATATATATATATATATATATATATATATTTATGTCGGGGAGCCACTGTGGTCCCCTAACAATATCAGGGAACAAGTTCCCTTTTATCTCAAGGACCAGTGGCAGACAAACCTTGAGTTCAGTGCATTTCCAAAAGACTTTTGATAATCATCAATAATTAAACAAGCTCTGCTACTACAATCCAAGATATTGGGATATCCGAGACCTCTAGCTCTTGGCCTGACCTCCGACCTCCGACCATGCACTCAGGCCCAGGTCTCCCACCAAAATGAATGGTTCTTCCCCAAGTCAGTCCCTTTCTATACCCAAAAGCCAGAATCCTTTCTTCAGGGTGGGTTGCATTAACAAAGATCAATGAATCAGCTTCTAAGTATAGATGTTAGGTGGTGTCACACCTCTGGTTCAGGTCTAAACAAATGATAATGCCAGGGCCTACTCCCTTCCTCCAAGATTATATCTTATGTCAAAACATGAGAGAGTGCTAGTATAAACACATCTTAATGATATATATATACATGGGGAGAATTACATCATAATTTCGTGGACTTCATGCAATCTAGATGGTATATCCACAAGGTCCTTATTTCTACTCTGCATTAGAGTTGCTCTTAATGTCCTGTCCTCTGTTTACCAAAAGGGTCATGCTTGATTGCCCAAGGGCAAACTAGCATGATCCCTCCTTTGATCTTGGCAGAGTTGATAAACAGTAGTCCAAATGTAGCCAAGATGGTGGTTTCCTGGCCAATTCTAATTGTTCCACGTTCACACTAAGACCAGAAGATGTTAAGGAGAATTGTTACTAATCTAGATAGAATTGAAATCATAGTAGAGATTATAATAATATTCCAAGAGCTATTAATTCAGAGTCAAAATAACTCCTGCTAACTGCCACACTCTATCAGAGTTTACACAAAAGAGAGATCTCTTTGGCATGAACCCTGACTAAAGACACATAAACAACAAAGATCTAAAACTAGCCAGGCCATGTCATCTAGGCTATATATATATAAACAAGCTCTGCTACTACAATCCAAGATAATGGGATATCCGAGACCTCTAGCTCTTGGCCTGACCTCCGACCTCCGACCATGCACTCATGCATATATATACACTCATATATATCACTGTATCACTGTCTTCCCGTTCATCATCGATTTGCTTCGAGCGGGCACCAGTAACATCTCCATATGACCTGTCTCATGCAAGTAGAGCCCAAGGGCACCTGCTTGCACCAGGAACATAAAGAACCTCAAACCATTCCATCAAGTCATGGGAATGAGGTCTATAACAGTTACTGGTATTTGGCATATCAAATACGACATGGGTAGTTTGCCAGGCTCTGCCGTGTGGGTAGCATACTCTTGTAGTCATCTAAAAATCCAGCATTTATTGGCGAACTGCGCGACCGCTTGCGGCCGTGCAAGCCGGGCTGTGATAGGCTGGTCTGCTGGGTGGAGTTCTGACGAGGGGGAAGTCCAGATGTGGAAAATGGAGGCCCCTCAAGGAGTGGGGTGTCGTCTGGCTTGTTGTGAGGCTCTGCTGGGGTGGCGGGCCAGGACTAGAATCCACCATCCCTCCTGGGTGCCGCATGAGCGGCTGGGCACAGGGAGAGTCAGTAGCAGCTCTGCCCCATGTCTCTAAGTCTCTTACATAACAAGCAGAATCGTACTGCTACACCTTACTATATATATATATATATATATATATATATATATATGATGCTATATATATAATATTTTATTTCAAGTGACGTGATATATAGAAATGTTATATATAATGTTTATATATGTTATATATAATGTTTATGTTATATATAATGCTTATATGTTATATATAAATATTTCCAAATATATATCATTTCTATATATTTTATATATCACATTTCTATAGATTTAAAAAAAACAGGCAAGATACATAATGTAGGGGCTGGAGTGATAGTACAGACAGTAGGGCACAGCCGGTGATAGTACAGAGAGTAGGATACTGCCAACCCTGGTTCAATCTTCCACACCCCATATGGTCCCCCTAGCCCTCCTGGAATGAATCTTGAGTACAGAGCCAGGAGTAAGCCCTGGGCACTCCTGATGGACACCCCCATAAACAAACAGAAATGACCAATGGCATTATGGTAGTCTACATGTGTACTTTAGAAAAATTCTTTTTTTCAAGCTAGTTAGTAATCTACTAAATTAAGGTTTATGTTTGTCTTTTTGAAGGAGGAAGAATGCAGTCTACAAATAATGCCAAAGAGGCTTGATTGCATTTATAAAAATAATTTTGATTTAGGCACTGTGATTTACAATACTGCTAGTAGTAGAGTTTCAGACATACATTGTTCCAACTCCACATGCACCACCAGTTTCGGAGTGCTTCCAACAAAGTGTAAGTTTCCTCCCATCCCCCATCTCTTAGCAAACTCATATATTTGTTTAGAAGTTGGATGTTTGCTATATTGGAGTATGTGACACACTTTCTATATTAAAAATAAAACTTTACTTTCTTCATCTCATTGTCTATCAAGATTTTTATGGCTATTGTCTTGTCTATCAGTAACTAATATGAGTTAATACTTCCATCATTATGTAACTGTGTCCACATTGTTCAAATATGATTCCATTCTTGGGACTTTTAATGATAATAATCACTTTGACACTATTATCAATTTTGCATGTGTCCAAATTTAGAAAACTCAATCTATGAAATATTATTTTTTAATATGAGGTAGTGAAGCCTCAATAAATGTTTAATTAAATTGAGACCAATTCCCTGTATAATTCCTATCAATTATAAACTTCCTTAGTTAACCGCTAAATTATTTGCATTTCCAGAATTAGGTATATGTAGAACTTTCTACATAACTGCTTGTTATGCAAAATGAGATCACTTGTAAAATTCAGCTTCCATCCATAATTTCAACGTTTTGAAAATTATATTAAGGAAGAAGTTTCTCTTTACTAAAATCCTCATTTCCTATTTTTTTGCTTTACACTTCAGTAGGACTTTATGAGTTGCAACTTTGACACTAAAATTTCCATGGCAACAGAATTTTTTTTTGTCATAAACACAGGCATGATTAAGAAGAGGCTTTCGTGATAATAGCTTTGTTAATTAAATTGCAGTTTCATTAGTTAAAATGATGGATGAAGAGGCAGAGAAATTTTATTACAAAGGGGCATTTTGAACTAGAACTTTAAGACAACATGGAAATTTATCACAAATAAATTGCCTTTAATCTTATTTGTTTTTTAAGTTAACATTTGTATATTTTGTTTTATCATATACTTAATGTAGTGTATTAACACACTTTTAATTTCATATCCTAGAATAGAACAAGCTAAAGATCATATTCTGCCCAAGTGAAAATGGCTCTGAGTTCTCCCTTTCAATTTTCCACAGCATGAAAACCAAGAGATTTCTAAGTAGTGTAAGGCAATAATGGAAACATTTTAAAATATTGTGCCCCTTCTCTTTGTTTTAAACACTTAAAGGGGATAAAGAAAGCAAAGACAGACTGACCTGAGACTTATAGTCTGGAAGGTGTGACTGCTCCTCTCTGAATTCTTTGGCTTGATTGGGTCCCATGGAGCCTTATGAAAGCACCCCAGACTCCAACAGAACAGTACTGGGCAATACAGAATTTGAAATAGACTGTGATAAAGTCTCTCTGCTGTTAACTTTCTCTATTCCCATTCTGAAAACATTCCTGATGTCCATTCTCTGATATTTTCTGTACATGATAATATGCTTGTTGGATGATGAGACCTAGCTAGCTTGGGAGCTTTACTGTTTTTATCCACTTACAGCTTAAGCTATTTATATGTTCTTAAGCCAGGGTCCTTGCTAATGAGATCTCTCTTCTGTGTAAACACTGATGCAGGTTGTGGAAGTTATAGGAGTCGTTTTGACTCTGAATCAATAACTTCTGAACTATTAGTATAATCTCTAACCTACAACCTTAGGGTGGTACGACCCTACTTCTACACCTAGAAACTGATTCATTGATCTTTGTTGACATTACCCTCCCTGAAGATAGGATTACTTTTGGATATATAAGAGGACTGACTTGAGGTACTGGGATCCACTTTGGTGGGAGACTTGGGCCCGACTGCTTGGTCTAAGTTCTGACCAGGAGCTAGAGGTCTGGGGAATCCCATTATCTTGGATTGCAGCAGCAGAGCTTGTTTCTTTGGTAATTAGTAAAAGCCTTTTGGAACTGCTCTTGACTCCTGAGTTTTTATCCATTCCCGCCGACCTCGGAGATAGAAAAGCACTCTTTCCTGATATTGTTGGGGACTCCAGCTGCTCCTCCATATATGCTAATGTATACTTATTTCATACTGTACTTGAGGAACATATGACAAACATGAAAAATCCCACCTTATATGACTACATATGTGTAATGCAGTCATAAATATGCATTATTCTGAAAAAGTACTAAACGTGTACAGACTGTTAGGATGCTCTGGCTCTGTGAGGCAGGAAACCAGACCCCTCCATTTCCTTTTGAAGCTTGTTTATGATCTGTCCTGGTTTTACATGAGGGTGTTTTCTTGAAAATAAAGCCCCCTTTTTTCTGTTCAGTTGTTCCTGTGTTTTTGAACAACATTAATTTGAAATTTTCTAAGTCATTTCACAGTAACCCTAATTTATTTCTCTCCCACAATATTTGCAAGAATTTCTTGAGTGAGTTTCTCATCATGATGAACTCAATTCAAAACAAATGTACAGAATTTATAAAGTATTGAAAGGAACAAAATAGAAAATAAAAGTTACCCAGAAGCCCACTATGCTAGAAAAGACAATGATAACATTTAAATGCATTTCCTGTAGCATATCTAATACTTTTAAAAATATCTTTCGACTGAAAAGTATGGATGCTTGAGGCAGGTATTCATACTCCCTGAAGGGTAAGAGATGAATTTTTTCAGAGCCTAGTGGAAGGCAAAATTACTGTATCAGGAGAGTTTAGATGTGGTGTGCTGAATGAAATACAGTTAGAAAAATCAGGAGTAATTAAATCCAAGGAACTGGCCAGAGTTCTCCTTCTTAGTAATAGAATGTATGGCAGTGATTCATAGGAAGAAGAAAAAAAAATCAAATCTCTGCATTGTCCTTCAGAGTTTGCTCATTAAATCTATCATAACCGCATTAGGATTTCCCTGACAAACTGAGCTCATCATTCTTACAAGCGTTTGTTCATTGTTCATGACTTAGTGCTTTTTGTTTCCTAGCGAAACAACCTTCCTTACTCCTTTTATAAAAATGTACTTTCTAAGTGTTCATTAAATGCCAGTGTCTATGCACACACAGAATACCACTTGGATGGACCATCTCTTCAAATGAACGTGTTTGACACACCTATCCCTTCCCTGCAGACCCACCCCAGGCATCACCATCTGCCTGTTGATGACACTCAGTGTTTTCACCTCACCCACACACTCCTATCATAGTTCATTTTACACATTCTCCTCGTTGACCCCTGACTTGAGATCAGGGAGTACAGTACTTAGATTTCAAGGTATCAAACAGGACCCCCACCCTTTTGGGGAAGCCTTCTAAGGAGGTTGTGCCTTTATGAGCATTTTTGGCAGTACTTGGTCCTGTGATGTGCTTTTGTTCAGGGGTTCTGCCTACCAGCTCCCAAAGGGTATTCAGGGCTACACCCTGAATGCTCAGTGCTGGTGCTCAGGGCCCATCAAGGCTCCACCCAGCAGTGCAGGTTGGATCGGGGGCAAGCAGTCACAATCACGATCTTCCCGTTGATCATCTATTTGCTAGAGCGGGCACCAGTAATATCTCCATATGTCCTGTCTCATGCCAGTAGAGCCAGGGGCATCGGCTTGCTACAAGAACATAAAGAGCCTCAAACCATTATATTAGGTCATGGGAATGACCTAATGTAATTGTTACTGGAATTTGGCATATCAAATACAATACGAGAAGCTTGCCAGGCTTGCCGAGCGGGAGGCAAACTCTTTTAAACACCTCCAAATAAAGCATTTATTGATGAACCGCACGTATGAGGCTCAAACTCAGGGCCTTGCACATGGCAGGCATTAATGCTTATCATTTGAGTTAATTTCTTTTAGGGGTAATGGTAGAGAGTGTGTTGGGCCATACCTGATGGTGCTAAAGAGCTACTCCCACCTCTGCGGTCAAAGGTCACTTTCAGGAGTGCTTAGGTGGGGAGCATTGATACCAGGGATCAAACCCTGTTTAGTTGCGTATCTGGGCTCTAACACCCCGCTCGAGCAAATCGATGATGAACAGGAAGATAGTGAGTAATAGTGATACTCTGGTCTGGGCTAATTTCTTTATCAAAGATACTATTAAAAACCTCAAGCTCACTAGGGGTCCAGGGCAGATTTGGCTAAGTGCTTTTCTATAGCACGTGTTAACTAGTAAAGATAACACAAGATCAGCAACGGCATTCACAGTTGGAGACATGAAAGAAAACATGTAGGTAAAGCACTGCTGTTTATGGTACTAATTCTCAAAAACAGTTTTTTTTTCTGGAGGTATTTTCTAAGTGAAACCAGTCAGAAAATGAAACACACTTTGGATATCATTTTAACAAAGTAGACATTTCCTTCAAACTCACTCCATTTCTGATTTATTGGCTTAAGACCATTTGGGGAAGCATCTCACAAAGAGATGTCCAAGAAAGGGGTATTTTTATTGATCTTCAAAATAGTTTTATTTTTGCATGAGGAACTTTACTTCAATTTGGCTTTTTACTTAAAGCAAGTTCTCTGGTTAAAACAGTTTTCAGAATCTTTTGTTTTGAGATCATAGAAAATCTACTTCCAACTGCATCACAGAGTACAGGGAATTTATTCTCTCATGCAATTAAAAGTCCAGAGGTAGAAAGGGCCTCAGACTGGAGTCAATCCAGAGTTTCTTCTGGGCTCCAGTTCCGTTTCTCAGCAGCCTCTTCTGACATTTCAGGTTCAAACTGGTGTCCCTGCTGGTAGCAACAATGGCAGTTCCTTGACTCACTCTCACACAACCCTGTGAGGAAACCAACTTTTTCAGTAAAGACCCACTTAGTATCTATTTTCGGTTTATGTCTGCTATACAGTAATTATAAACCTCATGTTTTTTGACTTTCAGGAAAATAGAAATTTACATGATACTGAAACTTCCCCCAGTTAAATTTGATAGGGAGAAGGCCGTACTAGGACAAAGAGAGCAGAGTAGGGAGAGGGAATCCATCAGGCTGACCTAAGGCACCAAGTACAGTGATTTTTTAGGGGTCAGAGGCTTGTGGCAGGACGACAGATAGTCTCTGTTGTCCAATTAGTATAGTCTTTCCTCTTGTGAGCAATTTGTATTGCCGTGTCTAGTGTGACTCTCCCCTCGTACACAGTCAGAGTCAGCTGTGTGACAGGCATGTTGCTGAGGGTGCAACACGATGCTGTAAGCTGCGCAAGTTCAGTAAGGGGCAGAAACATAGAGCCCACTCTCAGTATGGGCTGTTTTCACAGACCCTTCTCTTGGTCTTTTCAGGCTTCGTGTGCAAGTTCCAGTTTTGAGGAAGTAAGAGGTCTAGGATAGGATGGGAGGTGGTCCTGCTGTTGAGCTATGATGAGGGAAACAGACACCTCTGTGGGTTGAATGGAGGTTGTTATAGAGCACATCCGTTTCACGATTGCAGAGTCTAACTGGTTGGTTGTTGAAGAACCAATCTTATTGGCTGTTGCATAGACAATCTGATTAGTCATTTCTCTTATAGTCAATAGAAACAGCTAAGGGGCAGAGTTATATAATGTATGTAACTAAAGGTCATGAGTCACTGGGATCGCTGAGTTGCTCTCTTGGGTGTGGAAGTTGCTGTGGTACTCTGATGAACTGTAAATAAAGAGCTGCAACACTGAAGACATCTGTTTGTCAGAATTCTATTCTCACTGATTATTTGCAGGAATCCAGAAAGTAGCCATTTTCTTTGTAACACTTGTCAGTGTCCCGAAAAATAGGATGTGACTGTCACTGGGCTAAGCATTATGCTTTCCCATGGTGGTGGTCATAGTTGTGATGAAAGGGTAGCAGGGAGAAGTAGGGAGAAAGTTACCCTTAGTCTCTCGTGTTTGGTCATTGGTCAACTGTGCTACTATAATGCAGAAGTAGGTACACATCCTATGTGTATAAATGAACAGGGCCTTGTTCCAATAAAACTTTATCTGTTTGAATTTCATGTGGTTTTCATGTGTCATGAAGTATTCTCCTTTGGATATTTTTAAAAATAATTACTTAACATATGAAAACATTCTTAGCTCAAAGACTAAACTAAAATAGTTGGATGACTCACCGACCATAATTATCTGTGTCCTGACTTGAAAGATTATCAGGCTGAAGAGATAGCTCAAAGGGCTGGAACTGTGCTGGCATATAGAAACCCTGGTTCGATCCCAGCACTGAATGGTCCCGTGAGCACCTCTGGAACCTCTAGGAGTAACCCCTGAGCTAAGGCATGGCCAGGTCTAAAAACTCTATCAAGTTTTAAGCAAAAAAATTACTCTCAGTTCCTTTCTTCTTAGTCTCTCTCCCTCTCTCTCTCTTACTCTCTCTCTTCTTGTTTTTTGGGCCATAACTGGTGGCACTCAGACTTACTCTTGGAACTGCACTCCAGGATCACTTCTGGAGGAGCTCAGGGAGCCAGCTGGGAAACTGCGGATCAAGCCTGCACTAGCCATGTGCAAAACGAGTCCTTTACCTGCTATACTTACCTTGGTCCCTCTTCTTCATATTCTTACTCATGATAACCCCATCTGAACCACTTAAATGCTAATAGCTCCTGAGTTTTTATCTACAATCCAAATTGCTCCCCTTTCTCCAAATAACTGTTATCTGCCTGCTTATCCTCACCATTTAGAAGGTTTAATAGTATTTTAAACTCATAAAATGAAAACCTGATAGGAAATTTGCTTTTTTGAAAAACAGGTCCAATTTAAAGACTTCTTGGTATTCCCTTGCTGCAGGATGATAATTCTATTTTCCTTCTATTACTTACATATGTTTATGGAAAAAACATGGAACAATATGGTTTGACCTGCTAGGTCCATTCACTCTGATTTTATTTATTTATTTATTTATTTATTGTTTGTTTGTTTGTTTATTTATCTATTTATTATTTATTTATTTATTTGCTTTTTGGGTCGCACCTGGCAATGCTTAGGGTTTACTCCTGGCTCTTCATTCAGGAATTACTCCTGGTGGTGCTCAAGAGACCTTATGAGATGCCGGGATCGAACTCAGGTCAGTTGCGTGCAAGGCAAACACCTTACCTGCTGTGCTATTGCTCTGATCCCCGATTTTATTTTTTAAATCTTCCTATTCCTACACTCATGAATTCAACCAACTTCAGTTGTCAGTTGGCTAAATCAACAGGAGTCAACCAATGTTACGAGCATCTGTGTATGAAATCTCAGCATTCCTGGAGTTTGTTATTGGGAATAAGAGGATTCTGATCTACCAGTGACACCAAAATATGACTGTAACTGAATTTGGGAGAGTCCATAGTTACAGGCAGATTTTAGACTACATGAGACAAGCATTCCTAAATGCCAGGTTATTTAGAGGTAAAACGTATTCCCTTTTCTTCCTTTAGAAATGATTAAAAACTGAGAAATAAATATGTCAGACTGAAGAATGTCTCAGAAGTATTTGCCATATTTGGTGCAAAGAAGCCATGACTGAGTGTCTAGCTTGCAACAAAGCTCTTGCTGTGGGGCAAGATCCAACTCTGACTAGATGATGCTCCCAACTATTTGAGATACTGCTTTGGATTTGTTTCTGCTCAACTGACCTCTCCATTCTTGTGTGTGTAATCCTGTGAGGGAACTTGGCCTCCCTTTTTCCTGCTATAGAGCTGCATGTCTCTTAAATTCGCCTTCTCTATGTCCAACTGATTCATTTATTTATCAAGTGCTTTGGCCTCCTATTCTCCTCTGTCTCTTGAAAAGAATTTTCAAAATGAAAATGAGTATACACCTGGATATAATCTTTTATTGTTTCAGTTCACAGGTTTTGGTCATTGCTGTGCATAAAACATAGTTCTAGGCTCTGAAAACAGAACATTTCCCCCAAACCGTGGCCCTAAAATGCTTGTTGTCTGTTATGGGCAACAGAACTCTGTATTCATAACAGTGTAGATGCTAGATAAAACTGAACAGAATGTTTAGGAAGGGAGGAACATAGCAAAAGTGCACAGAGGAAATGATGCGGTTGCATTAGGAAAAGAAAGAAAAAAGGAAGGAAGACCAAAATTGAAAATTCCTAGCCAAAGATATTGTTAGTTGAGCCACAAAAATGATTACTTCCGGAAAGAAGTATTGCAAAGATGTATTGGGTAGATGAAATGCCTAATGAGACCATAAATGAGGAGAATTGCATCTTATAGCGTGTGAGAAGATAATTTTTATCAGATAATGAAATTGTTTTCTGTCTTCAGAATGAAAATGAATCCCTTGCTAATGCAAATCATACTAATAAAGGGAGTGAGAGAGTGTTGGAATTACACTTGGCTAGCAGTAGGCAGAAACCAACCTAAATAGTCTAGGGGAAAAAAATGGAAGATAATGAAGTAATCAAAATAATTGCCTAGTGGGGGATGTGAAAGATCTGAAATGTTAAATTATAAATGTACATTTTTGAGAAAAATGAGGTGACCTTAAGGAACAGATTAGAAACCCAAACTCATGTGCGCTGTAGAAGCAATGCTTTTCATTAGCAGAGCTGAGGACTAATTAAATCTTGGGAAGCTCTTTGATATCCACAAGTGTGAGTCACATTAAAATACAATGCAACTGGTATAGTGGTATCAAAATTAATGATTACCATGAATTTCATTATTAGCTATGTTCAGGCATTGTTAGCATGACAGTCATAAAGTAAAAAGAACAAGAAAGTATGTTATTTAAAGTTAAAAAGGGGAGTAGGTATGTACAGTTCTTCTAGTGCAGGAATATCATTTTACCTTCCTTTAGAAATTATCTTGAGACCCATCTCAAGTATGATGAGCAGACATTGTCCTTTGACTAGTCTCCCTTGAAAATGGGGGCAGGCAGTGGAAAACAGAAACTTAATGACTAGTTTTGTGATCTCTGAATTATCTCTTGCTTCAGTATAATTTAAAGAAGGGTAGCAGAGCTTAGTCCAGCTGGAGGGTGAAGCTTTGGAGAAAACGATTTGTGAGTCATTTAAATATTGATAAATGGGGCTAGAGACTTAGCTAGGGGTCAGGGACAAGCCTGGCATGCTGAAGAACTTGAGTGTCACCCCATGTGCCCTTGCTCAGCACTGCTGGGTATAACCCTAACATTCTCTCGGCACTACTGGGGTGACCCTGATGGTCCCAAGATCATGAACTTTTCTAATATTAAACTTTTGTTCAAAAATTTGGAAGAGTTCCGATGATGGGAAGTTTGGGAGTGGCTCCTGGGTCCTGAGTATAAGCTTCAGAGCCTCATGTCCCTCGTCTTCCCCTTTTTATTTAAAATGGAAGCCTGGTCCTCGAAGGAGACAGTAGTCCTTATGGGTTTAGCGGGAAAAGGTAAATGGAAATGAATTTCTTGGATGATAAAGAAAAGGAAGAACCCTGAGAGACAAAGGGGGGGAGAACAAACAGGAAAGAGCTGTCTCCTGCCCACACAGAGCCTTCAAAAGGTGGGTGCTCGCTCCACGGGTTCCCAGGGAAGGCCATACATAAGCAGAACAGTTTGGGAATGGAGGACTCCTAAGCTACTGCTGCTAGAAAGATGCATCCCACACTCTGTTCCCAGGATCTCAGCATGAAGCAGCCACCAGCAAGCAGAAACCCACCTACAAAGTGGGCAGGGGGCTGGCTGACAGCACGGGATTAAGGACACGTGTGAAGCTGGAGGGATTCACCTATTGCTATTACTGCTAACTGAAATAGGGGTTTTAAGTTTGGCTGTTTCTTTGAGTTTAACTTTATATATATGTAGATAGATAAGTAGATAGATTCAGATAGTATATGTGTTCACTTGATCACTTGCATCCCGTTTTTCATTGATTTGTTTGAGCTGGCACCAGTAACATTTCCATTTGACCCTATCACGTGCCAGTGTAGCATGTGTATATGTGTTAATGTATGTCTATATATAAGTATATGTTATATATGCCTATATGACTATGTCTACTTCCCGTCATCCGAACTCTTCCAAATTTTTGAACGAAAGTTTAATATTAGAAAAGTTCATGATCTTGGGACCATCAGGGTCACCCCAGCAGTGCCAAGAGAATGTTAGGGTTATACCCAGAAGTGCTGAGCAAGGGCACAAACATATATGTATGTATACACACATATATGTATACATATGTATACATATATGTATGTATACATACATATATGTTTGTATACCACACGTGTATATAATATACATGTATGTAAATTATATATACATGTATACATGTATACATATATACACACACATTTTTGTAAATTTTAGTTTGGTTGTATCTGCACAAACTTTAGACCATTTGGAGATGTTCCATCCAATCATGTTAAAAGTTATCTGTGAATTCCCTGGAATGAATATTTAACCAAGACACTACAATTTTAAAAAGATTATATTCTGAAAATAATTTCAGAAAACAGGACTAACATATAGATAATCTTTAAAAACTTTAATATTTTTTTGGTATAATAAAATATTTTTTCTGAGAACCAGAATGGAAGTTTGCATAGGGGTATCATCCTTTTATATATTTGATTTTTCACATTATTTGTCTTCCTGAAAACCTTCAAAGGGTGTGCTTCATAGTACGTTATTTTTTCTGCAGCCACTGCCTTAGGCCTTACTCTGTTCCCTATCCTGCATATTTTCTTGGTATTATTTTAAAATTGTTTTCCAGTCCCTTAGAATATATGAACAAGTCCTACTTGGGGACCTGAGATTCTATTTCCAAGTATTATGAGATCCAGTCCAGTATAAATCAAAATGTCAATCTTACATGCAATTTAAAGAGTTTTCTCTCCCTAACTTCCTTCAGTTTGAAAGATCTCTTTTCTTAACTTTTCTCATCTTTTTATCCTGCTACATCTGAAAAGTTTTTCTTTCTTGTATATGTGGGGGCTCACGTGCAAAGGTGGCAAGATACTGGCAAAAATCTCAGTTGCACAAGGCAAGTGAGATTTTCTATCTTTATTTTTTTACAGAAAACTATTACAGAAAACTATAGGAAACTATAGTTTTCTAGTGCCTTCTGAGCTCACACTACTGTGCTTTCATCCTGGTCTACCTATACATGCAAACACAGGTAATCTCAAAATTTTCAGTGATCTCAAAAGAGCCGGAAAGAAACTATAGGTCTATAAGAGAACCAGAGGAAACTTGGCATGTTCCCTGCTATGGGCAGTGCCCCGCTCTCCAGCTGATTTCTTCCAACCATTACCTTTACATCTCTGTCCTATGATATACATTACAGTCCTTTAGAGTAGGACCCCTTGTTCAGGAAAATTGGTCTGTGGCCTGGGATTCCTTCATGATTCCTGAGCTGGACCAGGGAGATAACTCAAAGGGCTCGAGCAAATTGTTTGCATGTAGGCGATTAACCTTCTATCCATAGCACTACTTGATCTCCCTAGCATTACTTGACATACTAAACAGGGTGTCAGGTTTAGTTAAATAAGTCTGCTCTGCCATGGGTGTTCCCAAAACAAAGCCAGGCCCTGAGCACTGCCATATGTAGCACTACCCTCCCATAATAACAGATGCTTACCCTGGCGTCTCTTCTCTACTGTCCTGTACCACCAAATACCAAGGGTGCGAATGCCTCTACCAATCTCTTTGCTTGACCTGGCAAACCTCCCATCTTTAGAACTCAGCAGGTAGGAAGCACACACTCATGGTTAATTAAAACCTCAAGGTGAAAGGACAGAAATAGCTTCTAAATTCTCTGCCCTGTTATGGTGAACTGATAATCAATATACTTACATATATTGATTTTCATCCTCTAGAGCAGAACCTCCAATCTCTTCCATGTTTTTAAGATGTCCCCTTGGTTGTGAGCAGGGAACACTCCTCTATTACCCCTTTCTCCATGGGAACTTAGAAGAAAAGCCATTGCATCTCCTCTCCCAACAAATTTTTGTCTTGATATCTCTTGGCATGTTCTGGAAAGAAGTAAATGGAAAATTTCCCTGCAGTTTTGGAATGTGAATTGAACTATTACTTTGTTTCCATCTTAAATATCTGAAAAATTTGAAAATTTCAAGAAGAAAATTTTCATGCCATATATTTTTATAGGCTTACCTCTCACAACCTCTAGAAAATAATCATTTTTGAAGACAGAAATATTAAGGATGAAAATGTACATGGATCATTGAACAACTTTTATAGTGCCAGGGTAGAGACTTGGGATTAAGCTTCTTATCTGCTCAACTCTTTATTGTACTCCTGAGGACCATAAACATGACAGATATTGTCCCTAACTCCCTAGAGCTTATACTATTAGGGGAAATTTCCAGTGACTGCACATTAACAATAATGTATAATAGTGATTTGATGGAGAAATACAGAGCATGACTTGGACCCACTAACTTGGGGTGAAAGATTAATATACTTATAGAAAGGCTACCCGAAGATATTTATTTGACTTATGAGTCAAATACAAATCTTATTCCATCAGCCAGTCCCCACATTGGACAGTGCAGCTGATATCAGGGACCCAAGGCCAATAAATAGCCCTGGAAGCTCCAGGTCTCAGCTAACTTTTTGAGCTCCCTGTGTTTATGAAAATGCATCACTTAGCTTCTGATAACAACAGAATTGATGATGACTCCAACCACTCTGTTTCATGCTGGTGCCAAAGTTATCCCTATCATGCTCTTAGCCATTGTGCTATGTGAGGATACTGAAATAGCCTTTCCTATGAGTAGTGAGACTCCCATGAGGTGGCTTTGGCTCTAGGACTTCCTATTACCCATATCAAACGTTATTAGACACATTTTTCTATTTCCATCTTGATTTAACATCATTTCCCACTTTCTCCACTTTGTAATTTTCTCCTACAATTCCTTTATATATGTTTCACCCAATATATGCTTTGACTATCAGGTCCAGTTGTGAACATGTATGCATATTTGTGTGAGTGTGTTAGCCATTGTCAGTGTTTATTAGTCAACAAATATATTTCCTGTTAACTTGCTATTCAAATACCCCAAACAAAAAGTTTGAGGGTTGTGATGAAATTGCTTATGTACCCTGCTTTCTATAACATGAAGGGTGTCGTGTTTATTTAAATAACTCAGTGGGACAATGTGTAAAATAAGAGGGAGAGAGATGCAGAGACAGAGAGAGAGACAGAGAGAGAAAGAGAGGTACCTGCTATTAAGGAAGCCTGGGGTGGGTGGGACGGGGTGGGGTACATTGGTGGTGGAAATGGGGCACTGGTGGAGGGATGGGTGCTGGTATACTGTATTACCAAGAACCAATTATGAACACCTTTGTAATTGTATGTTTCACGGTGGTATAATAAAAAATTAAAAAAAAGCTCAGTGGGAGAAGAACAAATACTGTATGTTTCACTTATCTGTGAAACACAGAGAAATAAAGCAAGGAATGGACAATATCCAACAATGACAAACCTTGACTTTGGATTTTAAAATGGTTTGCTGAGCACTGGTGAGGTTGGGGTGGAATGAGGACTGGAATGAACATGGGGAAGTGGTGGAGGGTCACAGGCACTTTGGTCGGGGGTTTGTGCCGTAACTTTTTATATCAATACCATGTACTTTAACATTACTTTAACCATTACCTAAGCTATGTTAATTAAAAAAACAAATCTACAATTGTTGGACATCTGATGCGTTTCTTTAATGTGTTCCATGGTCGCATTACCGATATGGTGGCACATGTCATGTAGCTTCAAATCCTTTCTTGCTTCATTCATGTTGGGTTTTTCTCAGACTTTATTGTCCAACGATTACCCAATTCTGACCCCTCTGTCAAGTGGCAGCAGTGACTTCTTTTTTTTAAAAAAGGAAGTGCCCTGAGAATGACAAGTTGTTCTGGGGATCAAATTCAAGACCTAATACTTGCAAGGTGGGTAGTTTGCCATAAGATATTCCTGGCCCCCAGACCACCCCACTACTGAGTTCTTATCTTAGACTGTTATTTAGGAAACCTTGACTAAGACTATACTATGTATTATAGGAAACTGCAACTTGGTGTGAAGTTATCTCAGGCCAGAAACATTGATAGTTGGGAGATTTGTACTTGACAACTATCAGTACCTACCTAACATCAGTTTTGAGAATATACAATGCTTCCTTTAAATATTGTTTCTCTCTGGCTCACTCTATTCTCCTCTTTGGAAACTCTTACTATAAAGTTTTGGGGTTTTCCAGTCTATTCTCCCAGTCTCATGACAGCTTGTATTTTTCATTCAGGAATGGTTTTAGTGTCTTTGGAGTTATTTTTCAGTTTGAAAATTTTCTGTGATTCTGGAAAATATGCTGTTTAGTACATTCATGAAAATGTAAAATTTGAAGTCTATCTTTTTCAATTTTAGGATGCCTTTACTAAATATACATGTTCTTTTTCTATATGTAGTACTATTTTTCATTTTTATTCATTTTTATGTTGTTTATTGTCTGGGTCCCCAACAGTTTTGTGGTCCGTCGGGTTCCCTGACCACACTCAGGGCCAAAAACTGTTCTCTCTGGCTGATGGACAAAGAAACATGACCACCAATTCTAGGAAATCTAAGGTTCTTTAATTCTCCACACACCACATTCCTACTCACTCTACAGACCACCACCACAAAACTACCAGAGATATATACACAGTTAACAAAGGCTGGGGGCAGGGCTTCACAAAGGCTAGGGGCAAGGCTCTACAAAAGGTTATAAAACCTCTTTTATACTGAAAACAAAGAGATGAGAAAAGGCTTCCTTCCGCCAGGTGCAAAACCCATCAGGGGAACTTCCTGGGTCTAGTGTAGAATCCCAAGAGCTTTTCTCTCATCTTGGACTGATAAACAATTATTTCTATGATATATCTAGTCATTTTTTGTATAGGCATAGTAAGAGAGACAAACATTTATCTACACCCAGGATTAGGTTATGCTTCCTGGGTTGGTTTCACCATATAGCCCAAACTGCATTCCTCTCACCAGATTGATGATTCTAATCTCATCAGGGTCCTATTGATCCATTACTTAGCTTTAGGTAAAAACAGAGCTCTTCTGTGACCTTGCTCTTTTTTCTTTGGGTCAGAACAAAGCTTGCTCAAAAGTCTTGCTCTCAGGACAATGAGAAGGACACTAGTTTTCCCATGACACAGCCAGGTGATCTCTTTTCCTGGTTCTGTCCAGTCCTACATTGGGACCCTCCTTTTTTCAGTGAGAGGAATTAGGAATCAATCCAAAGGCAATTGAAGTATTTAGTTTAGAAAAGATGGCAAAATCCCAGGAGTAACTAATTAGTTTTGACTGTTTTCCTGTATATATACAAAAGGAGGTAACTCTAATACAATGCTTGCAAAAGGCACACTTTAAAGAGAAAAGCAATTTCCCCTCTCCATTTTGTTGAGCCTGGTGGCCCTGCCCAGGAGCTTCCCGGGGACCATCGGCCATAACATGAAGTGGCTGGGGGAGGCTGGAGCTCGGCTTGCCCCCGGGCCCAGCTGAAGAGGGGACTCCCAGGAGGGCAGACGGGTTTTGGGAGTGGACCCGTCGCCTCTGGGGGTCCCGGAAGCAGCCGGATGAGTCTCGCCCATCACACTAGCCACCATTTTCGCTGTCCAGACGCTGGGAAACTGCCTCACGACCAGATCAACAGAGCAAAACCAGTTCGAGCCCAGCACGCGTGGCCGCTTGTCGCCGCACGATCCTTTAAAATAGTGGAAACAGTAATGTCTTTTAATGCATTGAATTCCATGAAGAGCAGGAAAGTTTGGCGGGGGAGGGAGATAAAAGAGGAGAGAAATGACATACAGAACCCGCCAAGTAGTTGAGGTGTGGGACGGGGGAGGGAGGTGGGGACATTGGTGATGGGAGATGGGTTTGGGTGGAGGGATGGGTGTTGGAACACTGTAGAACCAAAACTCTACATGAGAATCTTTCAATTGTATGTCTAAAATGGTGTAACAATATTTGGGGGGGAATAATAAAATAAAAATAAAATCGGAAAAAAAATAAAGAGAAAAGCAACATCTTAGCAAACCACTGCACTTGGCTAGAACTTGATGCCTACTGAGTAGGAGACAGAGGGCTGTAAATAAAAGGAAACCCAACAGTTGATCATTTTAAACATTTGTTTTCTTTTACCTGTCAGTTTTTTCTGTCCTATGATACTTGAGACTGTCTGCTGTATATATTTGATTAATATGCTTTATGTTGGATTACCTTTTCCATTTTAAAACATTAAGTTGTTGTCATTTTGAAAGTATAACAATTCTACCTGTGTAAGTCTTGTGTGGCATTTACTGTGGTAGAATGCTTCCAAAATGGATTTTAGCCAAGAACCTCTCCCTCTGGGAGCAATTATTTGATAATTTCACATCTTGAGAGTCCCAGGTCTTGTTGCAAGTAATGAAGAGAAGAGCCATGGTAACAAATACTCAGGGGATATATATATATATATATATATATATATATATACACATATATATACACACATATATATTATATATATGTATTATATATATGTATATATATATAATCCCAGAAGATTATTTAAGAGCTGTTGTCCTTTACCGACATTAAAGAGAAGAGAGTTTTGTTGTTTTTTTTTTTTTTGTAAACTTTTTTTATAAGTATTTTATTATACCACCGTGTGATATACAATTACAAAGATGTTCATATTTGGGTTTTGGTCATACAGTGTTCCAGCACCCATCCCTCCACCAGTGCCCATCTCCCACCACCAATGTCCCCGGTTCCCTCCCCTCCCCCAGCCCGCCTCCATGGCAGATTCTTTATTTCTTTCCCTTTCTCTCTCTTTCTCTTTTCCTTCCCTTCCAGATTGAGGATTACAGAACATATATTCAAGGGTTGTCATGTGTATCTTTTTTGCCTGTATTTAATGCTCAGTTCTAGTTTGGTATTAGTACTTTTGACAATTGTAAGTACACTGCTCCATTTTCTGTCTTGCCTAGCCTCTGACTCCCACACGTTTGTGATAATATGGCAGATAAAGACTATATTTGCTTCCTATTAATGCTTAGTAAATTATAACAAATTAGTCGTAAGTCCAAAAAGTATCTCAGTGGGCTAAAATCAAAGTACTAACAAGCCTGATAGAGGCTTTAGAGGCTCAAGAGAGTCCAATTTTTGCCTTTTCCAGCCTTTAGGTCCACCTACATTCTTTGGTTTGTGGTCTCTTCCATCTACGAAATCAGCAATGCTAAGTCATGTCTTTCTCACGCTTCATGACTGACATATTTTTTGACATTCCTCTCAACTTTTAAGAAAACCTGTGATATTAGGAACACTCGTACAATCTAGCATAATGTTACTACTTTGCTAACTAGCAACCTTAATTCCTTTTGCTATCTTGTCTTTACTAAGTATGCTAGCAATCACAGTCCCTTGATATTAGGAATACTAATACTTTTGTGGACTTATTACAATACTGGTCATATAGTCTGTTGAGGGTCTTAGCTTTGTGTGAGAGCTTAGTTTTAACTTACATCTCTCTGCAGGCCTGGGTCACACAGGTATGAAAGGCTATGGCCCTCAGCTAATTAATGGTGAGGTTGTAGTGTAAATTCACTCTTCCT
This sequence comes from Cryptotis parvus, assembly GCA_021461705.1. Taxonomy (NCBI): domain Eukaryota; kingdom Metazoa; phylum Chordata; class Mammalia; order Eulipotyphla; family Soricidae; genus Cryptotis; species Cryptotis parvus. The sequence continues at coordinate 273,141 of JAJIBD010021543.1, forward strand.
ACTTCGGATTTTACTTTCTTTCTTGACTTCTTTGGAGATATCTTGCTCTTTCTTACAAGTTCACCTACAGCCAAAAGAAATATTTATTAATTCATTCAGAATTTCTGGAGATTCAGAATTAAAGAATTTATTCAGTGTTGCCAACAATAATGCAGAAAAATAAATCGCCAATATTCCCACACTTGATCAACTAGGATACAAAGAGAAGTACAAATTTTTAAATATTCAAATATTTATGTTATAACTTAAGTCACAATTTTACAGAAGTAAAGTGCATCCTGTCATCTTAACTTGCCAAATGGAAATGTTCACTCATACTGACCATATGACCAGGATATATTCCAAATGATTTTAAGGACAAGATAAAGGTGGCTTCTGCCTAGAGAGTGTGCTGGTCTTGTTTGTTGTTGTTGTTGTTTGTTTGTTTTTTTTCCTGGGGCACACCTAGTGGTGCTCAGGAGTTACTCCTAACTCTTCACTCAGGAATTACTCCTGATGATACTGGGGTAACCACATGGGATGCTGTAGATTGAAGTCCCGTTGGCCACATGCAAGGCAAATACTCTAGCTACTATATTATTGCTCCAGCCCCTAGTTTTCAATTTTGAACTCAGTTATTAGTCAGATCAATTTCAGAAATAATAAAGGATTCTACTTGCATTTTTATTATACAACCGTAAGATATACAATTACTAAGATGTTCATAATTGGTTCTCAGTCATACAGTGTTCCAGCACCCATTCCTCTACTGATGCCCCATTCCCACCATCTAAGTCCCCACATTCCCTCCCACCTCCCCCAGCCTGCCTCTATAGCAGAAACTTTTCCTTTTTCCTCTCTCTCTCTCTCTCTCTTTTTCTCTCTCTGTCTCTTTCTTCCTTCTCTTACACATTGTGGCTTTTCCTACAAACATTTGGGGTTTATTATGTAAATTTTTTTGTGTATATTCAATGCTGAGCTCTAGTCTACCATTACCATTTCCCACAATTAGTAGAACTTGTCATTTGTCACTTATCTTCGCGTTGTTCATCTATTTGTTCGAGTGGGTGCCAGTAATATTTCCATTCTTGGGAATGAGGTCCTTTATTGTTACTGTTTTTTGCATATCAATTACACCATGAGTAGCTTGCCAGGCTCTGCCGTGGCTCTGGGTTCATCCCAGGGGGCCCAGTCTTTTTCTATGTCAGGCGATCAACCATCCAGGGCCCACAGGGCAGAGCCAGTCATTCAATATCTGTCCTTTTTCTTCTGACTAATTTCGTTCAGCATGATAATTTCCATGTCCATCCATTTGCAGGTAAATTTCATGACTTCTTTTTGACAACTGCATAGTATTCCATTGTGTAGATATACCATTGTTTCTTTAGCCAATCTTCTGTTCTCAGGCATTTAGGTTGTTTCCAGATTCTGGCTATCATGAATAGAGCTGCGATGAATATAGAAGTACAGATAGTGTTTCTGCTGTGTGTTTTTGGTTTTCCAGGAAATATATCCCCAGGTGTGGTATTACTGGGTCAAATGCGAGTTCAATATCTAGTTTTTGGAGGAATGTCTATATTGTTTTCCAAAAGGGCTGGATCAGTTGGCACTCCCATCAACGGTGGAGGAGAGTCCCCTTCTCCCCACATCCACGTCAGCACTGGTTGTTCTTGCTGTTTTGAATGTGTGCCAGTCTCTGTGGTGTGAGATCATACCTCATTTTTGTTTTGATTTGCATCTCCCTGATGATTAATGATGAAGACAATTTTTCATATCCCTTTTGGCCACTCAACTTTCTTCTTTTTGGAAGTTTCTGTTCATTTCTTCTCTCCATTTTTGATGAGATTGGCTATTTTCATCTTGTAAAGTTCTACCAGTGCCTGATATATCCTGGATATTAACCCCTTACCAGATGGGCTTTGGGTGAGTATTCTTTCCCAGTCTGTGGGCTGTCTCCGTATCTTATTATCATTTCTTTTGAGGTACAGATGCTTTTCAGTTTTAAATAATCTCATTTGTTTATCTTTGCTTCCATTTGCTTTGTCAGTGGTGTTTTGTCTTTGAAGACGCCTTTAGCTTCCATGTCGTAGAGTGTTTTGCCTATGTTTTCTTCAACTTACCTTATAGATTAGTGTCTGATGTTGAGATCTTTAATCCATTTTGATCTGATTTTTGTGCATGGTGTCAGAATTAGGTCTAATTTCATTTTTTCTTGCCCTGATACTCAAATCAGACAGAGATATCATGAAAAAGGAAAAATACAGACCAATCTCCCTGATGAACACAGATGATAAGACTTTCAATAAAATACTAGCAAATAGAATTCAAATAGTCATCAAAAAGATTATACACCAACTAAGTAGGATTCATCTGCAAGCAAATAAACATAATGCATCATATCACTAAAAGGGAAAAATAAAAACTACATGATCATATCAATAGATGCAGAGAAAGCATTTGACAAGATCCTACACCTATTAATGACAAAAACTCTCCATAAAATGGTAATTGAAGGAACCTTCCTCAATATAGTCAAAGCCATCTACTATAAGCCCACAGCAAGCATCATTCTCAATGATCATCTCAATGATGATCATTCTCATCATTCTCAGCAAGCATCATTCTCAATAGGGATAAACTGAAAGTCTTCCCCCTAAGTTCGGGGGACAAGACAAGGCTGCCTACTCTCACCACTTCTATTCATTATATTACTGGAAGATGCCATTGGGCTACATTGGCACGTGATAGGGTCCAATGGAAATGTTACTGGCGCCCGCTCGAGCAAATCGATGAATAATGGGATTCAAGTAATCAAGTGAACCCCAGTACCATATAGATTGAATGTATTTCCTTTTACCCCATGGTCCCTACATGGAACTGGATGTTACCAGGAAGAGTCCACCCTAGCTACGAAATGGAACCACCTTCAGGGAAATCAGCTCTACAAAGATTAAAGGAAAGGGTACACTAGTTTTTCTCACCTAAAATAAGCCTGAATGGTCTCACAGTATAAAACATTTTGAAAAAGAGCAAGAGCACTTAAGAAATTGCCCTGGAGCAGAGTAGACTGGACAAAGGACCTCGTAGGGAATGGAAATATCAATCTAGTACAGGGAACATAGTTTGAGTTATAGGACATGATCACCACCATGAAAATATACCCTATAGATATTTTATCTCAGGTGCAGTTTTTTTTTTTATGCCAGCCTGCCTCTATGGAGTTTACATAAGGAACTGTTCTGGGAGGAAGGGAACAATGCTCTACTTCAGCATCTCTTAAGAGAGCTGGTTTTGACTTTGTGTGGCCCTGCCCACAAGAGTTTTTGGCTTTTGGCAGGCAGAGAGATGAAGTACTTAGCCTAGAGACACACACACATGTGAGTGAGCTCTGGATCAGCATTCATGGTCAGAGCATATGATCAGCTGCTCTTGACCTGTGTGAGTCTGTCAGCTGGTGTGGTGGTGTTCGTGTGGACTAAAGTTGGTAGAAATAAAGCCTTTGGATTTTTTTTTCCTTTTTTTTTTCTTTTTTTTTCTTTTTTGGGTCACACTCGGCGACACTCGAGTTACTCCTAGCTCTTCGCTCAGGAATTACTCCTGGTGATGCTCAGGGGACCAAATGGGATGTTGGGGATCAAAACCGGTCGGCCGCATGCAAGGCAAATGTCCTACCCGCTGTGCTATCGTTCAGGCCCCAAACCTTTGGATTTTCTGTACTAGACTCAGCCTTTTATTCCTCGGCCGTCAGCCCCCTAACTTGACCGATATTGTTGGGGATCCACATAGCTCCAACGCAGTAGTATTGGAGCATTTCCAGGTGTGACCCACAAAGCAAAGACAAAAAAGAAGGAGGAAGAGGAGGAGGAGGAGGAGGAGGAAGGAGAAGGAGGAGGAGGAAGGAGAAGGAGGAGGAGGAGGAGGAGGAAGGGGAGGAGGAGGAGGAGGAAGAGAAGAAAGAGGAGGACAGGCAGAAGGAAAAGTTTTACTGAGCTTTTTTTCCTAACTAAATAAACACAGACATGGGGCAGACCTGCTAGTGGCTCTCCCTGTGCCCAGCTGCTCACGAGGTGACCGGGAGGGATGGTGAGTTCTAGCCCTACCCCGTCACCCCAGCAGAGCCCCACCACAAGCCAGATGACCCCCCCTCCCCACTCCATGAGGGCCTCCATTTCCACATCCGGACTTCCCCCTCGTCAGAACTCCACCCAGTACACCAGCCTATCACAGCCCACCTCTGGCAGCCGAAATTGGCCGCGTGGTTCATCAATAAGTGCTGGATTTAGAGATGACTACAAGAATATGCTACCCGCACGGCAGAGCCTGGCAAGCTACCCGTGTCATATTTGTTATGCCAAATACCAGTAACAGTTATAGAACTCATTCTCATGACCTGATGGAATGGTTTGAGGCTCTTTATGTTCCTGGAGCAAGCAGGTGCCCTTGGGCTCTACTTGCATGAGACAGGACATATGGAGATGTTACTGGTGCCCGCTCGAGCAAATTGATGATGAACGGGAAGACAGTGATACAGTGATACTGGAAGTACTTGTCATGGCAATCTAGGGAAGTAAAGGACATTAATGGCATCCAGATAGGAAAGAAAGAAGTCAAGCTGTCACTATTTGCAGATGACATGATATTATACCCAGAGAACCCTAAACTCTCTACCAAAAAGCTCCTAGAAGCAATAGATTCCTATAGTAGAGTCTATAGTAGAGTGGCAGGGTATGAAATCAATACCCAAAGTCAGTGGCTTTTCTATATGCAAATAACGAGAGAAAAGAAATATTAAAGAACGATCCCATTTACAATTGTGCCATAGAAAACCAAATACCTAGGAATAAGTTTGACTAAGAATATAAAGGATCTGTACAAAGAAAACTATGAAATGTTGCTTCAAGAAATAAAAGAGGACCTGATAAAATGGAGACACATTCCCTGCTCATGGATTGGGAGAATTAACATTATCAAAATGGTAATACACCCTAGAGCTTTATGTAGATTCAGTGTGGTCCCTATAAGGATACCCAAAACATTCTTCAAAGAAATTGACCAAATACTCTTGAAATTTGTATGGATTTATATACCCCCATGAATAGCTAAAGCAATCCTTGAGGAAAAGAAGATGGCAGGTATCAATTTCCCCAATTTCAACCTCTACTAAAAAGCAGTCATAATTAAAACGGCATGGTATTGGTGTAGAGACAGACCTGTAGACCTATTAGTATAGAACTGAATATCATGACACACTCAAATATACGAGCACTTAATCTGTTTTTTAATATTTTATTATACTACCATGAGATACACAATTACAAAGATGTTCATAAGATGTTCATATTTGGGTTTCAGTCATACAGTGTTCCAGCACCCTTCCCTCCACCAGTGCCCATTACCCGTCACCAATGTCCCTGATTCCCTCTCCCCTCCCCTAGCCTGCCTCTATGGAAGGTTTCTTTTTATTTCTTTCTCTTTCTCTCTATCTCTTACTCTTTTACTTCCCTTCCACATTGTGGATTACAATACATACAGTAAAATGATGTCATGTGTATCTTTTTTGCCTGTATTTAATGCAAGCACTTAATCTTTGATAAAGGAGCAAAAAATATAAAGTGGAGCAAAGAAAGCCTCTTCAACAAATGGTGCTAGGAAAAATGGGTAGCTACATGTAAAAAAATGAACTTAGACCTCCTTCTACTTGTTGTATTTTATCAGTTTTTAATTTTTATACACATGGAGTTTTGTTTTAAGATAAAGACTTTAAAGGACCCAACCCCCATTCACCACATCCCCTAAATTAAACTGAGTGCATCAGACTGGGTCTCTTTTTACTACTATCTTCTCATTGTTACAGCAGTTTGAGGTGTAGAGGGTCAGGTAGCTTTAAATCTCCACCCCTGGGACAAGTGGCCAATAAGAATGTATAAGGGGCTGGCTAGGGGTGGGGTTTGAATGGATACGAGGGTCCTAGCTTGAACCCACGGACAGAGAAACAGACAAGAGAGAGAGACAGGAGAGGAGAGAGAGGTGGGACGCTGGATCATTTCCATCTTTTGCCAGCCTCCAAGAGGGGACCTCTCCTCCATCTCTCCCCGAACCAGAACTGTCAGGACCCACCGCTCTCTCTCTCTCCATGGGACCTTCAGGTCAGGTAGGCCTGCTTGAGCCAGCTCAGGGCCTAGAACAGGCGGGCACTTCAGGACCAGATGTGCAGAACACAGGCTGAGCTCAGACCCAGGATAGCTCAGATTCAGATAATTGAGGTAAACATTTTATAGAAAAGCCTCATCACAGTTCAAACAGGTTACTGAGCTCAAGACTCTCACATGCCCAGGGCAGACCAGAGACTAAGGAAAGCCGGGACAGGACAGTAGGAACCGCTGGGGTACAGTTGGGAGCCCAGGCAGGAACAGAGCAGTTGGATCTTGTCCAAGTGCATGTGACTTTGGCTGGAGGCTGGGAGAGCACACACGAGGTGGAGCAGCATGGAAAGAGGATCTTGCCATTGTACAGGGTGGGGGGTATGAATAGACTGTGTGGGACGGGAACAGGATGTTGTTCACAGAGATTAGAGTGGCCTAGACATCTGGGGAGGGACCTGAAGTCCTGTATAATAAACTCACCTGTATTTTTTTCTGCTGAGATTTGTATGTAATTCATTCATACAAATCTCAAGAACCCACAAGAACGGAAAAGTCCGCTTTTGCATTAACATCATGACACAAGATTTTATAACATTAAGGAAAGAAGTAATGTTATATCATGGATTCCAATTCTAAGTCCATTTTATCCTGGAAAACTGTAGTTTCAACAGTCTTTAACAGTGACAACCAAGGAACAGGAGAGACCTGAGTCTTCCCACACTTTATCTGGTAATATTGAGGAATTGGCTGGTTGGTTGGGCAAACAGTTATTTATTTCTTAACATAGTTATGGAATTCATAACTGTCTGTAGAACTGTATCTGTGTCTGTCTGTTCTTTGCTTTGTTCTTTATTCATTCCTTCACTTATTATTAAGCATAAATCTGTAAGTGAGCAAGTACAAGACTCTGTCTTGTTCACAGATTTCTTAGATCTTTCTCTCACTTGCTTCTGTGTTTGCCACACTTACTTAAAATGTTTATGTAAGCTTTGTGTTTAGTTTTAAACTAGGAGCCAATATTTGAGAGGGAAAGAGCCAACACAGAATTCCAGTCCTTCTCAGCAATACAGAAACCTCTCAAGGCCAATGTTTCACGATGATGTCATCTTTAAGATTTTACAAAGAACGGTCTGACTTGCCTGAGGGACATCATCAATCAGCTAGCAGCAGCAGGTTGCTACAGGACATAACTACTTCTTCCTACTGAAGCCCATTTGCTCTGATTTTACCTACTTTTGCCATAAACCCTTTAAAACAATTAAGTCCAAGTCTGGGAATTATGACAGTTTAGAGGACAATAAGCCCATCTTAAGTTGCTAGCACTTAGATACACTTTGGGTTTTTTTTCTTCTTTCTTTTCTTTCCTTTTTCTAAATCTCACATCAAATCTTGTCTCTTGACCTTGAGTTTTGGCATTTGAGTGGTGAGCAATTGGACGTTGGGATCAGTAACATGATCTAAGTATCTTCAATGTACTAACTCTGATAGAGAATTCAAACTGGATAAAACACTTTCTCTCCTCTCAAGAATTCAAAGTATAATGAAGATGAAAAGATTTTATTGTCTAATAGAAAAAACATAGAGGCCAGAGGAATAATATAGCGGATAGGGCATTTGCCTTGCATCCCAGATGGTTCCCTGAGCACTTCTAGGAGTAATTCCTGGGTGCAGAGCCAGAAGTAATCCCCTGAGCATTGTCAGGTGTGATTTAGAAAGAAAAAGAAAAAAATACAAATTTCTTTAAGAAAATAATCCCTTTGCATGAAGAGAATGTGTGTGTGTGTGTGAGAGAGAGAGAGAGAGAGAGAGAGAGAGATAAGGGCAAGAAAAAGAGAAAGAGAGATGGGGTATATTTAAAAGAGGGAATGATGAAGCAACCATGTATATTCATTTAGTAGCCTCCTGGTTTGGAAATGTTACAGATTGCTGAATAATTTTAATTTAAATATAATGTGCAAATATAAAATGCACAGTTCCTAAGTGTATATATCTTAATGGAGTTATTAAAATTAAGTCCAGCAAGTGATTGGCACCCAGAATAAGGAGTAGAATTTCACTGGCACCCAAGATGTCTTTTTAAGGTCAGTAGTAATTCAGGAGGGAGAAAGAAATATGTCAAGCATCTTTCTGTTTCAATGGTCGCATACGCATGCCTGCCTGCGTCACAGATCACTCTCAGACCATTATCGGTCAGCCTTAAAAATAGTTCATCTGAGACAATCTTCTTTTCTTGCAAGTTGGAATCAGTAATAAAATCCCAGGTAAGCCAGAGCAAAAACGACTAGCTGTCAAATTAACAGCCATAAAGCATTTTATGTTCAGGAAATATGCATCTGTAATCATGGAAATTAGAAGGGAAAAATTCCATTAGATCGTTAGGCAAAGGATTATTCCCTATGATATCATTCCAAGTTTTCCCTCTAGTTTAGTATCAGAGCAGCTTCTCTTATTCAAAGTCAAGTCATGCACATGAAGCAAACCTAATGTCCCTCTGTTATTCCATAGACAGGAAGCATTCACCAAACCAATTAGATACCATGGCCCCATAATGTTGCATCAAAGTCTATGGCATGCTCCTAAAAACCCAATGATATTAAGAACATTTTTAATTTTGGGTTTGGAAAGCACTGGATATCTCCCTGATCCATGGGTAAGTCTATGTAGATATAGGCAAAGTATTCTCCAGCCAGCACAGAAGTGCAGGGGCGTGGCGTTCATGTTTTTGAGTGCTCCTGTTAATCAATAGTTCAAGAAATGCAAAAGTCCATCCTTTGGGCCAATTACAACTTAAATATTTTATAGAAGAGCCTCATCACAGTTCAAAAAAAGTGACTAAAAGTAAAATTGGGTTTATAATAGTTAAACTCTGATTGCGGTCCCTTGGATCTCTCATCACAGTTCAAACAAAATGGCTAAAAGTAAAAATGGGCTTATGATAGTTAATGAACTCTGATTGAGGTCCCTTGGATCAAGTATTTGATGTGATTGTTTTATGGGATTGAAAAGGCTGAGGAAAGCCTGAGTCACAGATTAGTGTAATAGCTATCAATCAAGTCTGTTGTTCATGACATCAAAGAATGAGAAACCAGATTTTCTTATTAAAAAAAACTAGTGACCCTTTTTAGGCAAAAACTAACTTTTTGCTTTGTTTTTCACCTCTGTAGCATCTACCAGTACCTAGGTAGCATGAAGGATACGGTATATGTTTGATCAATATTTGGTGATTGACAAAGTATCTGGTCATACTTAACTAAGGAATTAAAGCTTTATCTTAAAAGTGATGGGGAATTATCTCCTGAACCTATATCTTTGTAAATCGAATATGTTTTTTATTATATAAGAAACTCTTTCTAACAATAGTATGGAGCATATAGTAAAGGGGTATATAGGGAGGGAAGATGACTGGAATCTTCCAGACTAGATGGTCTGAACTGAGGTATTTTAAGGTTTGAAGAATACTTAGTAAAGCCTATATGGGTTTGCAGAGATTGTATAGGAGCTAGAGGGAATGCTTTTCACTCAGTTGACCTCAGTTCACTTGCCCACATCACATAGTCCCCAAGTTTTGCCAGATGTTACCTTCAGGCTCTACCATTGTTGTGGTGGCTGTGGTGGTACCTGGAACAGCAAGATTCCAGCACCACTGTATCCACCAGCCATAGTATTGAACCACCTAATTCAATTGGCCAAGAGTCATTGCATGGACCCTGTTTGTCTTGAGCACTGTTTGGGATCACCTCTCCCCGCTTTTCTCCCTCCAATACAATAGAAATAGATAGGAGAATTTTCATTTTATTTTGAATTGGATTTTTTGGACCACACCCAGAAGTGCTCAGGGCTTATTCCTGACTCGGTGCACAGGGATCACTCCTAAGGGACCATAAGAACAGCCAGAGCTCAGATCTGGTTTGGACCTATTCAAGACAAGCAAGACAAGTTCCTGCGTTGTCTCCCCAATCCCTAAGAGGAGAATTTTAACAACAATTTGGGGGAAGCTGATGTGGACTTTTAGATGGATCAAGTGGTTGAGACACAAAATAGTTCAGTAGGGGGAGCAGGTTGAGTGTCAAAAATAAAAAAAAATGAGCAATTGCTCCTTTGGAATTTTGGCAATCTGATTTAGAATCAGGAGAGTAATTTTATAGTGGAAAAATAGGTTATAAGCTGTCAATTCGATTCTATATCATAGGAAGAAAGACATTGCAGAAAATACAGAAGGCAGAGTGGGAGAGAGTACATTGAGTAAGGCACTTGCCTTGCATGTGGTCTACTCAGGTTTGATCCCAGCATCCTACATGATCCCTTGAGCACCACCAGAACTAATTTCTGAGTGTAGAGTCAGGAATAGCCCCTGAGAATACTGGATATACTCAACACACAAGCAAACGAATGCAGAAGGAAAAGTATCAGAAGGAGACCAAGATGGAATGACCCAAGAGATGGGATAAAAAGAGAAGAGAGAGAACATAGCTAAAGAAGACTTGGATTGAAAAAAAATTTAATGACTACAAGACTGTCTTATCTATTGGAAGTCTTATTGGAACTAGTTCACAAGCACAGAGTTAGGTAGGTGTTTTAGGTAAATAACAAAAACAAACCATATCAGTTTAAGGGCTTTGAGGCCGGAGCGATAGCACAGCGGGTAGGGCATTTGCCTTGCTTGAAGCTGACCCAGGTTCGATTCCCAGCATCCCATATGGTCCCCGAGCACCACCAGGAGTAATTCCTGAGCAAAGAGCCAGGAGTAACCCCTGAGCATTGCCAGGTGTGACCCAAAAAGCAAAAAAAAAAAAAAAAGCAAAAGAAAAACCTATATTAGTTATTAGTTTAAGGACTTTATTGGTTCATCTAATTGGAAGGAGTAGGGAAACTTCAGAATCTGAAATAATATTTAATACCATTTTCTCCCCATTTCTCCTCAGAAATCCTCATCCCCACATTTACGTCCATTTATGTTTTTGTCTCATTCTTATCTACTTCAGAGACATTTTTGACCATGGACAAGGCTATAGGGAGCTCCAGACTCACAGGAACGTCATGCGACAATTAGAATGGGAAGGAATGGGAGTGAAGATAGATGGTCGGCAACTACACCACCTCCGCTTCGCTGATGACATCATTCTAATAACACCAAACATTAGTCAAGTGTCACAAACACTGTCTGACTTCGACCAAGAATGTGGAAAGATAGGCCTACAGCTGAATCTCAACAAAACTATGTTCATGAGAAACAAACTAGTTCCAGAGGGCCCATTCACTCACAACGGAACAAACATCTCTGAATGCAGCAATTATGCGTACCGAGGTCGAGAAGTCAACATGATAAATGACCTAAAACCTGAGCTGTGCTGGAGGAAGAGAGTGGCATGGAACGCCTTAAAGAGCATTAAAGAAATAGCTAAAAGGACAAAGAACCTCCGGCTCCAGGCGCATCTCTTCCACTCCACTGTTCTCCCTGCACTAACCTATGCCTCAGAGACCTGGGCCCTATAAAAGCAGGATGAGAACGCTATTCGCATCTCCCAAAGAGGAATTGAAAGAGCTATGCTTAGAATATCACACCTCACTCAAGTGAGAGAGGCTTTGTAGCTTGCTCAAGATGACGGCGCAGCCACCCAGCGGGATCCGCCTCAGCACGCTACCTCTTTGAAGAACTTTGAATCTTAGTACATCAGCCCTGACCCGCCACCCCAGCGGTGCCTTGAAAGAAGCCAGAGGAACCCCCCGTACCATGAAGGCCACCATTTTCCGCATCCGAACTCCCCACTCGTCAGAGCTCCACCCAGCAGAAAAGCTGATCACAAGCCGGGTTCATCAATAAATGAATGAGATGAGAGGCGACTACAAGAATATCCCACCTGCACGGCAGAGCCTGGCAAGCTACCCGTGTCGTATTTGATATGCCAAATACCAGTAACAATTAGAGACCTCATTCCCATGACCTAATGGAATGGTTTGAGGCTCTTTATGTTCTTTGAGCGAGCAGATGCCCTTGGGCTACACTAGCATGTGACAGAACATACAGAGATGTTACTGGTGCCTGCTCGAGCAAATCGATGAACAACAGGAAGACAAGTGACAGGTGAAGTAATACTCAAGTGAGAGAAGGAATCTGGAGTTACGACCTTCGTCAGTGATCCAGAGTCAGGGACGCTGTCTCGATTGCCAAGGCATCGAAAATCAGATGGGCTGGATATGTAATGTAACTTGGAGATGACCGATGGACTAGGAGCCGTTACCAACTGGATCCCCCGGGATGTCTAGAGATCATGTGGCTGCTCACCTACAAGATGGTCAGACTTCTTCATCAAGACCCTGAATGAATGGTTTGAGGCTCTTCGTATTCCTGGAGCAAGCAGATGCCATTGGGCTACATTGTCACTTGATAGGGTCAAATGGAAATGTTACTGGCACCCGATTGAGCAAATTGATGACTAATGGGATATCAAGTGATGTGAGAATGAACAAAGTGTTTTGTTTGTTTGTTTTTTTTTTTCTTTGTGGGTCACACCCGGTGACACTCAGGGGTTACTTCCTGGCTCTTTGCTCAGGAATTATTCCTGGTGGTGCTAGGGGACCATATAGGATCACTATCACTATCACTATCATCCCGTTGATCATCTATTTGCTAGAGCGGGCACCAGTAATATCTCCATATGTCCTGTCTCATGCTAGTCCACCCAGCAGACCAGACTATCACAGCCCGGCTCGCGCAGCCGCTAGTGGCAGCGCGGTTCATCAATAATTGCTTTATTTAGAGGTGACTACAAGAGTATGCCACCCACGGCAAGCCTGGCAAGCTGCTCGTGTTGTATTTGATATGCCAAATACCAGTAACATTTATATTAGGTCATTCCCATCACCTAATATAATGGCTTGAGGCTCTTTATGTTCCTGGAGCAAGCAGATGCCTTTGGGTTCTACTAGCATGAGACCATATGGGATACAGGGGGATCAAACCCGGTCGGTGGCATGCAAGGCAAGCGCCCTACCCGCTCTGCTATCGCTCCGGCCCCAGTGTTTTATCTTTAATGACAGTGACTTAGTTCACGAACTACTAGGATTTAAATGATGTGAACAAACTAAGAACCCCAAGACAGAGCATATTGGTTTACCATTTACAGAACATATTTGGCTCTTAGATAGGCAACAAAGCATCATAGTCTTTAGAGTTAAACAGACTGGACTACAAGTAATTGTAAAAAATTATTTCTCTAAGGTTTTAGTTTCTCATGCATAAGATGGCAATGACATCAGTTTTATGATTTTGCTTTTAATATTAGAAGAGGTTACAAAAATGTTTTAATAATCTTTGAGAGAGAAACCTCTCTAAGCAACATAAAATATAAAAGTCACTGTACCACTGTCTTCCCGTTCATCATCGATTGGCTCGAGCAGGCACCAGTAATATCTCCATATGTCCTGTCTCATGCTAGTAGAGCCCAAGGGCACCTGCTTGCTCCAGGAACATAAAGAGCCTCAAACCATTCCATCAGGTCATGGGAATGAGGTCTATAATAGTTACTGATATTTGGCATATCAAATACGACATGAGTAGCTTGCCAGGCTCTGCCGTGTGGGTAGCATACTTTTTGTTGTTGTTGTTTTTTGGGTCACACTTGGCAAATGCTCAGGGGTTTCTCCTGGCTCTTTACTCAGGAATTACTCCTGGTGGTGCTCAGGGGACCATATGGGATGCCGGGGATCGACCCGGGCGGCATGGGCAAGCTGTGTGCAAGGCAAATGATAAAATAAAAGTCATAAGAGATTATTATTATTATGATTATAAAACAGAAAAGTTTAGCATGGCAAAAGAATATCATAACCAAAGTTGGATGAAGAAAATTTGGAAAAATTGTTTGCCACATTTATGATAAAGGGAATATTTTGTTAGCTTATACATTTTAATATCTCATATATTTATGATTAAAAGCACAATTTCTTCCAAGTATAAAAAATGCAACATATGAATGCGCTGGTTATTTCATTCATATGTTGTTCCTCTCTTGACCCAAGAGATGGAATTTTTTTTTTAAATTTTTTATTATACCACAGTGAAACATACAATTACAAAGGTGATCATAATTGGTTCTTGGTAATACAGTATACCAGCACCCATCCCTCCACCAGTGCCCCATTTCCACCACCAATGTACCCCACCCCTCCTGCCCACCCCCATGCTGCCTTAATAGCAGGTACCCCAGTTTCCTCTCTTTCTCTCTCTCTCTCTCTCTCTCTGTCTCTGCATCTCTCTGCCTCTTATTTTACACATTGTGGCTAGCCCTACAGGTATTTAGAGTTTATCACTTAAGTCTCTTTGTGTATATTCAATGGTGAGTCTTAATCTGCCATTACCATTTCCCACATTTAGTAAAACACTGGTATCTATTTATGTCGTATTAATGAATGCAGTCATTCTATATCTGTCCTTTTCCTTCTGACTAATTTCACTCAGCATGATAGTCTCCATGTCCCTCCATTTGCAGGTAAATTTCATAATGTCATCTTTTCTGACAGCCGCATAGTATTCCATAGTGTAGATGAACCACAGTTTCTTTAGCCAGTCCTCTGTTCTCGGGCATTTAGGTTGTTTCCAGATTCTAGCTATAGTGAATAGCGCAGAGATGAATAAAGAAGTACAGATAGTGTTTCTGCTATGTGTTTTTCGGTCTCTCGGGTATATTCCCAGGAGTGCTATTGCTGGATCAAATGGGAGCTCAATATCTAGTTTTCGGAGGAATGCCCATATTGTTTTCCAAAAGGGCTGGACCAGTCGGCACTCCCACCAACAGTGGATCAGAGTCCCTTTTTCCCCACATCCACGCCAGCACTGGTTGAAGAGATGGAATTTAAAGGATCAGGAATTCTCAGGTTACTGGAGAAGAAAGAAAATCTGAAGACATATTTTTTTTCCTGCTTGGTAATTTTAAACCAGAGGATTAAAGTTTGCATTACCTTTCTCTGATCAAACTATGTGAATTTTTCATTTGCATTGTAATTGCTCAAGTTTTGAGATGACTACTAGAGTCCCACCCGCACGGCAGAGCCTGGCAAGCTACCCGTGTCATATTTGACATGCCAAATACCAGTAACCATTTTAGACCTCATTCCCATGACCTGATGGAATGGTTTGAGGCCTTTTATGTTCCTGGAGTGGGATGATGCCCTTGGGCTATCTCGCATGTGACAGGACATATTGAGATGTTACTAGTGCCTGCTCTAGCAAATCGATGATATACGGGAAGACAGTGATACAGTGATAAAAATGCAAAAAGGACATTGAAAGAGTCCACAGAAAATTAAATCCAAATATCTTTTTAGTATGTACAAGTTTATAATAATAAAGCAAAATTTAAAACTCAATTATGTTATTTTAGCTAACTAGGATAACATCAATAGACACAACTTCTTAGAAAGGTATATTGAAAACAGCATAAACTTTGAAGCATATACTTTCCTGAGCAATTTTACTTATAGGAATGTGTTTGCAAGTTTTTCAATGTGATAGCCATGACCATAGTTAGCAAATACTCAAAATGAGGTTTTTCTAAACTGAAATGTATGTTAAATATAAAAAATACTCTGCATATCAAAGACAATAAAAACAAAATGACACAAAGTAATTTGATGTTGATTTACATACTGAAATTAAAATATTGGGTAATTATGGACGAAATATGCTATATTTATTTTTGTTTGGGGCCACATCTAGCAACGATCAGGGTTACTCCTAACTCTGTCCTCAGGAATCACTCCTGGTGGTGCTCAGAGGACCATCAGGAATCCAGGTGGGGCACGTGCAAAGTAAGCACCCTACCTTCTACTCTACTTCTGTGGCCCTAAATATGCTACATTTAAAATATGACTTATCACTTGTATCGCTTGTCTTCCCATTGTTCATCGATTTGCTCCAGCGGACACCAGTGTTAAGAAAATTATTTTGGAACCTTGTTGGATGACAGGCTTAGCTATCTTGAGAGCTTTGCTGTTTTATCCACTCCCAGCTTAATCTGTTTACATATTTTTAAGTCAGGGGTTCCTACTAATGTGATCTTTCTCCTATATAAACACTGATGGAAGGTGTGGCAGTTACAGAAGTCACCTTGACTCTGAATGAGTAACTTCTTACTTATACATCTACTAAGACTTCTATGTTATCTAGATTGGGTACAGCTCTTCTTTATACCCACTGCACCCAGCATGGGACAATTTGAATTTACCAGGAGACTACCACCCTGGCTACATTGAGACTATCATTTAAGATTATATGAAGGATGATACTAGTTTGCCCTCACACAGGCGAGTGTGACCCTTTCAGTATACAGAGATCAAGATACTCAGAATCACCCTGGTGCAGATAATAAATGAGAGGGACTTTATGGGTACCATCTAGTTTACATGAAGCCTATGAAATTAAGATGTGTTACTTTATACCAGGCCCCCCTTTCTCTCTCCAGTGTTTTACATGAGATAATCTCATAATTTCAGAAGAAGGGATTAATCCTTGGCATAATCATTTGTTAATACCTGTAATAGGGTGTGGCACCACCCTTCTACCCTCTTCTACTATCTAGAAGCTGTTTAGGGTTCTTTGTTGACAGGACCCTCCCTGTCAACAGTTAGGATTACTTTGGTGTATATAAGGGGACTGACTTGAGGCACTGGCCCCTTTTTTGGGTATGTTTCCTCTTTGGTAGGACTTTCTCTCAGGTGAGATCTCTCTTTGTTGGGACTCCTCTCTGGTGGGATCTTCTTTGGTGGGAGACTTGGGCTTTCATGTGTGGTCTAAGTTCTAACCAGGCTAGAATTCTTTCATTATATTGGATTGCAGTGGTAGAGCTTTTGTACTATTAAAAGCCTTTTTTGAAACTGTGCCGACTCCTGAGCTTTCAGCCGTTCCCCCGCAGTCTCGGAGGTAGAAGAGAACTTCTGTCCTTATACTGTTTGGGACACCAGCGGCTCCCGACAGAACCTCACATAACAGTACTGAAAGCTTACTTTTTTTTTTCTTTTTTGGGTCACACCCGGCGACGCTCAGGGGTTTCTCCTGGCTCTGCACTCAGGAATTACTCCTGGCGGTGCTCGGAGGACCATATTGGATGCCAGGGATCGAACCCGGACTGGCACAGGCCAGCCGCGTGCAAGGCAAATGCCCTACCCGCTGGGCTATCGCTCTGGCCCCTGACAGCTTACTTTTGACTCTCTGCTCTGGGATCATTCCTGGTAGTACTCAGGGTTTTATATGTGGTGCCAAGTTCAATCAAACTATGGTCAGCTGTGTGCAAGGCAAAATCTTAAATGTGATCCCTAAAAAGTACTCTATTTTTAATGATTAATTTAGGTTGCTTATTTGACTTTTTCTAATGTGGCTATGTATGTTGTCTACCTATACTTGCATGTATGAGAAATTATGTTGGAGAAATATTTGAAAAAAACTTTAGGATGATATATAGAAATACCAATAAACATAATACACCCATAGAGTAGAATAGTACGTGGTGTGGGAAAAAAAAGACACTAATATGTACTAAGATGGGGAACACTCCAAGACGTAGTGAGTAAAAGAAATAGTTATCACAGTGACCGGGGATGGCTCCAGTGCTGAGCGGATTCAAGTGACACTATCTTTCATGGTTCCCAGCATTACCACCACCACCATCACCACCACAAAACTATCACATGGTGTTGCAGGACACCTAAAAGCCTAGGCCTCTGCATCTGCTCTGGATTGCCTCCTGTCGGTCACTTCATAGATAGGGGGTAGTCTGAATGTGGCAGTCTTATCTGACCATGTGGTTGTACTACCTGACCCTAAAAAAGAAATTGAAGCTGTTTTACTTCTCAGTGAAATCCTTCAGAGAGCTTTAGCAGATTTTTCAGGAGAAATATCTTATCATTACCCAGCTGGAAAAGCCTGGGAATTTCTGAAAAGGACACCTTTTGTAATTTCCACCATTGTCCGCTCCTCTCCCATTCCTGATGCTCCAGTGTATTATATTGATGGTTCCTCATCAGGAAGGGGTGGAATTACAGGTCCTTCATTGACCACTACTGTGCATACAAATTAAAAATCTGCCCAACAAGTGGAACTCGCCACCCTGATACATTTGCTATCCCATGTATCTGGCCCATGTAATGTGGTGAGTGATTCTGCATATGTAGTTGGCTTATTTCCTGGAATTGTCACTGCTTCTTTAAATGCCCATAATCTTATAATTCAGGAGCTACTCCATAAACTACAAGATCTCCTCTGAAAAAGAACATTCCCTATATACATCTCCCACATCCGTTCTCACAGCCGACTCCCGGGCTGATGGTTCGAGGAAATGAAGCAGCAGATCTCTTGGCAGCACCAGTATTTAAATCAGCTGAAGAAGAGCACCAGACTCTACATACAAATGCCCGCCCCCTTCATCTACACCATGGCATCCCATGGAGACAAGCTAGACAAATTGTCCGCAACTGTTCTGTCTGTGCTCCTTTACATTGTACATCTCATGTGGCAGGAGCAAATCCTCGAGGTTTACAGACAAACCAATTGTGGCAGATGGATATAACTCATACAAACTTATTTCCCAACAAACCTTTCCTTCATGTGGTCATTGATACATATTCTCAGTTCATATGGGCTGTTCCTATGACATCTGAAAGAGCTAAATCTGTTTGTTCATTTTTACTCCAGTGCTTCTCCGTCATGGGTGTTCCCCATACCACAAAAACAGATAACGGTCCTGCTTACATCAGCAAAACCTTCAAATCCTTTTGCGAGGGATGGCAGATCAAACATATTACAGGAATTCCATATAATCCACAAGGACAAGGAATTGTTGAACGTGGTCACAGAACGCTTAAAACTCAGTTATTAAAGCAACGAAAAACAAGTATGCCTCCAATGGATTCTTTATCTTTAACATTATTCACCTTACATTTCTTAAATATACCTCAAGGAGATCCTTATACTGTGGCTGAACGACACTTTCAAGAAGATATGCAAACTCAAAAACAGTCAATTCACCTATCTGGGTGAAAATTGATGATAAATGGATTGCAGGTCACCTCCTCATTCAGGGAAGAGGTTATGCTTTCATTTCTACAGATGATAACCCTGCCAAGAAACTCTGGGTTCCTCTGCGATTTGTTAAGACTAGAATTCTCCAAGAATCAGAAAACAACTAATTCTTTCAATATAAAGTCTTAAATTTTAAATTGCAAGTTGTTGTTTAAACCTCCTGGATTGGTTCATTTTAATAATGATCTTGTTTTGCAGCCTGTTGATCATGGTTCATGTCTAATATCTTTCCTTACAGCCTAAATGCTTTCTTCCTTATGAAAAAAAAAAGTGGAAAAATGGATGGGATCCGAGCATAGTGCTCAATGTCAAAATGTTTCAAGGATTAATGGTTAGAGTTTCCTTTTATAATGTTTTTGCTCACAGGTATTGGCAGAAAAGAACTTGGATGCTGTAGATTCCTTCTATGATGCTCGTGGCTTTGGACTCTGACCACAGTGCTCATTACAAAAAGTTTGCTAAATCAGTGAAAAAAAGGTTTTTCTGATGCTGTACTCACAGGAAAAGACACACCCTCTCCATTATTTGCCGGCTTTATATTCATGAAGCGCTTGATTCACTACCATTTATCACCCTAGATGGGTCATATATACAGCTGTAGTATATTGATCGATCAAAATGTGTGTGTGCGTGTGGTGGCCACCATTATGTTTGTGATTAATGTTGTGTCTATGTTTATGTCTCAACTATTCTCAATTTCTGACCACTACAAACCTTTATTAAATTCATCAGCTCTCCTGACCTACTAGACTCATCAATTTTGAATTCATCAATTCTCATACTTTCCTGCTCCACCCGTGTTGGAGCTTCTTTATGTTCTTCTCTCCATCCCAGACTTGAATTCCTACCAAAGCCTTAAAATCTCTATTTGTGATTAATCTTGAAAAGTGTTTTTTTCTCGCCTAAAATTAAGCTACAGGTACAGTTACCGGTGTCAGTGTTTCCTTGCTGAAGAAGCCTTGCAAGATGCCTGTACCACAGATCCAGACACCTGTTCCAGTGCTCGAGACTCTTGTCCCAGTGTTCCTGAGACCCGATCCAGTGTTCCTGACAATTCAACGAGTTCCTGATCGCTGCTCTCCAGAGACTCATACTCATATGATCATCACTATTGCTGTTCCAGAAGTAGCCTCACAGACTTTGTTCCAGACACCAGACTTTACATAAAATATGGCAAATTGACTCTCACAAATTATGGACAGTGCAAACTATAGTCCGTTATAATCAGACAGCTAGAAACACTTTTGTCATGAACTTTGCTTTGGGTCCAAACACAAGTTAGGATCCTAAAGTAACATGTATTTTGTAATTGGAATTGTTTTTTCTTATCTTAATTTTCTATATGTTACTAAATATTTTGTACTTTTTTAATTTTTATAGTAAACTAATCAAGGGGAGTTGTTGCAGGACATCTAAAAGTCTAGGCCTCTGCATCTGCCCTGGATTGCCTCCTGCCGGTCACTTCATAGATAGGGGTATTCTGAATGTGGCAGTATTATCTGACCATGTATTCTGTACTGGCTGGTATAAATATTCTCTCATGCTACCACAAGCATCGTGGGACTAGCTAGATCTTACCAGCATATTTGCCTGGCCATGTTGGATCTCTAAGTAATTAACCCAGAGAGAAATGCTGTTTGCCTCCAAGCAAGAAAGCATGGCTCCCTGATAACTCAAAGGCAACTAAAATACAAAACTACCGTGAAGTAGACGAGACTCTTGTGAAGGCTTGGAGAAATATTTAACTGGCATTAGTATTAGTCTTTGGTACAGAGACATGCCATCTCAGAAACCCCCTTCTCTGCCCTATAAAGGCAATTCCAGGCAGATCTTGGCTCAAGATATTGGGTGAGGTGCTGGGAGAAATTACCTGAGGGCATTTGATCCTTCCTACCAGGGGAAGTTACATTTAATTTATAGCTTCTCCAAGCTCTGCTAGGAGGCTCTTAATTAGCTCTGGGTCCTTGTAAACAACCAGATATTCTCCTGAAGTTGCTACATTCTCTAGAGCTATTTTCCTGTTTTCATCTCTAGATAGCCCAGCCCAGAATGGGCTGGGCTGGGGAGTTTGTGTGGATTTCTAGCTATAAAATAATCTGCAAGAAGAAAGAATCGCCTCCTCTTTTTAACCCCCTTTTGCCATTTCGGCTTCCCTTGGTGTTTTGCTTCTCCGTCCTCTCCATTCTCTGTTGGGCCTCAACATGTGGTGGCAGCCATCTTGGCCTACACCTGGCTGGGGCCTAGCTGAGAACCCAGAGTCCGGAGGTTTTCCCTGCTCTTGGATTGTATATTGGATCCTGTGATAGTAAAGCCCTTTTAAAACTACATCAGATTCCTGAGTCTTCAGGAATTCCCCGCCGATTTTGGAGGTAGAAGGGAACTCACTTCCCGGCACTGTCGGGGACCCCGGCGGTGCTCCCCGACAATATGGGATGCTGATAGTCCACAACTAACTGCGTGTCGCCCCTAATCCTCATAACAATAATAACAAAGTCAAAGCAAGGGCAGAAGAGGGGTGGGATAGAGCATGGAGAATCGATGGACAGGAAGCTTAAGTTCGGAGTGTATCAAGTAGACAGACTGGATTGGGTAAAACCATATGCTGTCATAGAATATTCTTAGAAGAATTTACAAGAAATTTTTTTCAGTTATCTTCTAAAGGGAAGAAATTATAGCTCAGAATGAGAATGGGATATTTATTTGTAACTTTACTACTATGGGCTATTAAATGTATTACAGTATGCATTCATTACCCGTTTAGAAAAAATATTTACAAATATTCATCTCTTTAGAAGAAACTTATTTCTAAACATTTTTGGTCAATTATAACAGCATATGAATTCAACTTAAATATTTTTAAGTCTGGATGGGAACTTACATAGTAAGTCACAAGCCCCTATTCATAGCAGCCCCTAGGAAGTATCTATTCCTCTCCATTCTGCACACTGTGGCAAATTGTGTAGATATATAGCACAATCTTTCCACATTTTAGGACTATCTAAAATGTTAACTTCAAGTTATGGCTCTAAAAATGTCCAATATAAAGTGGATGAGGCTGTACTCATCTTATGACATTTCTGTGGAGTTACTTATTTTTCCCCCATAAATGCCAGAAACTTGTTTGCTTACTTTATACCTTTTTCCTAAATGGAAGTCAGCTTCTGTAAGGATTAACTTTGCACTCACTCAAGTATTTTAGGCTGTCTGCAAATTTTATGACTATATTAAGGGCAGAAGAAAGCTTTTCTAGTTATTTCATCCTCTGCACTGAAGGCTTCGTTCTCCTTGTCAGTCTCTTGATTCTTCAGCAGTTAAAACACTCTCTTTTATTTCTGTATCAGAAACTCCATGTGCTTTGCTAACCTCATTGTCTACTTCAATCACTTCTTCTCACTTTCATGAAGATTGTTGATTGATTGCTTCTCACTAGGTACGTCTGACTTTCTAGCCTTTTGTCTAAATTTAAAACACTAGAGCTATCCTTCACAAAATACACAGTCTTCAATCAATTGCATTGGCTCATAAAATACCTTTCGGGTTTTTTTTTTTAACAAAAAGTCTGGTGATTTAGACTCCTTATTTCCATTTTCATTGTCTGTACCCAAGTCCAAGCTCTCTTCATCATGCCTGGAATATGTCAATTAGCTCTTAACTAGTCAGCACACTTTCAGATCCCCCACTGGCAAACTATTTTCCACTTTACTGCTAATTCTCAAAACAGATACTGAACAACAGATCCATGCACGCATTCATTTATTCATTTATCAAACATTCATTAAGTAGCTCTTCTGTGTCAGGCATGCTACGAACCAGAGATACAAAGACCTGTTTCTCATTGCACTGTACTCCTGAGCTTTGGGTCTTGGTTCAAAGCAGTCAATAAATAGAAATTATCCTTGGAGGAGGGCAGGACATAGGATTCTATAGAGCAACAAGCAGAGAGGGACTGGCTTTAGTCCCTGGCATCTGATCCAATTGGGGAGAGGTAAAGAGACATGTTACTAGCAGAGTAAGCTGCAGGATAAAGGCTAGAGTGGTGCATAGCATATCTGTTCAGTGAGGTTGGACCTGAGGCTAGATAAGATCTCTGGATATCAGCAGAGGAGTGGGGCAGGGGGCAGAAAGAGGGCTAGACTGCTATGCAAGGGAGCACAGAATTTATTCTAAGAGCCTATGCTTTACACTAAGCAGTCATGTGAAATTCACAGTTTTTATGAAAAGCATTGTGGTTGGAGTTTGGAGAACAGCAAGAGGGATAAAAGACAGGAACCAGGAATGCACATTAGAAGGGCACTATTTCAACAGCCCAATCAAGAACCAGGTTGAACTAAACCAGTGTTCTTCAGTCTTTCTACATCTGCAGATCAGTGCCTGCTGTGTACACCAGTCCATGGATCAGCACATATCACAAAGGCAGTAGACTAGTGGTTTTCAACCTTTAGAAACCTGTGGGCTTGTAGATCAGGGGGTTGGCGATCACTGATTAAAACAAAAATAGCGGCAGTGACGGGCAGGAGTTATTCTTTAATACAGGCAGGAGACATATTTGACTTATTCTTTAATAAGTCAAAGCAAGTTTAGCAACTACCTTTTTGAATTTGTGGAAGGGAAGGAAGAAGGGAAATCAGATTTGAGACGCTAGTATGAGGGGGTTGTGAGAAGGAATGATTTGGCAACTGGAGGCTGTGAATATGGTTGCAGTTGAATATGAGTTAGCACTCAAGTGAGAGATTTAAGTTGGAGAAATTCATTTTTCACAGATTCACTGATTCAATAGAAAGGTTTGAGTGTCTACTGAAACTCAAACTCTGCAGTTGAACTAAGTGGAAGAAAGACCACTTGTTGGAAGTCTTGTTCCACTATCTGACGTTTTCTTTAGGCATTGTTCTAAGCACCAGAAATACAGTGGTAATGAAGCTGGGCTATGTTGTACAGCTCCACCCAGAAAGATGATAACAACTAACAGCAAGTGCATAGAATAGTAAAATGTCCGATTTGTACCTGTACTGTAACACTAATTAACATGAGAGTGTAGCTGCACTGGGGTGACAGAGTTCTAGACAAAGCAGTCAAGACAAAAGCATCTTTGAAAAGGGAAGTCTGAGCTCCTGCCTAATTGAGAGCCCAGGAAAAAACTATAGGAAAAATTGAGGGAAGAAAAACCAAGAACGACCAAATGTTTGGGACAGCAGGGTGGCAAGGGAACATGTGGAGCAGCTGTGGGGAGGGTCTGAAAGGGGGGTTAGGCAGATACCCCTATAACAGGGACCCTGCCAGTACCTAGAGACTTAAAATTCTTGTGTATTTGTCATCTTGCCGTTTGTGGAAACCATCTCCTAGGTCTTTACCATTCCTTTCTTTCTTGACTCCCCAGCATTTGATAAACCTCTCAGCTTCTACCACTTTGTATAACTATTATTTCCTCCTTTGGTATCATTTGATGATTTCCAGGTAGGGAGGCTGCTCATCTTGGTGACTGAACTCCCCTGTGCAATTTGCTAGGAACTTGGAGGACCTACAGATGTGTGTCACTGGAACAAAAATGAGAAACATGCTTTGTTATGTGTCTCCAATAACTGCTCTAACATGTATTGTCTGACCACTCTTTGATTTCTAAATATTTATTTAGCAAGGGGACCACGCTAGGGTCCTGAGAATTTCTCCTGGCAATTGCTGGTCTATAGACCTAAAGGGCTAAAGGGGTCACCAGGATCACCCCTTTACAGTTCTGTGCTTGTGAGCCCTTCCACCTGGGCCACATCAGAGAGTGCATAGGGTGGGAGTTTGAACCAGTAGTCTCTCTTATATAAGGCATTTGATCCAATCCTTTGGTCTATTTCCCCCACCACTACCCATTCCAAATGTTGATGCCTTAAAATAGGAATCAGTCAATAGTACATGAAAATGTCAAGGACTTAGGCTGGGTGTGGGTGTGGGGAGGGAGGGAACCTGGGACACTGGTGAAGGGAACTTGACACCGATGGTGGGACTGGTGCTGGAACACGGTAGGCTTAAAGTTTAACTAAATAACTTTGCAAATCATGGAGTTTCAATAAAAATAGAGAGTCGTTTATTTAAAACACACAGAAATAAAGACAAAACCATGAAACTTTGAAACAAAAGCGTTGCCTGGCGTTGATCATCACTGCCCACTTAGTACTCCTCTAGGCGTAACATTTCAACTTTTTGCTATATCTTTCATATTCATCTCTACTCTCAGAGTTCTCTGGATATTAATCTTCTTTTGAGTTCCTTTTTCCATTTTGTCTTTACCTATGGACTTTACTACAAAGAGATCTGGGCTCTCAGCTGCATCCTATACCCCAGCTACTACAAATACATATTTCTCATCTCTCTCAAACCAAGGCAGCTGCAGCATGATTTTGGTTAAATTAACTTTCTATGTTACATTTTATAGCTATATGAATAATGTACATGAGTTATGTGATATATTAGTTTCAATGTCAGTTTTTTTTCTTTGTTGCATAATTTTCTGTTTCTCTGCATTTTGTTTTTGATATGGCTTGTTTGATTTTCTAATTTCCTATGTATGCAGGCATAGGTCAAGCCCCCTAACATCTTCCACAGTTCTGTGGTTTTGTGATTCTCAATGCAATTAAATGTGTGTGTGTGTGTGTGTGTGTGTGTGTGTGTTCACTTCTGATAATATAGGTCCTAAAGCCTACAATCTGCTGTCTGGAGTTGTTCTTTTTTTTGTTTTTGTTTTGTACCACACCTGGTGGTGCTCAGGGCTTCCTCCTGTCTGGACTCAGAGATCACTCCTGGCTGGCTTGGGGGCACCATACGGAATGCTGGGGCCAGAACCCAGGTTGGCTGCGGCCAGAACCCAGGTTGGCTGCACGCAAGGCAAACACCCTAACTGCTGACTATTACTTTTGTCTATTGACTCTTCTTTAGGTTCAGCTGCTAGCCGGGGTTCCCCTTTGCCAATACACTAAGTGGTCCCATACGTTTCTTAGACTGATACTCATTGCAGTTGATTTATTGTTTTGGTGGAAAACTAAAGGCAGTTTCCAAATAGAGCGCATGAAGAGAAATTTGTTGAGACTTGCCTGAAAATGTTTTTATTCCTGCCCAACTCTTGGACGGAAGTATGACTGGATAATTGTTGGTGAATAATAATGTTTGCTCAGAAATCTGGAAGTCTTGTTCCACTATCTGACGTTATTATTAACATCAGATATTAACATGGAAGCTTCTGTGGTTCTTGGAATTTGTCTAGTAACCTCTTAATCTTCTTTTCCTCTAAAGAAAACCTCCATGTTCTCAACTCTGCGGTTGAACCAAGTGGAAGAAAGACCGCTTGTTGGAGGTCAGAGAGCGAAGGCCCTGATGCTTTGGGATCCTTTCCGAAATCTTTGACAATGATTCCTGGCTTTTTAGCATTATCTGTGCGCTCCTTGGTTTCCTCTTTAGGAATGCCTTTCCTTTAACGTCCATATTCTTTTCGTGCTGCTAAGGTCTTTCCAAAGACCTGTCTCTGGAAGCAATCGCCACAATTCTGTTTCACTCAAGCATGCCACTAGTTCTTCCCATCATCTAGAAGGCTGTAAAGTCCGGGGAGGTCAGGGTCCGGGACCCTCACGGTGTACTCCAGCGTTCCCAAACTAGGCCCACCGAAATGCACCCAACAGCCTGGCACACAGTAGGCAGTGTGAGAACAAATGAAGGACCAACGAGCTGCTCCCTGTGACTAAACCCTGCATCAGGGAAGGAGCAAGGCCCGGCCCTGACACACCGGCTCCGCTCGCCCCGGCCCTGCCCCCTACTACCCCGCAGCTGCTCCGCCCGCGCCTCCAGCCACCACTCGGGGGCGGGACTTCCGGCCGCCCAAGTTTAACAGTCCCGGCGGGGAGCCGGAAGCCCGGGCGCTGGCGCGGGCTCCGCTGTGGCCCCGGGTGCGCGGCCGAGAGGTGAGGTTCCGGAGAGCCCGGAGGGTCAGCCGGAGGCTGCCCGCCGTGGCCTGGCACTTTCCTGACCTCCGGCCGCCTCTGGGGGCGGGTCGGAGGTCCCCGGGCTCCCCGCTCGGGACGGTTGCCGGGCAGGGGCGCGGCGGCGCGTAGGGCGCGGAAGTGTCCGGGAGCTGCTGCCCCGCGCCCCTGCGCCCGCTGCGGCCTCCGGTGGGCCCGCGGGGAGCGGCCCAGGTCAGCCGGGCCGGGGCGGTGGCGGCGCTGGGGTGCGGGTCCTGTTGCTGCGGGGACGTTGCGTCTCCCTGTGTTTTCCTTTTGTATTTGGGGGTTGCGCCTTTACACGGTAGCCCCCGCGCGGTTCTCCCGCAGAGTGCGTCTGTGCCGAACAAAGTTGGAGAAGTTTGGCTTTGTGTAAGCCCAGTGTTGTGGCGGCGTCCAGCCAGTGGCCGCGCTCCCGGGCGCTGTTGCGGGCCATCTGGCCTGACAGGTCCCTCGCCCTTGGTCCCCCGTTAGGCCGAAACCCTGCACCATGGCCCAGTTCCCCAAGGAGCCCCCTTTGTTGGGTTGAGGGTCCGTGCCCAGCTCCGCTGTCAGTGGAGGACATGGATGTCCAGTGGCCGGGGGACGGGCTTGGCCTCTGTCCCCAGGCCCCGAGCAGCAGGTCTTTGGGACCACCTGTTTCAGAGTCCAGGCTCCGTCCTGTCCACATGCCCAGGCGGCAAGAAAGCAAGAAAGGGCTTTGGATTGTGCTTACTGCAAGGCTTTGGGTTGGTTCATGTTCTGACACTTGTTCCTCCCGAAAGGGCCCGTGTTAACATGCCTGCAGTTGTCAAATGCAAGCACGGTGTGGTCTCGGTTTTCAGCCCTTGGCTAAGGCTTTTCGCTTTTGTTGTTATTGTTGTTCAATGAATGGCGTATCAGGAGCCATCTGAGGAACTTTGCTCTTTCACAGAGTTTTAGTTATTTTGTTTGGCACGCACACTGGACCCTGGAGGCTTCTTGGGGCTTTGGGGAAGGGGAGCAGGGCACGCCCCCTTGGTTGCACTTGGGGTCTTGCTCTGCAGGGATGGGGCCTGGGATCCAGCGCTTTTAACCATCTCCCCAGCCCATACAGCCTTTTTACAAACACATAGATACGTATTTTGGGTCTCTTGAGAATCAGAGCCTCCTGTCATTTGTCGTACTTTCAATTTGCTCTCTGAAATGCTGTGTTGTTGATGTCGGGGAACCTGCCTTTGACATCGCTTGTGCTGTGTTCCTCCTCTGTCCACAATAGGAAAGTGTGGATGGTGTGTTTCCAGCACACCTTTCTCCTGTGTAGTTTGAACATTTTCTTAGTCACCATGCATTACTAGCTGCTCTTTAAAGAGCACGCTAAGGTCTCCTTCCTGTCTTCCAGACTGCCTTGGCTGCCAGAATTAATATGTTTGATTAATTATACAGTGGGGCAACTAATACGAGCAAGGGCATTGTGGACCAGGTTCTGGTTAAGGAATCGAGTGCCATCTCTTTGGCCATTTGGAGTTTGAGGGGAAGAACTGGTGGGACCAGGCTGTTGCGTTTAAAGAGTAGATGAGGTTTTGCAGCCAGCCGTTGTTGAGTTCAGACTGTGCGCCAGGACCTTTCCAAGCCCCTGGTAAACTAGACAGAATCACTGTTCTCGGATTCTTTGTCCATGTTAGAAGTAGGTATTAAAATTCTGTAGGATATGCCATTAAAATATCCCCCAGGATAACAGGATATAAGGAAACTGGCGTAGGTCTGCCTCAGCCAGTGTGGTCAGGGAAAACCTTTCTGAGCAGGAGGCATGGGGTGAGGATGGGAAGAATCTGAGAGTCTGGGGGAAGCGGAGATGAGTATGCATTGGTGTGAGATCTGAAGCAAAGGATGATTCCTGAGTGGGCCGCTCAACCCAGAATGGCCAGTTAGCCCAGGTCCAGGCTGTGCAAGGCTTGCTGGGGAGGCAGGACTCGGTCGCTTTTGCAGTGGAGGGCCATGGAGCGGGTGATGGGAGAGATCACAGTCTGTTGACATGTTGCTTTCATGTTGGGGCCACACCCTGCTGTGCTCAGGGGACTAGGTGGCCGTGGTGTCTAGGCGAGAGGGCGTGTGCGGTGGTTCTGGGGTGGACTCAGACACTGGCGAGTGCACGCTGCAATGAAGGTGGGCAAGGAGAACCACTGTTGAAGATGAGATGCATCACTTAGTTGTTACCATTGTTTATCCTTAATTGTTTCACAAATGTTTTTAAACCACTTGCAGGTACAGCCATGCAGGAAAACCTCAGGTTTGCTTCATCGGGAGATGATATTAAAATATGGGATGCTTCGGCGTTGACTTTGGTGGATAAATTCAACCCTCACACATCACCGCATGGAATTAGTTCACTGTGTTGGAGCAGCAATAGTATCCTTTTTTAGCAAAAGAAAAGCGTGTTTAGTACGTTGGGACGTCAGTATCAAAGAAACTTCTGCATATGACCCAGAATGAAAATTCATTTTGCATAATTATGAGAGATTGAGTTGGAGTTTAATAAATACCTCATGAATGTGCATTGACAATTATTCTCTGTTGCTTTCATTAAAAATGTGATTGAAATCCACTATATTGAAAAACTGCTTCATGTGTACATATATATGTGCCTGTGTTAGTTACTAGAGCCAGGTGTATTTAGTTGTTAGAAACAGTCTTGGAGAATTTGATTATCGACGATTTGGTATTGAATCCATTGAAATAAAGTAGGCGATGGTTAAGGAAACTCATGAAGTCTTTTCAAGTAACTTTCACATCTACATTCAAATATTGTGGATCTGGCCTCAAAATTAAAGACAACTTTGATTGGCTAAAGCAGAGATTGGTGGAAGAGATTATGATTGTACAACTTCCCCATCTTACTGATAGACTGTTTATCTTGTCCTTTTTGGTGATCACTTTTCTCCAATTGTCCAGCTTGAATTTAGCTATACTTTCTTATATTAATGCTTATACTCTGCCTGTCTTAGTAATGAATGGGGTAAAATTAATGAGGGGAGTGAAATGTGTAAGTCACTTTCTCAACCTAGGACACTTGATGTTTTAGGCCAAGTAATTCTTTTCACCTGGGGACTATGCTGTACAGTGCAGGGTCTTTCAAATCTTGGCCCTCTTGCCCTCTAAGACAACCACAATTGTCCTCACACGTCATCTGTGCCAGAAACCCCCATTTGAGAACCCTGCTCAGAACCAAATGCTCATCAGCTGTAGTGTGCTGCAAGTACTCTGGTGGAACTCATTAAACTCTTAAGCAAAGCGACGTTTTGACACATACGCTCTTAGCTCGTACCACATCATGAAAATTCTGCTTTCTGGTGAAGGTAAAACCTTTCGTTTTGTTTTTTGGGTGTCACAGCCCGTGGTGTTTAGGGTCTCTGAAAGCTGTAACATGTGACTCATACATGAGCAGTTTTCATAACCCTCCTGTTCCTGTGAATGTCTAGCAAAACAATGAATTTCCTTATTGCATTCAATTTGTGTATTCATCATGAGTTTAATTCACTTGCCTGGATTCTTAAGAGTGGTTTCATGGAGATTAGTTTTCTGTTTGGGGGGTGTCCTCTAATGTTCTTGACTTTCTAATGACTTCTAACACTACAGGGGAAATGAAAGGACTGTCTTTATTATCTTCCTATTTCTCTTTCAGTTTATTCCCTCTAGGGAGAAAAGGAGCAGGGTACAAGAGAAAAATAAAGAAAAAGAAAAAAAAAATTTTTTTGTGCTGTAATATTGGGATGATTCTATTAAATCATGTATGAAAATAAAATAATCCACAGTTAGTTTACAAAATGTCCAAATTGATGCAGATTAGCCAGCAACAGTCAGAACATTGCTTATTAAAAGGTATAGACTAGAATAGCTGGTTTCACTCTTTGAAGTGGCTTTAATTGGTTAGCGTAGAGGGAACCTCTATGCTACTTGTGCCTTCTCAGAACAATTTAATCAGTCGGCACCCACCTGGAAATCTACCTCTTTTCAGTTCACAAATAGAAAACTCTCCTTACTGTCCCCGGGAATAGCGGCATCTGCCCCCACCCCCAGACTGGCCAGCCACAGCCCCGCTAGGGGACCAAGGCACATGTTGTTGCCTTTTTGGAAAAACTGGATTAGAGCTTGGAGCTGTGTTGCTGAAAAGCCTACATTTAAACTTTTGATATTTTACTTTATTTCATATCTTTTAGTTTTAACATTGTTTTGTGATCACTGATTGTCCTCATAATTTAAATTAGATATCTAAATAATGTATTTAATAATTCAATATTCTATTTTATGTTTGTTAATTTTTTTTTTTGTTTGGTTTTGGGTCACACCAGCTGTGCCCAGGGGTTACTCCTGGCTCTGCACTCAGGAATTAGCTTTTGTGATACCATGTGAAATGCCTGGGATGGAGCCATGTCAGCATCTGTGTGCGAGGCAAATGCCCTGCTCCACTGTACTGTCACTCTGGCCCCTCAAGATTCAATTTTAAATGATATAAATTAAGTGTAAAGTTGAGCAGTTAAAATCGAATTCTTCCAAGGCACAGAGCTGCTATTTGGCCACAGTTCTATTTCTTTTACTATAGTTTTTATCCTTAACATGGTCACAAAAGTTCCAGCCCTGATAAATATCAGGCTTTATATTTTCAGTGAAAAAATAGATTTTTATCACGTAGATACTCCCTTCTTAACTTAGACTGAATCAAGCCCAGCATTACTAAATAACAGTCTTGAATAGCTTTCATAGATGAAAAGACTGATTGATACTTGCTGATGTTGCTTTTATCATGCTCTCATTCTCGAAGGTTAAAATTAGACCTTCTGGCCTACTCTATGAAAATGAAGTAGTATTTCACATGGTTTAAATAGCTTTCAAGTGATTGCAAAGCCAGAAAGGACATTTCTTCCCATGCGGTAGTAGTGAAGAGAATTAGTCTTAGTAATTAGTAATCTGAACCATTTTAGAAGCCAGTGTATATGCTGTTTTACTTGTCTTCATTTAGTGTGCTTGCTTTTATCATGACAATTTTTTGTAACGATGGCCTAGTGCAGGATGCTCTCGGATTGTTTGATGTTCCATAACTCTTCACTTAGATAACTTTCTAGTGACAGCGTCTTCCAGTGGTGACAAAATAGTGGTTTCAAATTGTAAGTGTAAACCTGTTCCGCTTTTAGAGCTTGGTGAAGGGGTAAGTAATTTTTTTTTTAATTAGAAAATCTTGGTTCTACTGGGATGACAATTGCCAGCTTAGCATGGTGTTTGCAAGAAAATATAAAGTATTTAAGTATTCTTTTTCAGTTTCAGAGTAGTACGGTAAAACAGTAGCACTTATAGATGAGATAGCTACGGAAACATCTTTAGGTAAGATGCTAGCGTATCCTAAGGGAGGAATCAGGAGCTTAGTTTGTTAAGGAAGTACCGCTTTCTCCATTTCCCCTTTGTGGAAATGATACTGTTGCCTTATTTTCAGCTATATACCTCCAAGGTCACTGGCTTGATTTGAGTAAAAGAGTCCTGATATATTGCCCCAGCCTTTTCCGCCTTGGACTGAGGATTCTGAGCTTCTGTGCACCCCAATAGTATCAGGGGGTGTGTTGAGCCTCCCTCAAACTCTCCTAGAGCAGGATGGTGTTATCGAAATGAGCCTGGACTCCTCCAGAGCACTTCAGTGATGCTTGCGCTGCCTAGTGTTATCTACTGGCCCCTCTAATTCAGAGTATTGCTGGCCTCGGTTCAGTCACATATAGCTTGAAAACTCGCTTTTGAAAATAAGATAGGCTCCAAAACAAAGGGGCATGTACTTGGTAGTTTGATCTTTAAGCTTGAAGTTTTTATAAAAGATCTTACATCAATATATATTGTCATAATTCTACACAGGTTAGGTTTTTGA
Source organism: Cryptotis parvus (assembly GCA_021461705.1). NCBI lineage: Eukaryota > Metazoa > Chordata > Mammalia > Eulipotyphla > Soricidae > Cryptotis > Cryptotis parvus. Next base: position 306,165 of record JAJIBD010021543.1, read on the forward strand.
GAGCACACCAAGATGGTGGCATTATAGTTTCATCTAAGGTGAAAAAGAATTTAGGAGTTCTCATTTCTTTCCTGGAAGTAACTGTTGAGCCAAGTATCTGGTTCGGTTCACAGATGTTGGAGGCCAAGGCATTAACCTTTAAACCAATAGGGTATTTTTTTTTTTTGTCGTTCCTCCCCACCCCATTCCCCATTTTATATTTTGTAAAAATAAAACAATAGAATGAATATCCTATTCATGGAGGATATTCACCTATGGAGATTCTAAGGATTTTGTGAAATTTTCATGTTTCCTACTTAAAAAAATCCCAGGAACATGGGGGAAATGAAAGAGGTATTTTAGTTAAAGTTTGAATGTACTTTGTTTGATTCTTTAGATTCCTTATGAAGTATTCTGTGAACAATTGGTCCTTTAGTTTTTATTTATTTATTTTTTTTTATATTTGAATACTGATGCATTTATTTTATTTTTTTTTTATTAATTTTTTTTATTTTTACAATTACAAAGATATACAATTAAAAAGTTCATATTTGGGTTTTGGTCGTTTTTAAGTGATATGTTTATTTGTGAGATAGGGAAAGAATGAGATACATGCTCAAGAAAGAACACAGCAGTCTCCAGAGTGAAGAAATAAGTAGAAATTCTCTTTCTGGAGCAGCAGGTCGGGTGCTTACCATGCGTGCCACTGACCGTGTATCCAAGCCCCCTTGGATACCGCATCGCAGACAGGAGTAAGCCCTGAGCACTACAAGGTGTGACTCCCCAAGAAGAAAGAATGAAATTTAGTAATAAAATAAAGAACTGTAAATAGAAATATCTTTCCATTTATATATAGCATGTTGACAGTCTTTGTTCCGTGGGGTCTAAGGCCTAATCTTCATCACTCATCTGCCAGTGGAGACCTGGATTTTCGAGACTAGGATTTTCCAGCTTGGAAACTAAGATTCTGTTCCACTTGCTTTAACTTTTAAAGTAGAGTTTAAATTCATATTTTATTTTGCTTTCACCTCCTTAAACAGATTGTAATGAGTAGTAGTAGCCGTAGTCGTAGTAGTAGTATATGAATAGAACTACTTAACCTATAATGGTATGCTAGAGAGAATAGATTTAACCTAGAGCTTTCACCAATTGTTTTTCTCTAAAATGTGTTCTTGGTATCTTGGGGTACAGATTTCCTGGAATGACCACACATTTTACATTAATTATTTAAGTTCATTACTTACATTAATAATATATTAACATAAAAATATCTTATATCATTAGTGTCGACCATCTGTACAATAGGTAGTTTTGAGTCCATAAGACTAATTTGCTTTTGATGATTAAAAGATCCCAGCATTTCAGTCTTTGGTAGATGCCATTTTTGTCTTTTAGAGGTTATTTTGAGAGTTTATAGCAAACTATCTCTATTTGTAGAAGTAACGGTTTTAAAAATTATTCTTTGACCCAGGTCACAGCCAGATTCCTAGAATGGTGCCTGCAAAACAATTGTAATACCTCTCCTGAAACATTGATATAATGTGCTCCTGATATTCTATAATTGTTAATTTTGACTTTTGGTCAAAAGATCAGGGCTAGAAAAACCTGGTGGTGGGTAGATAGGGGAGAGCTTGGTTGGGTTTGGTATCTCAGCCTTTAAGAGTTTGCTGCTCTGAGTAGAGGTGTTTAGACTCTCAAGAGAAGAATAGTAGATCAAGTTTTCACTTCCCATTTCTTCGATGAGGAAACAGGTAGAGAACGGTGAGAGGACTCTTTAGGCCTTCTGAGCTTGCCTTGGTTTACTAAACCGTAAACTGTCCCCTTTGGAATTTATGTCTTTGTTTTTCTGTGTTTCATTCAGCTGTGCTCAAGAACAGTTAATGTAACTGGCGTAATGTGTCTGTAAGTTAAGTGGGGAAACAATCGTGCAGCAAGTATTTAGCTAGGCCGGCATAGTGGGGAGAACGCACACCGCTGAGGAGGAAAGGAGTCTGCTTTTCTGGTTAAAAATTTGGTAGCCTGTAGTCTTCATCATTTGTGCTTTCATATTTATCGACTTTGGTTCTGGACTTTATGAAACTGACCTTCTGTTGGGAGACATAATAAGCTAGCCAACGCAATACCTAGATTGTGATCAGGTACACGAGAAATGAAATGCAAGACATTTTGGGTGGCCGAGGGAGGGAGGTATTCTGAGAGGTAACAATCAAGTTGATTTCTGTTGATCAAAATTTGCCATTTTGGGGCAAAGTCTAGGGATTTAAGTTTAAAGCAAAGCAAAGTAAGTACAGAAATCTTGAAACAAAGCATTGTGATATTTAAGGAATGGGAAAAGTTCCGTGCTGCTTGAGGATTAGTGGGATAAGGAAGACAGTGATGAGACATGAGGTAAGGCGCAAGGCAATAGGATGAGTTTGGGATACGTGGATTGAAAACCGCGGAAAATTTTTAAAATGGAAGCAACATAATATAGTGACTCACTTGTTTTTGTGATACTGGGGATCATAAACTCAGGCCCCGCACCTGCTAAGCCTGTGCTCTCCCACACCACCTCAGCATTGACCTTTTGTTTTAAAGGTCGCCTGACAGGAATCACAGCATGTAAAGAAGCTGGGGTAGAAGCAGGACAATCAGGTTAGGAAACGGCCATTGTGGTTGAGTGGGGTTTGGATTAGGACACTAAGCACGGGGGTGGGGGTGGGGTAATGTAGACCCGGCATTTCGGGAACTAAATAAATACTAGGTAAAGTAAATATTAGATACTTGGCTTGTAGATTTAGGAAAAGTGTCAGGTCAGGTTCTGAAGGCCTGATGCTTGAGACTAGGGTTTTTTTTTGTTTTGCTTTTTTGGGTCACACCCGGCAATGCTCAGGGGTTACTACTGGCTCTGCACTCAGGAATTACTCCTGGCGGTGCTCGGGGGACCATATGGGATGCTGGGGATCGAACCCGGGCCTGCACAGGCCGGCCGCGTGCAAGGCAAATGCCCTACCCGCTGGGCTATCGCTCTGGCCCTGAGACTAGGGTTTTGTTTTGTTTTTTTCCCCCAGGGGAAGCTTTCTGCAAAATAGTGTGACTTTTTAATAAAATGTTACCCTTTGGAACTGCATTAGACATTGCCCAAGTTTGTCCTAAATGAGGGAACTAATTTATACACCTTTCAAGATCTGCTCTGCCCTTACTGCTTTTGAGCTGTGAGTTGCATGCAGTTGGAGATGTTCTGTGGTTGTGCAAGAGCTGGTGTTATTGAAGGGAGGGATATCCAGAGGAGCCAGGCCTGAAGGGAGACCCACACTTGACAGTGTTTCTAAGCTTCCACTGTCCGATGCTAGAGAAGGCAGATACGGTTGATTTCCATGAAGCCTTTTGTGGAACCCCTTAAGAGCTGTTGTATACATGGTGGAAGATGAGAGGTTAATGTTCGATCAAGGATTATCTTGTTCATAGCATTGACTTCAAATACTTAATCAAATGCGTGCTTCATGCTGTATGAGACCTCCACGTCGGCCACAGAGTATGAAGTGAAGGTAACTTTCGCTTTCCCTCTAACAGCAAAAGCAGACATGTGTCAGTTTGAATTCCACTTCTATGTATTTGGTAAGCGGAGGCCTAAATAACACAGTTAATATTTGGGATTTAAAGTCAAAACGACTTCATCGATCTCTTAAGGTAAGTAACTTTAAGTTTTCAAACAATTGATTCTTTATGATGTGTTTAGAATAGTTGCTAAATATTTCTTTCACTTTTGAGCTCATAATCAGATACTTTATGATTAAAAAAAATTCGTGGGGGAGGGGAAGTCACAGTGGGAAAAAAGGCATTCCATGAAAGCCTTTGATAGTGATCTTGTTCTGCTTTTCACTATTGTGTTCTTTTGATGTCAAAAGTGAATTTGGACGCACACACACAAAGAGGCTCCCTTAATCAATACCTGTATGTTCCTCATTTGACCTTAATTGGCATAACTCATCAATTTGGCTTACTTATGCCCTCATCAGTTTGTTTTTTGAAGAAAATACCAGATATTATCTTTTTTAAATATTTATGTCATTGAATTATTTCTTCGTGGGAACAATATTTTTCTTTACCAGTGTTTTTCTTTCTTCCCAACGTTGAAATATAATCCTATAATTGTTGTTTAAATATGTAGCCTTGGAAGTTCATTTGGTGTTAACTGCTGAGAGACTCAAGGAAAATGGAAAATTTACTAATAATGGGAATAGTTGGCTTTTATTGAATCTGAGCCACCAGTGTGCTTACATGGTTCATCTACTTAAGTGAGCAACTCTGTGGAGCAGGTATTATTCCTGTGTCTAAATGGAGACGCTCACACACAGATGTTAGAATTGTTCAGGGTCATCTACCCAGTGGTGGTAAAAACGGGGCCCAGCCAGAGTTTCCTTCTTGTTTAATCAATGCAAATACCATGAATAGGGAGCATCTTAGTAAGAGTAGAAAATGGCTGCGGTCAGTCTGGTCAGCTGCTGTCTTACATTTTGGAAGCAGTGCTTACCTTACCCCACCCTTCCTTGCTGCAGGGCACAATTCTCCGTTTCCATCCACAGCTTCCCATTGCTTAGAGTATGTTTTTTTCTTTGATTATTTAAAGTTCTTTAACTGCTTCATTCCTTTCTTCCTTCACTTCAGAATTATTTAATCTGTGAATTGCGGAGGTGAAAAATCTCGTGTTTGCTTTCGTATCCCATCTCCGCCTTGTTCCTAATAGCAACAGTTTCTGGTACTCAGTGGGAACTTAGTAAATGTTTACTGGCCAACTTCCTTTCCTAGGTTGTAATAGTATCCCACCTGCATGGCAAGCCTGGCAAGCTGCTCGTGTCGTATTTGATATGCCAAATACCAGTAACATTTATATTAGGTCATTCCCGTGACCTAATATAATGGTTTGAGGCTCTTTATGTTCCTGGAGCAAGCGGATGCCTTTGGGTTCTACTAGCGTGAGACAGGACATATGGAGATATTACTGGTGCCCGCTCTAGCAAAAAGATGATTAACAGGAAGATAGTGATAGTGATAGGTTGTAATAAGGAAGCTAACCTTTCTTCCTCTTCACCTAATCATGTAGAGTCCTACATTCTCGGTGGAGGACCTCCCATGATGGTTCAATACTAAGGCCCAGCGATGCATAGCTGCTTGGGACTTGTATTTCCAGGGACCACCAAGGACTGGTGGTGCTGGTGGTGCTGGCTGAGGGCTGGGGGTGGGGTGTGTTTATTGCCCAGGTTCAGAATTGAGTCTCATGCACGCCAAATAATAACGGGGTTATTTACCTTTCCCCTGGATCCCACTTTCTGAACCCAAATAGGATTGATGTATGGTTAATCATTCTTTTTTTCTCCCTAGTTATCTTCCCACATCACCCCCAACTAGGATTTAATTATTGGGTTTTTTTTCATATTTAGAAAAAGAGTAAGACACCCAACATGCTTGAAGAGCCATTTGGAAAAGTTGGCTATAAAGTGGAATATTAAATTATGAGATACACACATTTTGTTGTTAATAGTAAAAGACAACACCAACAGATTGCTCAAACAAGCAAACCGCTCTGACTTCTGTATCATGCTCCTCTGTCTCTTAGTCTGATGTTTTAGGCAGTCGCCCTGCATGTACTTCAGACCTGTCGTTCTTCAAAGTGGATACCCCCTTGACTTTTGGAAACAGCCTGATATGGTGGGAGAAAGTGGACTTTGGAGTTTGGCCTGGAGTCGAATCCTTGCTCGACACTTAGCAGTTGCCTGAGCTTGCACAGGTCTTTAATCGTCTCTGCGGCTCATTGACTTAACTCATGGGTAATGGGGGAAAGGACGCCCCCTCTCAGTAATCTTAAGCTCCAGCCTCAGTGGACGCTGCTGCTATCACCTCTCCCGCAGCCTTCTCATTCTGTTTGGGGGCTGCTTTTTTTGGCCTCTTCCATTTTATCCTAGCAGGTTTCTTTCCTCTTCCCCTAATTTCTCTCTTTTCTTTAAGGTTGAACTTAAGCTTTATTATGTCTTCCATAAGATTCTTCTGTCAGTTCAATTCACAGTGATGCCTCTTATCCTTTCTCTAACGCTTTGCCTCTTCCACTTATTTAGCATTTGTTCTTCCATTTTCATGTTAATTTAAATGTCCTGTCTTCTCAGTTGAATAGTAATACTCTCCTGGGCAGGGACTCTCATAATATTCGACTTGCAATAAATGTTACTTGTCAGTGGAAGTGAATTCTTTAAGGTAGACATAATGCCATTTAGAAAATTGCCTTTTCTTTCTGTCTCTTGTTTCAGAGTGTCTGATCATTATTGTGGTTATGAAAAAAAATCCTTCTTCCATGAGAAGGAAGAAGAGTTGGTATTGACCAGATAGTTTCCTAGTCAAATTGCATTTGAGTAATTATTTTTTTTTGGTTATTTTGAGTTTTAAAGCAAATTGATAAAGGTTGATAAATATTATTTAATGAAACATGAAGCTTACAAAAATATTGAGCTGTGCTCTTTGAGGCTTATATGGCACTGTATTTTTCTTCATCTGTTTCATTTAGGATCATAAAGATGAAGTAACATGTGTAACATATAATTGGAATGATTGCTACGTTGCTTCTGGATCTCTGAGTGGGGAAATTATTTTGCACAGTGTAACCACTAATTTATCTGCTACTCCTTTTGGTCACGGTAGTAACCAGGTAAGTGTGACGTTATTCAGTAAAAAATGATTAGTTCAAATAGTCATACATATATGATGCATTCATTATTAAAAGTACTTGACAAATGATCTTATACCTAGCTATTTTTCAGTGTATCTAAAACTTTTCAGACAAAATGTTAATTTGCACTTGGTTATTATAACATTGTTATGTCATTAAATAGTTCAGTGTTCCTAGACTATAACTGTGTGTAAAAATGCAAATAATTTTAATAGATTAAGTCCAAAACACAAATATTAGTCTTCTCTCATAGTAAGAGTGATATTGTATAGCCCAGATATTGTCAGTTATAAGACAGATGCTTATGGTTTAAGTTCTTTGGTGGTCGTGGGTTAATTTAAAATAGTCAGACACAGGATAAATAGAGTGTTGCTTTATTTTGCATGTATGATAAAATATGTATTTCAGATAGGTACCAGGAATACATTTATAGAGGGTTTTTCTAAAGAAAATGTAATCAGCTTGTTATTTTTCTGTATAAAATGTTGGGGCTGGAGAGATGATACAGTGGTGTTTTCCTTGTGTATTGCTGACCTGGGTTTCATACCTACCCCCTGTAGGAGCCCCTGAGCATCACCGGAGACAGCCCTGAAACAAAACAAAACAGTTTACTAGAATTCTTTTGAAGAATAAGTTTGATTTAAGAAATTTAATTCTTAAAGGTCTGATACCAACATAGAACTGAGCATTGAATACAGACAAAAAAAATGCAAATGATGGCTTCTAAGTGTATGCGTAGTGCAACCCACAATGTGTGGGAGAAGGAGGAGAGAGAGGGAGAGGAGAGGAGATAAAGAACCTGTCATTTAGGCAGGATGTGGGAGGGGGAGGGAATTGGGGACATGGGTGGTGGTTTTGGGGCACTGGTGGAGGGCGGGGTGCTGGAACACTGTGTGACCGAAACCCCCAAGCGTGAACAACGTTGTAATTGTATATCTCACGGTGGTATAATAAAATGTTAAAAAAAAAAAAGAAATTTAATTCTTGACTAATTTTCCATGGAAGTTGCTGTAGGAATTTCAAATATGGTACAGCTTTAAAAAATAAAATAAAAACTCTAGGGGCTGGAGCGTTTGCCTTGCATGCGGCTGACCGGGTTCGATCCCCAGCATCCCATATGGTCCCGAGCACCGCCAGGAGTAATTCCTGAGTGCAGAGCCAGGAGGAACCCCTGAGCATTTCTGGGTGTGACCCAAAAAAGCAAAAAAAAAAAAACCAAAAAAACTCTATATCTGACTGTAATACTTTGAACATAATTGTTAATCCACTAAAAAAAGTTTTCCACATTTGGAAAACTTGTAAAAATTATTGTTTGAATATAGTGTTTAAGGAATAATTAGAGCATATTTAAAATGTATAAAAGGTCTTTTCTGAAATTTCACATGTTTGGAAGGAGTAAAAGTACATATAAATGATACTATGGGTTTTTTTTTTTAGAACAATCTTGGTGATTCAAACTAAAAAAAAAGCAATTTGATTTGGAAATTTTTGTCTTCACTATAAACTGTTGGGGGTTAGGTATTAGGTTCTGACAGGCATCAGGTGTGATGCTTCTTATTTTACGTTCCAGTTGGAATCTTATTTTATTTCTTTGTCTGCAACCATTTTCAGGGTTTGTGTTTTACATGAAAAAGACGTACTATAAATATGTTAATAGATGAACTTATTTATAGATAACAAAAGACTTTTACTAAGCAAATAGAGACTTTTAGGAACAGATATGTTGTATGGAGGAAGTACTGTGGAAGCAAGAAGGGAAGGCAGGTTCGGTCACTCAGATTGTACTCGACTGTGCGTGCCGGCCTGGTTTTCATTGTGCAGACCAGTGATGTGGTGATAGGTGGGCCAGTACTTAGGGCTTCTTGGGGATTGAATCAGGGCCTCACTCCACCCCTTTGTGCTAGCTCACTGGCTGGCCCAGGCTTTTGGGTTTTACATAACGTCAAGCGAGAAAAGATCAGGAAGCTAAGTACGAACCTCGTTGGACTTGGATTGCCAGCCAACAGTTTTACTTTCATTTTGGATGATATTTAGGGAATTAGAGTTTTTGATTAGTAGAACGTCAGAATCTTCTATGATTCTTTGAACTGGGGATAAAGCAATAAAACAGCAACCAAAACTGAAGAGATTTTATTTCTGCATTTTTTCAATAAGATTAAGTCTATTGTGTATGTCTGGTCTCTGTTTGTTTTTGATATACTGCTTTCTTTCACCAAGTGGTAGTTTATACTGTTTTAATACTCTGTAGTTTTCTGTTATGTAAGTGTGCCATAGTTTGTTTATCCATTCTATTGTCAATGGACATGGTTTTAGTTTTTAATGTTACAAAAGCTACTGTGAATTTCCTTATATAAGACTTTCTCTGGGTATAAATTTTCATTTTCCTTGAGTGTGCAATACTCTGGAGTAGAATTGATGGTCCTTAGGGTATTCATGAAGGTTTACTTCATTAAAATTGCCAAGAAGTCTTCCAAATGTTTCTAAAATGGTTGCTGTTTAGCACGTCTGCCAGCAATCTATATGTGATCCAAGTGTTCCACATTTGCTTGTCACAAGTATTGTCTTAATTAATTTTAGCCTTGGTGGTTTAATGCTATCATTGTGGTTTTAATTTGTAAGTCTATGTTAAATAAGTTGAAATTATTTTCATATACCTTTTGTGAAGTGATCTCTTGGGTGTATTGCTCATTTCTGCATTAGTTTATGTTTTTCTCATTAATTTATAGTTTATTACATATTCCAGATGGGTAATTATATACACATATTGTATATATATATATCTTTCAGCCTTTCTCTCTTTGAAAGAGTTTTTAAAGAATGAATGGAAGTTTTTTAATGGAATGAAGTCAAATGTAACTTTTTATGTATATTTATCACCTCTTAAAGAATCTTCCCTTGCCCCAAGGTCATAACAGAATGTCCCATTTTTTCTTTAAAATAAGGCTGTGTCTTTTTTACTTTTCTCATTTGAGCCTATTGTAAGTTATTTCTTCTTTTGTTTGTTTGTTTTTTTGCTTTTTTTTGGGTCACACCTGGCCATGCTCAGGGGTTTCTCCTGGCTCTGCTCTCAGGAATTACTACTGGTGGGGAGTAATTACTCAGGGGACCCTATGGGATACTGGGGATCGAACCCTGGCCGGCTTGGGCCGGCCACGTGCAAAGCAAACGCCCTACCCGCTAGGCTATCGCTCCGGCCCCATATTGTGAGTTATTTCAAATGAATTTTTATATATAGTGTCAAAAATGGTTCAGCTTTGTTTAGACATCTATAATTATGCTAGCTTTATCTATTGCAAATATACTTATCTTTTGCTCTTGCCACTGGAGTGGTAAGAGGATTCCACCTGCATGCAGTCCTGACATGTACAAGGTCTGATAAACCAGCGTCAGATTTGTATGTTGCCGTTTCCATGTGCTTCCTCTAGCGGAGTGGCGCTCTACAGGATCTGTAGCTAGCTTTGTGAACTTCGGCAAATTACTTAACTCTTAAGCCTCAATTTTCTTTATCTCCCAAATAAGAATAATACTATATTTTTGACAGGGTTTGTGATAGATTAGTAGTGGACTTTAGGGTAAGCCTTTATGAGATTGCTGTTAGCACAATTTATGAAAATCACTGTGATTTACTTTCCTTCCCAAGCTAGTTTGAACATTTTCAATGGAATAAATTTCCTTCTCAAGTTCCCATTTGGTTGCCAATTGTAACTTGACCTCAGTAATTGTATTTTGTGTTTTAGATCAACTCAGAAGGCAAAGGGAAATTCATTTCGAATTATTTTCTTCTCTCTTATCCCTCCGATACTTATATAGCATTTTATATCCCCCTCTCCCCAGAATGCATGGCTAGCACTGCCGTTTAACGTCCCTGTGTGTATGCGTATCAGTTTTGCTTAGTGAGGAAAGTTACTCTTTGTGGCTTACATACTTAGATTTCCCTTTTATAGACAGTGTAATAAAATCTTTGTAGGTTTTTCTTTTTACTTTTTATTTAAACACCATGGTTTACAAAGTTGTCCACGATGCATTTGTTTTAGGCATTGAATATTCAATACTAATCCCACCATCAGTGTGACCCCAACCTTCCTCCTTTGGAGGCACAAAATAACTTATTTTTTTATTGCTTGTTGCAACTACATGACTAATGAATTATTACAAAATACTTCCATAAGAAATTTATGGAAACTGTCATATTCCATTATGGGATCATTGGTAAACTCTTGTCTGAAGGTTTACTAAGCTGTCCTTGCTAGTGGTTTTTGTTTATTGAGTTTAGTAGGCTTCTATGTTGCATATCCCTCAAATTTGGTGTGTTCCTTCCGGGATGTCAGTGAGAACACCCCAGAGATTTCAGCGGAGTGACTGGTGTGCCGGTGATTTTTTGCGCCAGTTCATCTCTTCCAAGATTTAATCTTGAGTCTGGGCCAATGAATCAGTTTACGTGGCAGGGATTGTGGGATGTGAGTGTGGCTGCGGGGGCTTCCAGAAGTGCAGGAAGCATGGGGGAGTCTGGCCACCTCCGCTCTGAGAAGACCCCAGAGTTCAGAATCACTTGAAGACCGACAGAACTGGAATTTTCGGCAGTTTGGCATCTCTTGAGAGCTCAGTCGTGAGGCAGCGGAGTCAGCGTGGGGCGTGGGAGTGTAGCTGCTGGGCCTCAGTGGGGCAGGGACCTGCCGCATGCCCCTTCAAGGGTGCCCAGTTATCAGCCGAGACCGGGCTACCCCTGGATTCCTGTAGCTAGTTGATCTCTTCCGAGATTTAATCGTGAGTCTACTGCCTCCATCTGAGTTGATCAGTTGGCCCTTCTTTGTCGTATTTTTTAAAGTTATTTTCCCCTAGTTTTTAATATGGCTTATTGTTGTCATCTGTGAACAAATGCATACAATTTTTTAAAAATTAATATTTCTCAAAATTTATTTTAAAATTTCAATATATGATTTCCTGGCTTTAACCAATATTTATAAAAATTTCAAGTATGTCAAGTCTTTGACATAATTCAATTCAGATATACTTACTTAGCCAACCCAATTTCTATGTTGATTACTTTAGATAGGGTCTGAGCTATTGAGAAAAATAGTAGGTAGGCCAAATCTAATAATTAAATTAAATTGTTCTGTCTTGTTTCTCTGAATAATCAAGAAGTTGAAATCTTTAAAAATACCAAATTGATTTCCTAGTGAAAGTGACAGAACCATGACGTCTCACTGAATCTGCATTATACTGAACTTCATATCGGAAATGAGATTGCCGGAATATATTTAGAATCTTACTTTGAAGTGTCTGAGCCGAATTGAAGCCATTAGTTTTATGTGGATCACAGTGTCTTTCTGCAGCAGAAAAAGCCTTCTGCTTCTGCAGCATGCAGGGCTGACAGACGGCCTAGATTATAATTGCGTGTCACTGTTCGGCAAGTTCAGCAGCGGAGGCTCACAGATGGGTTAATATGTGTTGCCTTTCTCAAACAATAACTTTTAAAACAATTAAAATATGGATCAATTTCATTGATCCCTTAGATTTAAGAGTGATGTCTAAATATGTAGCAAGCTTTCTGTGAAATTTTTAAGTATAATATATCTCAGTGTACGTTCATTCCATTTCCTTTTGCACTTGTCTTTTGAACTGCCACATCTAGCGGTGCTCAGGGCTTAACTCATCACTCATTATTCCATACGGGGTGCTGGGGATCGAACCCTGGTCTGCCATGTGCAAGGCAAGTGCCTACCCTACCTGCTAGACTATGTCTCTGGCCCCTTGAATCCGTTGTCTTAAGTAAAGTTTTAGATGTGTTAAGTGTAGCCTGTAAGAATGAATGAACCGGGGTAGCTGCCACAAAGCATACTCAGTGCTGTGCACAACTTGCCTTGCTCGTGTCAGGCGCCCACAAATGAAAAATGAATAAGCCTGTGTAGGATCTGGCAAATATAAATAAGTATTCCTTATGTTTTAAAGGGTAATTATTTTTACATGTTATCTTCACCAGTAACAATTATTTTGGTATTTGGTATTTGATATGCCAAATACCAGTAACAATTACAGACCTCATTCCCATGCCTTGAGGCTCTTTATGTTCCTGAGCAAGCAGGTGCCCTTGGGCTCTACTAGCATGATACAGGACATATGGAGATGTTACTGGGGCCCGCTCGAGCAAATCGATGATGAACGGGAAGACAGTGATACAGTGACAGTGTATTATTTTATCAAGAATCAGTTCAGCTCTCCATATGTCTAACTTGACTGACTGGGTAGTAATGTTTCTTTTTTTCCAATTTGTGTTGTACCAGGCCCTCACACAGTACTGGCTTTGCTTACCTGAGTTCTCACTCAAAAAAGATGAACTGACTACAAAATTTTACTTCTCAGATTGTGGTCTCCTTTATGTTACTTGGGTTATTGATGCAAATGTTTGCATAATAATATATTCTCCATTTTCTTGATGTTTCCTTCATATTTGTTTATACTAGCTTAGCCTCTCTGATGTTCTTGAACAAATTTATAAATGGCATATTGCTATGAAATATACTAAAAATTTCTGTCGCTAGATAACAGTTCTTTTTTATTTTATTGTACCACTGTGACATATACAATTACAAAGAAGTTCCTGTTTGGGTTTCAGTGTTCCAGCACCCATCCCTTCACCAGTGCCCATTTCCCACCACCGTGTCCCCAATTCTCTCCCCCTCCCATAGCCTGCCTGCCTCTATGGCAGGTTCTTTATCTCTTCTCTCTCTCTCTCTCTCTCTCTCTCTCTCTCTCTCTCTCTTTCTATCTTCTCTTACATACTGTGGATTGCAGTATATACATTTAGAGGTTATCATGTGTATCTTTTTGCCTGTATTCAATGCTCAGTTCTAGGCTGGTATTATCACTTGCGACACTTATTAGCACACTGTTCCCTTCTCTGTCTTCTCTTACCTGATCTCTGACTCCCACATATTTGTGGTAGATTCTACCTTGACAAGACCTCTTGATCCATGTTTTCCTGACCTTGGATATTGGTTTCATTATATATATATGTGTATATATATATATGTGTGTGTGTGTGTGTGTGTGTGTGTGTGTGTGTGTGTGTGTGTGTGTGTGTGTGTGTGTGTGTGTGTATGTCTATACATATATATTTATATCATGCAAATAAACACAGTCATTCTATATCTGTCTTTTTCCTTCTGGCTAATTTCACTCAGCATGATCCTCTCCATGTCCATCCATTTATAGGCAAATTTCAGAACTTCATTTTTCCTAACAGCTGCATAGTATTCCATTGTGTAGATGTACCACAGTTTCTTTATCCGGTCATCAGTTCTTGGGCATACTGGTTGTTTCCAGGTTCTGGCTATTGTGAATAGTGCTGCTATGGAAATAAAAGTGCAGATTGTGTTTCCGCTGTGTGTTTTTGGCTTCCCTGGGTATAATCCCAGGAGTGGTATGGCTGGGTCAAATGGGAGCTCAATTTCTAGTCTTTGGAGGAATGTCCATATTGTTTTCCAAAAAGGCTGTACCAGTTGACATTCCTACCAACAATGGATGAGAGTCCCTTTCTCCCCGCATCCTCACCAGCACTTGTTGTTTTTGTTCTTTTGGATATGTACTGGTCTCTGTGGTGTGAGATATCTCATTGTGAGATATCTCATTGTTGTTTTGATTTGCATTTCTCTGATGATTAGTGATGATCAACATTTTTTCATATGCCTTTTGGCCATTCGAATTACGTCCTTGTCAAAGTTTCTGTTCATTTCCTCCCCCATTTTTTGATGGGGTTGGATGCTTTCTTCTTGTAAAGTTCTACCAGTGCCTGATATTAGATGACAGGTTTTTTTTTTTTTTTTTTTGCTTTTTTTTTGGGTCACACCCGGCAATACTCAGGGGTTACTTCTGGCTCTACACTCAGGAATTACTCCTGGTGGTGCTCAGGGACCATATGGGATGCCGGGATCGAACCTGTGCCAGCACAGGCCAATCGCATGCAAGTCAAATGCCCTACCCACTGGACTATCGCTCCTGCCCTAGATGACAGTTCTTAAAGGTTACTTTTTTCCTTCTAATTTTCTCTTCCAAGATTTCTGTAGGAAAGTTATTTGAATAATGACTATTGTTTTCTTGCAATATATACCTTTGTATTTGTGTGGTTTTCTTGCAGTGTATATCTTTGTATTTATGAAGTTTTCTTGCATTGTATAGCAGTGTATTCTGTGTGTAGCTTTGTCTTCCTTTTCATTACAATTATTCTGTTGGTTCAATCTTGTTTTCCATCTTATTCTCATTAGTGTTTTGTCCCAGGTGTTCTAATATTACCAGTTTATAACCATAATTTTTTTTTTTTTTGCTTTTTGGATCACACCCGCGATGCTCAGGGGTTACTCCTGGCTCTGCACTCAGGAATTACTCCTGGCGGTGCTTGGGGGGGGGGTGGTGGTGGGACCATATGGGATGCCGGGATTAAACACGGGCCTGCACAGGCTGGCTGCGTGCAAGGCAAACGCCCTACCCGCTGGGCTATCACCTTGGCCCCTATCCCATTATTCAGATACCACAGTTTTCCTCAATTTTCCTGATTGGTTTTAGATATTTTCTGAATTTTTATGATCATGAGTATCATATGATCATGAATTGATATTATTTCCATATGTCTGTATTTTCTGCTTTATTTCTCCTCTCCCCCCCCCCCCAACACACACACCTTCTGGTGTTTGCAGATCATTTTTTAGTGTAATTATGTAGCAGGTTCACATTCTTGTTCCTCTCTCTCTCTCTCTCTCTCTCTCTCTCTCTCTCTCTCTTTCTCTCTCCTCTTTATATCTGTCTCTCCCTCACCCTGTTTCTCTCTCTTTTTGGGCCACACCCGTTGATCCTCAGGGTTACTTTTGGTTCTGCAAATTGGGAATTACTCCTGGACGTGCTCAGGGGACCATTTGTGATGGCAGGGATCACACCCAGGGTGGCCACATGCAAGGCAAGTCTTAAGTCTTATTTAATTTCTTTAGTCATTTAAAGAGGGCTTTCTTCCCATGTTCTCAGATGTACCTCTGAAGCTGTTTCCTCATTGCTTTCACGCAGAAAATATAATAATAATAATTTTGTGCTCTTTGGACTCAAGGGAATGCTTTATCATATGGTTTTGTTGCAAATACTGTTTGTGGTGTTTTAATTTTGCTTTTAGATTTACTATTATTTCTCTCCCTCTCCCTCCCCCCCCCTTTTTTTTTTTTTTACTTACTGTGTTGGTATATCCCAAGACTGGGTTCTGCTACCCTGTAGCCGCATTTAACAAAACTCTGGGGGGCAGGAATGACCGGATGTCCAGTCTGTAATTGCATGGGGAAGACCAAGACAACTTCTCTTTAAACCACCGCCACGTTATAAGAGCTGTGCATTGTTGTGCATTATTTTAGAAACAGAGCCACTAGGGTGGTATTAAAAGTCCTTCGAACTTTTGGTTGAGCACTGTCTTGACCACTTTCTCTCTGAGGTAGAGAAAGACTTCCACCGCTTTCTGTCCGGGGAACCGCCGGGTCCCCGACAGTGTCAGGACAGAGGTTGTCTTCTACTTCCGAGGACGCTGGGAGAACAGATGAAAACTCACGAGTCCAGTGCAGTTCCAAAAATGCTTTTAATAGTACAAAAGCTCTTCCATAGCAATCCAATATAATGAACAAACTCTAGCTCTGGTCCGAACTTAGACCATACAAAAGAGCCTAAGTCTCCCACCAAAGAGAGAGAGAATCTCACCCGAGCTGAGTCCTACCCAGAAGGAGCAAAAGGCCAAAGAGCAAAAGGCCAAAAGCCAAAAGCCGCAGGAGCCAAAAGCTGAAGGCTGAGGGAACCAAAAGGCAAAAGGTGAAGGGGCCTCAAGTCAGCCCCTTATATACACCAAAGTAATCCAATCGGGAGGTTGTCATGTCAACAAAGAACCCTAAACAGAGTGTAGTGCCACACCTTATTGCAAGTATAAACAAAGGTTATGCCAAGGACTAAGGAGATTATCTCTTATGTAAAACACTGGAGAGAGAGAGGGCTGATATAAAGTAATACATCTTCATTTCATGAGCTTCATGTAATCTAGATGGTACCCACAAGGTCCTTATTATTATCTGCACCAGGGTGATTCTGAGTATCTTGTTCTCGTGTACTGAAAGGGTCACTCTTGCCTGCTTAGAGCAAACTAGTATGATCCTTCCTATAGTCTCAACGTAGCCAGGGTGGTAGTCTCCTGGAAAATTCTAACTGTCCCACGCTGGGTGCAGTGGGTACAAAGAGGAGCTGTGCCCAATCTAGAAAACATAGAAGTCTTAGTAGATGTATAAGTCAGAAGTTATTCAATCAAGGTGACTTCTATAACTGCCACACCCTCTAGCAGTGTTTACATAGAAGAGAGGTCTCATTAGAATGAACCTTGACTTAAATAAGATTAAGCTGGTTGTGGGCAAAACAACAAAGCTCCCAGATTAGCTAAATCTGTCCTCCAACAGTTTCTGTGTAACCAGTGAGGAGTTACCCCAAGAGAAAATGAGAAGTTCACCAAAGAAGGAAGGTAGATGATCACCGTTTTTTAAACCAAAAACTTTTGAAGTGTGAACAACACACAAATAGAAAATAAAAAAAAAATTAAAAAAAAAGACGTAGCAAATAGAGAATCTCTCCCAGCCAGTTGCTAGCTTCTTATTCTTCTTAAGCTGTTCATAATTCTTGGTCTTCTAAGCTGTGTTTGGCACAGACTGCGCTCAGTGGTGCCCAGTGGACCGTGCAGTGGTAATGATATAACCAGGGCTTCCTATATCAGAACATGCTCAGCCCATTGAGCAGTCTCTGACCTGTTCAACAAATCTGGTTTTTCCATATGTGGAGGATGTCTTAGCAAATTCCTGTTGTAACTCAGCAGCAGCAGGGGTGGGGGTGGGAACTTGGGGCTGAGGTTGTGATTGGTAGGACACATGTTTAGGAGTTTAGGTTCAGCCCTAAGCGTCACAAATTAAACACAAAAATTTTTTTTGAGCTTTATAAACTTTAACAGTCAGCTAAGTCTGTGGCTTTATGTTGTTACTTTTAAAAAATTATTCTGCTTCTCATTTAATCTAAATTTTGGTCCTATAAAGCACCTTAACTATTTGAACTCTTTAAAAATCCTGGAAAAAACCTTTCAAAAATTAATATTTTGCTTTATGTTTTTGGTAGGTTGATAGTTTACTCTGTAAACTTTGTAATCCACTAAGAATTTCAGTCTTTTATCTATTTTTTTTTAGTGTAGTCTGGAGGGAAGATTTATCTATTACAATTAATATGCTTGTAAACAAAAATGAGAGCTACACAAACCACAAACTACACAAACTACACAAATAAGTACTCGGGCCAAATTAAACTCAGGGGTCAGCTTCAATGGTTTTAGCAGTCAGCTTGCTCTGGGTACTTGGTAACAATTACTCATTTTGTTTCTTTAGCTTATTTTATGATAATCCTGAACATTTTTTGTTCTCAATGGCTAACATTTTACTTTGAAAACAGGAAAGAGTATGAGGTTTTAATATCTACAGGCTAGTGGTTGAAATCCTTCTGGAGTGTGAAAGATTCAACTAAACAGAATACATACATAAAGGCCCCTCAGGTTTCTGTCTTCTCTGTCAGTTATAGTTTGCACTTGGATAGAAAGCTGATATATTTTTATAGTACCTGATTCAGTGCTTAATTCAGGAATATAACTTGTTTGAAGTTTCTTTTTTTGTGTCCAGTTTACCCTTATATAGTATCCTTAAGTTTAAATTCTCTTTTGATATTGATTGGCCTTTGCAAGGAAAAATGAGCTTTAAATGTAAAATACTTTATTCTCATGGCAGTAAATGCTAATATTTACTGTGATTTGAAAGAGACATTTTGGTGAAAGTGGATGAGAGCCAGCCCATTTTAATTCGGGACCCGTGTACTCAAAAACTGAATCTTCGTTTGTTCTCAAGCAGCAGGACCAGAATGTCTCCGCTGTCCGTAGGGACAGGTGTTGGGAGAAATGGCAGCCCAGCCCTGAGGCTGCTGCTTTTGAAAGAAAGGCGACAATCCACCCAGTCTGAATATGGTCAGTTCCCTCTTGGGTTTAATTTTTAAGTATGCCTTGAGTGCTGGATTGCTAGCACATCAGGTGATCACACAGATTTAAACACATGTATCAAAATAATTAAATATGGAAATAAATTTATTTTATTTAAATAATTTAAACCCCGGATCATCCACACCCACCCTGCAGCAGTTTTTTTTTTTCAATCCGGCCCAGGTAATGCTGAACCAGAGACTCTCAGACATGGGGCAGAGCTGCTCCTTGCTCTCCCTCTGCCCAGCCGCTCATGAGGTGCCTGGGAGGCATGGCGGGTTCTAGCCTTGGCCTGCCACCCCAGCAGAGCCTCACAACAAGCCAGACGACCGCCCCCCCACCCCCGACTCCATGGGGCTGCCATCTTCCACATCCAGACTTCCTTCTTGTCACAACTCCACCCAGCAGACCAGACTATCAAAGCCCGGGTCATCCATACCCACCCTGCAGCAGTTTTTTTTCAATCCGGCCCAGGTATGCTGAACCAGAGACTCTCAGACATGGGGCAGAGCTGCTACTTGCTCTCCCTATGCCCAGCCGCTTATGAGGTGCCTGGGAGGCATGGTGGGTTCTAGCCCTGGCCTGCCACCCCAGCAGAGCCTCACACAAGCCAGACGACCCCCTACTCCATGGGGGCCGCCATCTTCCACACCCAGACTTCCCTCTCGTCACAACTCCACCCAGCAGACTGTGCTAGTGGCCGCGCGGTTCATCAATAATTGCTTTATTCAGAGGTGACTACAAGAGTAAGCCACCTGCACGGCAAGCCTGGCAAGCTGCTCGTGTCGTATTTGATATGCCAAATACCAGTAACATTTATATTAGGTCATTCCCATGACCTAATATAATGGTTTGAGTCTCTTTATGTTCCTGAAGCAAGCGGATGCCTTTGGGTTCTACTAGCATGAGACAGGACATATGGAGATATTAATGGTGCCTGCTCTAGCAAATAGATGATGAACGGGAAGATAGTGATAGTGATAGTGAAATAATTTAAACAAAAGTGGAATATTCTGTTCATTCTCCCTAACTAATCTCATACTTACTTGTTTACTTGACTGTGACCAGTAATTTTATTTATTTTGGATTTTCTAGCACGGTTATATTAATTTAGTTAATCTTAATGTATTATTTCTCTGAAAGAGGGAATATCATAGTATAGCTATACTTCAAAACCTTTGAACTTTATAAGCTTTTAAAAATCTACTAGGTCTGTGGTATTATGCTGTAATCCTTTTTATTGGTCTTTTTGTAATTTAGTCTACATTTAGATCATATAAAGTACCATAACTATTTGCGCTTTTAAAGTCCTGCAAAAATCTTTCAGAAACTCATGATTTTGCTTTATGTCTTGGTAGGTTGGTAATAATAACAGAAATTCAGTTATTAGAATATTGGTATTATAATTGTCATGATTGAAACGTGCTATTCCTTAAATGGGCAAATTAGAAATCTCACATGATAGTGTAGTTGGCCATTTATATAATTCAATGTTCTTTTGAATGCTTATGATTATGAATGCCTGTGGTACATGGATTGTATTCTTATTCTTACAGTCTGTCCGGCACTTGAAGTACTCCTCATTTAAGAAGTCACTGTTGGGCAGTGTTTCTGATAATGGAATAGTAACTCTCTGGGATGTAAATAGTCAGAGTCCCTACCATAACTTTGACACTACACATAAAGCCCCGGCCTCAGGCATCTGTTTCTCTCCTGTCAATGAGTTGCTGTTTGTAACTATAGGCTTGGATAAAAGGATCATTCTCTATGACACTTCAAGTAAGAAGTAAGTGTGGCATGTTCATTTTCTAATTCAGAAGCTGTCTTTATCTCATTAGCAGAATATTTGTAATTTGTGTAGATCTCTGATTAATGTTTAAGGGACCCACATTTTCCTTACTTGATATCTAAATCAGATAGAATATTTTCTCTTATGGGGAAAAAAATGGTGAAGCAAGTGTATTTATGCAAACAGTGGTTTTCAGCTGCTGGCCCAGAGAAATTTCCTGCTAGTCCGAGAAGTTACTGCCACTTCTGCATAATCCAGGGATCTGTTTTGTAAATGGCAACACTGTTTTTGCTAATGTCAAGTGATTTCTGAAGCCCAGCACTGGTTGGGTGGCTGACAGTAAAAAGCATTGCTTTAGACCATTTCTGGATTGTGGCTGTAGACCAATAGCATATTAGTGGCTTCCTGTCAGGGATGCCGCTGGGGTCCCTGACAGTGTCAGGACAGAAGTTCTCTTCTACCTCCGAGGACGCCTGGGGAACAGATGAAAACTCACAAGTCCGGTGCAGTTCCAAAAAGGCTTTTAATAGAACAAAAGCTGTTCCACAGCACTCCAATATAATGAACAAACCTAGCTCTGGTCCAAACTTAGACCATACAAAAGAGCCTAAGTCTCCCACCAAAGAGTGAGGATCTCACCCGAGATGAGTCCTACCCAGAAGAAGGAGCAAAAGGCCAAAGAGCAAAAAGCCAAAAGTCAAAAGCTGAAGAGCCAAAAGCCAAAAGCAAAAGGCCCAAGGGGCCTCAAGTCAGTCCCCTTATATACACCAAAGTAATCCAGGGAGGGTCATGTCAACAAAGAACCCTAAACAAATGTAGAAGGGCAGTGCCACACCCTATTGCAGGTATAAACAAAGGTTATATATTAGCCAAGGACTAATCCCATATTATCTCTTATGTAAAACAGTGGAGAGAGAGAGGGCTGATATAAAGTAATACATCTTCATTTCATGAGCTTCATGTGATCTAGATGGTACCCACAAGGTCCTTCTTATTATTATCTGCACCAGGGTGATTCTGAGTATCTTGTTCTCGTGTACTGAAAGGGTCACTCTCGCCTGCTTAGAGCAAACTAGTATGATCCTTCCTATAGTCTTTCTATAGTCTCAACGTAGCCAGGGTGGTAGTCTCCTGGTAAATTCTAACTGTCCCATGCTGGGTGCAGTGGGTATAAAGAGGAGCTGTGCCCAGTCTAGAAAACATAGAAGTCTTAGTAGATGTATAAGTCAGAAGTTATTCAATCAAGGTGACTTCTGTAATTGCCACACCCTGTAGCATTGTTTACATAGAAGAGAGGGCTCATTAGAATGAACCTTGGTTTAAATAGATTAAGCTGTGGGTGGGCAAAACAACCAAGCTCCCAGATTAGCTAAATCTGTCATCCAACAGCTTCCCATCTTTATAGTACGTGTGCCTTCAGATCCATCTTTTCAGAATACACCTAAGTACACGGATATTTTTTCAGCAGTATTATGAATTTCCCTTCTAATCAACTCATCTAGGTACATGTGTGTACCTAGGTCGAGAAGTCAACATGATGAACGACCTAAAACCTGAACTGCGCAGGAGGAAGAGAGCCATGTGGACTGCCTTCATAAACATATAAGAAATAGCCTAAAGAACAAAGAACCTCTGGCTTGGGGCACATCTCTTTGACTCCACCGTTCTCCCTGAATTAACATACGCCTCAGAGACCTGGGCCCTACAAAAGCAGGATGAGAATGCTATTCGGGTCTCCCAGAGAGGAATTGAAAGAGCTATGCTTAGAATATCATGCCTCACTCAAATGAGGAATATCACGCCTCACTCAAGTGAGAGAAGGAATCCGGAGTTCCGACCTCCGTCGCTGTTCCGGAGTCAGGGACGCTGTCTCGTTTCCCAAGGCATTGAAAATCAGATGGGCTGGACCTGTAATGCGATTTGGAGACAACCGCTGGACTAGAGCCATTACCGACTGGATCCCACGGGATGTCAAAAGATCACGTGGCCGCCCACCTTGTCAAGACCCTGAATGAATGGTTTGAGGCTCTTTATATTCCTGAATCAACCAGATGCCATTGGGCTACATTGGCATGTGATAGGGTCCAGTGGAAATGTTACTGGCGCCCGCTCGAGCAAATCGATGAATAACGGGATTCAAGTGATCAAGTGAATCAACTCATCATCTAAACTATTAACATTGCAAGCTGTGCCATTCTTGGTTGTGGGTGGCTGTCTGAGGCACTTTTTCATTTCCTCTGGCTTCTACCCGCTGACCTGCTCTTCTGGTTGTGATAGTTTAAACTGTCTCCAGGTGGTCTGGAGACAAAATTGGTCCTTTGACAACCATTGCTCTGGAGCTAAGCGGTAAGAAGCCTTTGCATCCCTTGGGCCTTTTTGTCCTCCTTATGCTTACTGGTAGGCTTGTTTAGCTTTGAAAAAGAAAAGAGAAAACAAAAGGCCTCTAGAGTGCTATAGGTATGCTCACAACATTCAGCAATGTGGAGAGAATGTGTGGAAGGAAAAGCTTTTATTAGTTTTGAAAGAGCTGTTGTTAGTTTTTGTTACTTATTTCACTCCTATTCTTCTTTGTCTTTTTAAACTCCTGCACTGAGAACGCTAGAGTCAGTAAGCTTTTCCTGTTAAACCAGCCTCTCTAGCAAAGTACTCTGCTCAGCACATCAGTGTTGTATTTCTGCATCTGCTTCTCGAGTCTTAAGCCACATGGACTCGATCAATTTTGGTTGGGAGATGCAGAGTGAGGAACGTAGCAGCAGCTGTTCCCTCTGAAAGGTCATAGTCCTCTAGAGGCCTAAGCAGGTCAGTAAGTGCCACAGGACCCACCCTGAGAGCCTCCTAGCCCTTTGGACGCAGCCCTTGTGTTTTATAGTGCTGCCCAGGAATTCTGTGGACTTCACTCAGAAAGTAATAATTAAAGAAATGGCCTCTAGAAGACAGAGCGTTTGCCTGTTAGAGGGGGTTGGGGACATAGGCCGAACTGTTCAGTTTCTTTGCATGCCACTGAGTTAAATATCTCTAAATCCAACTCTAGGTTTCTGCTTCCAAGAGGTATTTGGGATAAATGTGCTGCTTGTCAAATTCTAGTTTGGTTTATGCACCTTATTATGTCCAGCCTCAATCAGTCTCCTCTTCTCCTTTCCAAAGACTAGTGAAAACGTTGGTGGCCGACTCGCCTCTGACTGCCGTAGATTTCATGCCAGATGGAGCCACGTTGGCTGTTGGATCTTCCGTGGGAAAATATATCAGTATGATTTAAGAATGTTGAAATCACCAGTTAAAACCATCAGTGCTCACAAGACATCTGTGCAGTGTATAGCCTTTCAGTACTCGACCGTTCTTTCGAAGGTAAGCTGTTTTCTCCCATTCTTTGACATTCTTGATTTTATTAAATAAAGTAGCTCCGATATGGTCATCTTATATTAAACACAGTGTGGCTTTGTTTCAGAATTACTTTCCTGTAAGGAAAACATTTAAGATTATTTCACTTGGTTCTAAAAGTTTTTGAAGTTTGTTTTAATCCTCAGTTCTCTTTTTTCAATGTGTGTTGAAAAAACGATGCCGAGGGAACTCTCATATACACAGCAAGCTTACATTTGTCAGAGGAAATACATGTATGGTTGTTGGGGGATTATAAAATATTCATATATAGTATGTTACATTAGAAACCTGAGCTTCTCAATATTCCATTACATTTCAGTCCACTTTAAATAAAGGCAGTACAAATAAGCCCGCGGCTGTGAGCAAGCGAACTGTTAATGTCAGTGGTGGACTTCCGAGTTCTGGAATTATCAGAGAAGCGAACGTCCCTTCTGTCGCCACGGTGCTCCCGCAGCCTGTGACAGCAGTGGCGGGGAAGGGAGCAGTCCCGCCCAGCACAAAGCAGGTAAACCATGCTTCCCGCCGCTGCTCCCCACCCCCAGTGCAGGTAGCGGTGCTCTCTTCAGGACCAAGATTTAGACTCACTGGAGTATTTAGGCGAGATTCTTAGTAGCTCCCTTAGACTTGGATGTAACTGATGGGTCATGTTGTTTTTAAATGAAATCAACTTCACTTGTTCTATTTAATAGCTGAGTGTCAGCGCTAAGAAGTACCTTGTACGCCACTGTAAGGACTCCTGAACTACTCTGTATACCATTTAGTAGGGTCACCATTTTAAAATATTTCTACATTGATTTGATCCGTCATATATGTCCTTCTGCAATGAGAGAGGGAGGGAGAGAGAGAGAGAGAGAGAGAGAGGAGAGAGAGAGAGAGAGAGAGAGAGAGAGAGAGAGAGAGAGAGAGAGAGAGAGAGAGAGAGAGAGAGAGAGAGAGAGAGAGAGAGGAGAGAGAGAGAGAGACTCTGAATCTATGAGAGTATTTTGAGCAGGTCTGTCTGACGATGGCAGTTTTTCTGAACACTGCTTTGTCTCCTGTTCCGCTCATTGGATACTGTTTAATGTTAAGGTAACTTAACTCAAGACAGTGTATCAGAAGTGCTGGGCACCCGGTGGTTACTCCATGAATTACGGTCTTGGTAATACTGTCTTCACTGTGTGTCATTGCGGTAATACATTTGTGTTAAACACCAGGTAAAAAAGGCATCTTATACTGAAGGCATCTTGATTTAGATACTGTGTACTTATTTGTTGCTAGTGCTTGTTTTCCGTCATGTGAAAAGTAGAAAATAAGAGCAGTATTTTCTAGTGATCTAGTGATTTTCAAATGATGTTTTTCTTGGTTCTGGGGGGCTAGAGTTATGCATGTTCAAAATATTGTGGCCAGCCTAGAAAACAGGAGAGGAAATTTCTTTAGTTTTATTCTGGTTGAAGCAATCATCAGTAACAGTAATGCACAAATGTTTGGTATACTTATCTTTCTTATAGGTAGCATTGAAGCTTACCTCACTAGGCAGACTTGGTGATTTCAAATATACAGGCTGCTCTTTATTTTTGTCCTGGTTTCCATTTGGGACCACGATGACACATTAAATACTTTCTAAAATTTTCTTGCCAAACATTATTATCCCCATAGGTTAAACATCTCTAGTAGAAAGGGAATGTCTCGAAGTGCACAGTGTGTGATCTGAAGGGTGTTTTAAAATCATCTCATCCAAATTGCTAATTTGAAAAACTAATGAGCCAGGGATGTGGCCATTTCTCTTTGTTTGTTGAATTTCCCTTTGTTCCTTATTATTTCCTATAGCAGCAATATAATGTTGCATATTTTAAGTTGTCTAAAAGTATTTAAAAGGCCTCATTATGATGAAAAAAGTCTATGATAATCATTTGATTGTATTTTCATGTAGTAAATCATTATGACCTATACCTTAGATGTACATGTTATTTGACAGTTAACCAGTTAGTTCTCAATAAAACAAAAAGTAAATTAGAAAAAAAGTTTTCTTTCAAAAATATGGCAATGAAAACCATAAACTTACTCCAGTTTTGGGTTTTTTGTTTTCTTTGTGGATTTGGACTTTTTAATAAACTTGATATTCTGCATTTTTTGGTGCGCCTCGTTGAAATTCAGCCTGTGGTGTACAGCATTCACTTCCCCACTGAGAGTCAATTCTACCCGTTACATACTTGCTCCCTCTTACCCAGCTTCCCTTCACCCTTCCTTTCTTGTAACCACTAATTAGCCATACATTAAAAAAGTATAATGTTATATTTTGTTCTTCCGTGAGTTTTGTTTCTCTATGTCACATATAAGTGAATCACATTTTTTCTATTAGACCTGCAGATAGCTGGTAGTTTTTGAGTCAAGTTCCATGTAAATACCCAATTTTGCCCATTTGTTTCTGATGGACACATAGGTTTCCCAGCTCTTAGTTATTGTTATGAAATAGTTTTCTTTAAAAAAATTATTTACACAATGATTTACAAAGATGTTCATGATAGAGTTGTTTCAGACATACAGTGTTCCAAACCCAGTCCCAATGTCCCATTCTCTCCACCAGCGTCCCCAGGTTTCCTGCCACGCCCGGACTGTCCCCTTGGCAGGCTAGATTGATCTCATATTGCTTGCTTCAATCAAACTGAAATGGCAAATGGAATTATCAGAAAATAAATCAACAAGATAGTTTGTAGTAATTGATTATTATATGATTTTAGCTCGTGTAAAAAAATTGAAATCATTTAATACAAAATAGTATACTGCCTTTTCTCATTTACATAACTAAGTTTTCATCTCTAGCATCTAAAATAAATTGCATTAAATATTTTCTCCTTAGATCTTATTGCGCTAATCGTCATTATCTTCTCTGTCATAAAGCTTTTGTTTCTCCTGCCCCTTTGGCAGGCATATATCAAATTTATTTAAATTTATTTCATGTTACTTGATCTCTCAGAAAAGCTTAAAATAATAGCAGATAGGATTATCAGAAAGTAAATCAATAAAAGTCAATTTGTGGTGATTAATTGCTGTATTTTTAACCTTCTTAATCTAGTAGAGGACAGCTATTTGCACCGTTAGTGCGTGCTCTGCTCTGTGACACATGATAGGAAGCTTCTCGTCCTTTAAAGGAGCTCTTTTAACACTTCTTGGAAAACTCTTTTCAAGGTTTTGAATTCCGTAAACTGTTGCTTATCCATGAAGTTCTGTATAGTTCTTACAAATCTAGCTGGGTATTCTTGGTGCGGTGTTAATTTTGTCGAGGTTTTTATGTTGGTCCTTTGCTGTTCTTCTGGCTTGCAGTCTCATTTGACAGATCTGCTGTATGTATGCATGCATGCATGCATGTATGTGTATGTATGTATGTATGTATGTGTGTGTATGTATGTGTGCATGCATGCATGTATTTATGTGTGTATGTATATATGTATGCATGCATGCATGTATGTATGAACTTTCTTGTTATCTAAGTTCCTTGTTTGATCTTGCTGCATATAATATTCTGTCTCATCACTTGTATCACTTGTCTTCCCATTGTTCATCAATTTGCTTGAGCGGGTGCCAGTAACATCTCCAATTGTCCCTGTCATGTGCTGGTGTAGCGCAAGGGCCTCTGCTCACTCCAGGAGCATGAAGAGCCTCAAACCATTCCTTCAGGTCATGGGAATGAGGTCTATTCTAGTTACTGTTTTTGGCATATCAAATATGGCACAGGTAGCTTGCCAGGCTACCTGTCATAGTAGGTATGACATGACAGGTAGCTCTTAGTTTTTGCATTTACTAATGTGCTATGCAGCCACAAAGCGGCCGTGCTCAACAGGGAGAGCTGGTAGCAGCTCCATCTGTGTATGAACAGACACACTTTATACTTAATAAAATGCAGTCTTAGGCTGGAGAGATGATAAAGGGGCTAAGGTACTTGCCTTGAATGTGGCCGACCCCAATTTGATTCCCCGCCCCAGGAATCAATTCTGTCTTATATCTTTTGGATTTTGTCATTTTGAGTATAATGTCTTGTAGAGTTTTCCTAATTGGGTCTATTTTCACTGGGGCCCTTCGGACCTCTTGGATCTCAGTGCCTGGGATCCTCAACTCTAGAAGTTCTTAGCAATGATTTCTCTAGTGTTTCTTCCTCACACTTGCCTTCCTGTTCTTCAGGCACTCCATTGGTTCTTGCGTTGTTCCTCTTGAAATCATCTGGAGTGCTCTTTTTTCCTTACTATTTTCCACTTTCTGCTGTTCGAGTGGTTTCCTTCTCATCCTGGAGCTCCTCAGATTTTGGCTCAGCGTCTATTATTCTTCGGTTTAGAGCTTTAATTTTTCTGTCCTTTCAACTGAAGGTTTTTTTTTCCATTTTGATTCTCATACTTTCTTATGCATTTTTGACTCCCTGTGCTATCGTTTCTCTTCATAGTGTCCCCAAAGACACTGCCTGAAGACTACTGGTGCGGCGCCTCCCGTGATACTGACTCTGCCCTTGGCTTGGCGGGCTTCTCTGTCTTCTCCCTGGTGGCTATGCAGTGTGCTTGCTGCGCTGGGGCTGAGTCTTTGTAGTTAACCCCCTTGAAGATGCTGAGGATTTGATCTAAAGGTTGTCTCTGTTTTTCTTCATCCATGCTCACTGAATGACAGGAAGAATAACTGTGAGCATCATTTATTTGTTTAGTACATCTGTTAGTATGTTGTAATTTTGCATATATAAAATTTTACATATATATAAAATTATATATGTGAAATAACAGTATGCATATACATATATAATGTATCTGGAGATAAGAGCATTATCTACTATTTATTAAAGATTTTGCTGTGTGATTTCCTTCCTATTAGTAAAACTACTGTGGTGTTAAGTGAATATATAGTGCTGAAATTAATAATGCTGAATGAAACAATTTCTTACTGTTAGTGAAGGAACAGACAGAATAAAAAAGATCTATTTGCTACAAGTTGGGAGAAGGAGCTAAAATGAATACTATAGTATTTTCTATCATACCTAATGCCTTACAAGGTTTTAAAAAACATTTAGATATGATCATAAGGGTATGTTATTCAGGTTCTAAGGTAAATTGTGTTTATATACTTTAAGGGGAATCTTAAGGTACCTTAAATAATTGTAGAAAACTAAATAAAAATTTGATCAAATAAAATAGTGTTATATGACTTGAATAAGTAAATTATTTACTTTTGGGGAACTCTGCAATCCATAAAAATGATGGATTTCACTGAGGTATCATTTTAATATGCTTCCTTTTTCTGGCACACTTGCATTAACAACGAATTGGGTGATGACTATTTAGAACCAAACTTCTGATGAACACTTACTTTCCTATCTTATTTTTTAATTAGGTTTTCCCCAAAGCATAAACACAGATATTTTGTCCAAGGATATAGACACTGGGAAAAATCAGAATTTCTCCAGTTTTGATGATACTAAAAACAGTAGTTTGGGTGACATGTTCTCCCCTGTTAGAGATGGTAAGTCTGTTCGGTCGTGTTGTCTTGCTCTTAGTCGTTTCTATTCTGGCTTAAAAACTCTGGTAATAGCTTCAGTCTTACTGTGTTCATGACAGTTTGTTAATTTCCTCAATCATCAGAGCATTATCTTTTCCTTTGCTTTTATTTCAAATGTTATCAATCCAGAATGTATGCAGGTGATCTTCACATGTTAGCATTTTAATTTCCACAGAAATTCTTAAAGTTTTGCCTCCATGGGCAGTCTTAACTGTTTCTAAGGAAATCTTTGTACATGTCTGTACGAACTCTTGGACATGTTCATAAACCAAATGTATCTTATTAACTTAAAAAAATTATTGTTAATATTTAATTACTGTTAAATGTTCACATGGAGAAATATGACTATGTGATAGATTGCCTCATTTTTATTCAATGTATGAGAGTAACCTTCTTTCCCCTACCTCCTACCAACTGCTGGTAAAAATTGCCATTAAAAATTATATATATATATGTATATATATGTATGTATATATATGTATATGTATATATATGTATATATATACATATATACATATACATATATCTGTGCTCCCTTCATAAATGAAAACATATCATTGTAGACAATTATGCACTACCCATATTGGCTATGCTTTTCTATTACCTATGTTCCAACCATATCCTTAAATGATAGAATCTCATTACTTAGAGCTGTGCTGTCAAACTTACATGGGTAAATTTCTGGGTGGTAGTTTGGCAAACTGACCTATTAAATAGACTAAGCTCTTAATTCCATTTCTTCAAATTTACCTAAGGAAATACTCAGGGTATACCATAAATATTTTTATGTTTACTCTTTTATTAATAGTAACGAAAAACTAGGGGCCAGAGTGACAGTATACTGGACACAGTTAACCTTGCACACAGCTAACCTGAGTTCAATTCCTTGCATCCCATATGGTCCCCCAAGCACCACCAGAAATGATTTCTGAGTACAGAGCCAGGAGTAACCTCTGGGCATGGCTGAATGTGGCCTCAAACAAAATGAAAAGACCCCCAAGTCATAAAGTATCTAAGTAGCAGCAACAGGAAATGTAAAATTGTTATCTGTTCATAATCTTGAAAAAAAAAATTTTTTACTCAAACATTGGTCTGTTTTCTACATTTAATTTCATAACCAGAAAGAATACATATATAATGATACAAGTTTATTGAGTATCTTCTGCCTACCCCCAGCAAGAAAACAACTACTTGAGTTACCAGGTCAAATTTCCCTATCTCCCACCTAAGGAAAAAGGAAGAATTCACTTCTTTCAGGATGAAGAGAGTTCAGACTACTGTGCTATAAAGTAAAAAGAGGAAGGGCATGTGAGCAAGTAATTTGGGCTAGAGTTGGGAAAGGTTTCTCTTATTTGTACCTAGGTGGGAAGTTTTGGCATGACAATCACTGGAGTAGCTTTCTAATTTGAAAAGTGTAGGAAGGGACTGTTGGGGAAAAGTTTATTTATAAATGAAATCCTCTTTAATAGCTTTAAAGATAAATGAATTAAGCGTGGGATTCTGCTTTAATTATTTTTAAAATATCCTCTTTGTTTTGCTACTTTTAAAATTGTGGTTAGAAATTGAATTATATACACTTAATTTGTTAGGGTTTAATATTAGTAATTAGAAAATAGATGTTAGATACAGGTATGCTTTTCATTGTTCAGAGATTTGTGTTTTATTTTCAAGATTATCTCTACTTAGGTGAAAGAACTTAAATTATGCTTCAGTTTCTTTATCTAAGAATAAGAATGCTTCTGCTTTTGTTTAAGGGGAAACCTCTGCTCTTCCTTAAAAGTCTCTGTGTGTTCAACTATTAACTATACATAAATATGTAGATGTGTAGATGTATGTGTGGATGACGTAGTTCTAGTAATTGGATAATCATGCTTCATAATTTATTATTATATTAATTTCTGATAAATTTTCATAACTTTGTTTTATTATTTGTTAAAAATTGAGTTAAATAATTTTCTGTTGGTAATTGGCAAATTACTATTACAGTATTGAAATACTCTTACACGTAGACTGCCATTGGAATAAATATTGATGGAATGTTTTTATAACATTGTATTACTTGCAATTTAATTGATCTTCAAAATAATCTTTTAAGATGGTCAGGGTACTGTCATTATAAATATTGAAGCTTAATGGTAGTAAAGTTTTTTCAAGGTCATAAATTTACTAGGTGTTATAGATAAAACTGGATTACAGATCTCTGACTGACTATTCCAGGTGCTTTTAATACTGTACTTCCAGCCTCATTAAATGACTATACCATAGAATTACCATTTTGATTTGCTGCTGTGCATGAAACTGAAATAATAAAAAGGAAAGTATATATAAATACTAGTTCTAACTTCAGTCATTTTTTCCTTAAAATTCTTGACTCTGAACTCCTTGAGGGAATGAGTGGGAAGTTAAGTTGCTATGAATTCTTTTTTCTCAGTTTTAAAATTTAACCTTCTAATGTTGTTACAGATGCAGTAGTTAACAAGGGAGGTGATGAGTCCTTAGGCAAAGGAGATGGTAAGAATTGTTGAAGTGTTTTTATGAAAATTGGAAGTGGTCTTGTATTATCGGGTTTTGTATAGGAGATTACTTCAACATTTTTAAGCTTGAAAGAATCTCCTAATTTTGGGCTAAGAACCAGGCTTACCATAGCTCGGTGCTGTTGTCTTGAGATCTCTCCTGATACCTTTATCAGGTGTCTGCAGTTCTGTGTCGTCTCAAGGCTTGAGGAGACTAGACTCTGCTTTCAAGCTTCATATGATGTTCACATGATGTTTAGCCTAAATTCTTGCCTCTGTGGGTCTTTCCACATGGAAGTTAACATTGTGCTGTATGAATTAAACATAGGAATCGGCTTTAATGATTTTTAAAAAATCATCTTTGTTTTACTACTTTTAAAATTGTGGTTAGAAATTGAATTATATACACTTACTCTAAAGAGAAGTTGTGACAGCCAACTTCCCTTTAGAGCAAGAGAGGACTATTGAGCAGGATGCAAGCCACAGTGTGTGTGTGTGTGTGTGTGTGTGTATCCTAGTATGTGTTCGTATCCCTGACTTGGGATTTACATCCCGGTCCTTACTCCGTGTTCTCTTTGTTAGAAGCAGTTACTTGGCTTATTCAAAGGGAAGGAATAACTCAAGGGCATGTTTTAAAATAGTAGCCATCTTAAAGGCTACCATCAAGATATTGGATGGATGGGTGGTTGGGTGGGTGGATGGATGGATGGATGGATGGATGGAACTGAACAATTTTTAGTTAACAAAAGCACTGACTAATTCATTTATTGTGTTTTGTAGTTTATAAAATATCTGCAATGTATCTTCTATACAGTATAATCATGCATGCTCATAGATAAGGAAGCAGTTTATGATCTTTGCTTAAGAATACCCATCAAGTCAAAGATAGAATTGACAAGTGAATCTGCCCACTGACTCCATATCCCATGCTGTCTACCAATGTTACTTGTTTATCATGTTAAATCCTTTCCTTAAATGTCCAGAATTGGGTAATATCATAAGCAATGAGTGTTTTTCTCTTATTTTTTCCAGCCCTTTGATTTTTTACCACAGTTGAACTCAGTGTTTCCTCCACGAAAAGGTCCAGTAGCTTCCAGCACCTCGGTATTGCATTCTAGTCCTCTTAATGCCTTTATGGGCTCTTCGGGAAAAGAAGAAAATGAAAATCATGATCTGACAACTGACTCTAAGAAAATATTTCTAGGCAAACAGGAATCTAAAGACTCCTTTAAACAGGTATCTGTCTGAAAATGATTCTGAATTGTGGCTTAACGCTAGCAGGAACAGTGAGGCAGGCTTATGGAGATGTCCTGATTATTGATAGTGCTGTGGTATTCTCCAGCTAGGCAGAAAAATGTTAAATTGTGATGCCACATGGTAAAAATGGAAGGTTTTTTGTAATATCTGTACGATAAGGTACTTAACTGTGTAAGAATATTTTATACTTGAATTCTCTTAGTATTTCCATTGCAACAGAAAGATTTAAGATGATGGTTAAGTCATTCGTCTTAAGTTTCAGAGTAAATTGTCAGAAAAATTGAACTCATCACTGTTACCTTTTTCTGTGAACAATTTATTATTTGTGGTTAAAATTACTGATTTTTTTCAGGAGGTTAAATGTATAGTATATCGTATTTTCTTTCTCTCTCTCTTTCTCTTTTCTTTGAGTTTTGCGCCATACCTGCCTGTGCTTAGAGTTTATTCCTGAGATCTCTCGGGAGGACTCAGAGGAGCGCATGGGGCTCTAGGGATTGAGCTCTGGTTAGCTGTGCCCACTACACTGTCTCTACAACAAGTATATTTGTGGTTTCATATTTTTATTTTAGAATGCTATTAAAAATACACAATTCAAAAAGTAGAACTGTCTTTCGACCTATTTTCCCAATATTTCTAGCTAGTTCCTACATGCAAATTTGAGAAATACTTTACTTTCCTGTTACTCTCATACTGCGCCCTCCCCACTGCATTTAGAAGCACTGTGGTCTCCAAAGCTGTCCGTGATTTGTTGCAGGTATTCAGTATTCCAGCACCAGTCCACCGCCACGCCTCCTCCCTTCCCAGTTGTCTCCATTTCCCCAACCACTCCGCAAGCCTGCCCCCCGTAGCAGCCCACAATCATTTATTTTATATTGCTTGTTTCCACTAAATTGCTAATGGAATGATCAGAAAATACTCAAGTAAAGGAAAGTTTGTGAAAATTGTTATATCTCACTATGGGGACATTAAGTCCTCATCTGAGGAGGACTGACTAAGCTGCCTTTGCTAACCCCCCCCCCATGTTTTGTCTTTGTTAGTCAAGCTTGCTTGGCGGCTTCTGTGTTACATCCCACTCGATCTGGTGTGCTTCTACTGGGTGTCAGTGTTCGGCAATGGGGAAGCGCCACTCCAGAAAGCCCAAAATATTTAGAGTAGTTCGGCCAGAGGCATGGTGGCATCTTTGGGGGTTGGAAGCAGTTGTCAGGGCTTTGTTTGGGTGAGAACTTGGCTCACCCCCTCTCTGAGATCACCCTAGAGGTCTCTGCCACGACCCCAAGGCATTTTTAGGCTAGGTGATCTGTTCCGAGATTTAATTATGAGTCTCTGGAGCAAGGCCAGTAGCTTAGCTTACATATTCCCAGCAGTGGAACATGGGTGTGGCTGCCGGGGGCTTCTGAAAGTATAGAGAGGTGAGGGGAGGCCATCCATCCATGCAGACTCTGAGAGAAGGTCCAGAGTGGTCAGCCATAAAGAAAAATACAAAAAAAAGTGTACCTGAAACTTTTGGAGAATAGGTTCTCTCTGGAGCTCAGTCCTGAGGCCGTGGAGTCTGGCCAAATGCTTGGCAGGTCTTTGGGATGGGGGAGGGGAGCTTCTGCTGAGGCTTTAGCAGGACTGGAGCTGGCCCTCCCAGTGCCTGGGGTCGCCCAGAGACTTCAGCCGGGAACAGCTATCCAGCTATTCAGCTGCTTGAT
This sequence comes from Cryptotis parvus, assembly GCA_021461705.1. Classification (NCBI taxonomy): domain Eukaryota; kingdom Metazoa; phylum Chordata; class Mammalia; order Eulipotyphla; family Soricidae; genus Cryptotis; species Cryptotis parvus. The sequence goes on from JAJIBD010021543.1 coordinate 341,047, forward strand.
CTCTTTTTGAGATTGACTATGAGTCTGAAACAAGACTGGTAGATGAGCTTACATGGCAGCGGTGGTGGAAAGTGAGCTGTGATTATTATTTCTAATTATACTCAACAGTAAAAACGTAGTAAATGGGCTTTTCCTCATGAAGTTATTCTATTTTTAATTAGTAAATGCAAGTTAGTTTTTGCTTGGAGTTTTAGCACTTTTCCCTTTTTTATTCTCTTCCTTTTCCCTTAACCTAGCTGAAATAAAAAGAGAAATATAGATACAAAGTATATATACGTTATATGGGTAAAGTCAGAAATTATATACTAATTGTTTATTTTTAAATGTTAAGTTTGCAAAGTTGATCTCTGGTGTGGAATCTGGAATTCTCAGTACCACTCCATCTTCTAACCAAACACGAAGTCCCGAGAAATTTGAAAAGGCAGAGAAAGAATTTGAAACCCAAGTAATATATGAACCCACAATCAATGGATCCTCAACTCCAAGTAAGTAGATAAAATGACTTCATGTTTGAAAGAGGTAAGTTGAAAACTTCATTATTTAATTTGGAAAGAATGACTAGAGTGATTAAGGACTAAAAAATTTCATGAAGCTTTAAGTTGATCGACATTTCTCTAATACAACTCTTACAAAAAACAGTGAAATGTTCATGAATGAGTAAATTTGTTCTCTTGGTGTAGATTTTATTTCCCATCAAATGTCATCTTGGTGGGGAAGAGGCGAGTGAGGTTTGCCTAAGCGCTGCTCAAGGATACACCTAGTTGAGTGCTTAGGAGCTATCCCCAGAGATGCTCAGAGGAGACCAGGCCCTGTGGCGCCAGGGATGGAGTCTAGGCCTTCCAGCACAAAGGCATGCCCTCAGATCAAAGGAGCTGGCTCAATACTATGGCACATGGGAGATGGTCATGTAGAGCCTTTGAGAATGGGTCAACAGCTGTCCCAGTTATTTTCCTGAATTAAAGTCCTGTCTGAGGAGTTGTCATGGTTTATTAGGTTCAGCTCTCAGAGTTATCTAAACAAAACAACTCTGTACAGAAACAACTCCTTTACCCAGGAAGCTCTATTCTTACTTTAAGGTTTCTGTGGCTGTATTGCACTAGCATAAGTTCTAGGACTCTGCCTGCAGCACTGCTTTACTTCTATATTTCTTGTTTGTTTTTAATAGTCTTGGTTTATTTAGTTTGTGGTGCAGCTTGTCACATTTATCTTTTATAAAAGGAAATGGTTCAAAGATTCTTCAAGATTAATCCCTCTGTCATATGTTATTACATTAGACAGTTGGCAGTTTATATATATATAGATAAATGAGTATCAGGAATAATGTTATAGAGAGTTTCTAAGATTTTATTCCAGTGAATTTTTCTAAATGTCACAGGAACGTGTTCTTTACTAGTATTTTAAGTTTTCTCACACCAAATCTTATTTAGAAATGTTTGCTGTCTCTTCATCTAAGCTGACTATTAATATTTTTTCCATTTTTTATTTTAGTCCCAAAGATAGCTTCCTCTGTCTCTGTTGGAGTTGCCAGTTCACTATCAGAAAAAAATAGTTGACACCATTGGAAATAATTTGACAAATGCTCCGTTGACATCCGTACAAATCCGTTTTATTCAGAACATGATTCAGGAAACATTGGATGACTTTAGGTATAATTGAGAAAATTATTTCTTTCTAAATCTCACTGGCTTTTATATTAAGTGTAAAATTAGCACAGTGAAGTAATATATGGTGAATCTGCTTTTACATAGATTTTGGCCAATAAAAACATAGAAAATATGAGTTTTGTTGAATTTGATATACTGAATTTCTTAGACATTAGCCAGAAAAAAGGCACATTTACCTGGGAGGAGTGTTAGATTACTTGGCTGGCAGCCTGGTACATACCTAGGTGGCTAGCATGATTTTTCTTATCACCATGATGTGTACAGAGCAGGACAAGCTCAAATGGGATTCTCACAAACAGTATTTGTATATTTATTATACTATGAAATAGTGTAGTAGTAAGGATTTTTAAAGGTATGCTGATTTTCAAGTACAATGCTTAGACTAAGTGTGATACTTAATTTAAAGGTCTCGCCAGATCTATCTTTGTTCTCTTATATTTTGAATTTTAAATATTATGAGAATGTGTTTGAGACATCTGCTTTCTTTTACTTAACTTCAATATATTTTGGAGGTTTGATATATATTTTATATATACATTATAATACATGTATATTGCATGTATAATATATGGTATATATTATACATATATAATATATACATTAATGTATAATGTATGGATATTATATGCAATATATTACACATCCATATATATTAAGCCTCCCAAATGTAGGGTTTTTTTTGGTAGCAAACTGAGCAGTGCTGGGAGCTTCTCCTAGCTCTGTGCTTTGACCTCTCTGAGGGATCCTCTAGGGACCATATAGTGTCTGAGTTGGAACCCATGCCTCCCACATACAGAGCTTGGTTTGCATGAGTTTCGTCTGTTTGAGCTCTCTCTCAGCACTCATCCCTCCACCAGTGCCTCATTCCCACCACCAATGTCCCTACATTTCTCCCACCCACCCCCCAGGCTGCCTCTATAGCAGGCACTTTCTCTTTTCCTCTCTCTCTCTCTCTCTTCTCTCTCTCTCTCTCTCACACACACACACACACACACACACTCTCCCTTCTCTTACATATTGTGGCTTGCCTAAAGACATTAAGGTTTATCATGTAAATCTCTTTGTGTATATTTAATGCTGAGTTCTAGTTTGGCATTATCACAAGTAGTAGAACACTGGTATATATTTATGTCCCATTAATGAATGCAGTCATTCTATACCTGTTCATTTCCTTCTGACTAATTTCACTCAGCATGATCGTCTCCATGTCCATCCATTTGCAGGTAAATTTCATGATGTCTTTTCTGATAGCTGCATAGTATTCCATTGTATAGATATACCACAGTTTATCTAGTCTTCTGTTCTCAAGCACTGAGGTTGTTTCCAGATTCTGGCTATCATGAATAGAGCTGCGATGAATATAAGTGTAGATAGAGTTTCTGCTGTGTGTTTTTGGGTCTCCAAGGTGTATTCCCAAGAGTGCTATTGCTGGGACAAATGGGAGCTCAATATCTAGTTTTCGGAGGACTGTCTGTATTGTTTTCCAAAAGGGCTGGATCAGTTGTACTCCCACCAACAGTGGATGAGAGTCCCTTTTCCCCACATCCACGCCAGCACCGGTTGTTCTTGCTCTTTTGGATGTGTGCCAGTCTCTGTGGTGGGAGATGATACCTCATTGTTGTTTTGATATGCATCTCCCTTAATTACTTAGTGTTATAGCTCAGATCCGGATCATTGTGAGTGTAAATATTAGAGAAGACATGCAGTTTTCTGGTGAAGATTTTATTTTAATGTTATAAAGTGTTGAAATAATGTATTTCAAAATGCTAACATACAGTTTCAAAGAAGTCACAATTTTGCTATTTATGGTTACCTAATATATGAAACAAGACATAAAAATGCCCATGAGGACATTATAATTTAATTGGAGTAAGTGCATGTTTTCATAATGTGGGATTAATTCATTTGTGATTGGCAAATAGGGCAATGATGAGATTGTGATAAACAAGTTTCTTGGTTTCTGTAACGAAGCTAAAATGAAGCACTTGAACACAGCTAATACACGAGCTCAACTGATACGCCAACACAGCTCACACATGAACACAGCTGATAACATGAACACAGCTGACACACAAGCACAGCTCACACATGAACACAGCTGACACACAAACGCAGCTGCAGCAGCAAACCACCGCCTCAGTGTCATGCTCATGCTGCTCCTTCTCAGTTTTCGTGCTCTGTGATGGGACATACTTTATGATCTTCCCCATCTTTTAGCATTGATTCTGCCGCGCTTGACAGCCTCAGTCCTTCCATCTTCTTTTGCCTTTGATCAAATGACAGTCACTAAACTGTGCCGCTATTCTTATTTTCCAATTTTTAAAAAATTTTACTAAAGAGCTGTGATTTCCAGTCACTGACAGTGGAGTCTCAGGCACACAGTATTCCAGAACCAACCGTACTTGAAGTGCTTGTCACACTTCCCTCTGGTCTCCCATGCTCCTTCCGACCACACCACCCCCCCATCTTGGCAGCTACTTTGTAAAGTTCAGGTAGCTGTGGTTTGGATCTCATGTTTTCAGTGTCAGCGAAGTCTGTACTATGGATATAGAGTTAACCACTCTCTCACACTGTCAGTGTTCCTACGGCCCTGACCCTTGTTCCTCATAACCTTCCTCTCATCTTCTTTCCACCTCAGTTTCTTTTCTTCTGTCAACCGTCTATAGAGTCAAGGGTCACCCAGGCCTCACCCCTACACTACATTACACTTTCTCATCCGTACACTGTATCCCGCAGATAAGTGGGATCATCCACTACTGGTGAGAAAGTTGTCTGGTTCAACCCCTGTGGAAAACAGTACGCGCGCGCGCCCAGAACACTTAGAATTGATCGATGCTTCTATTTTTATGACGATCTTCCTGGTTTGTTGTTCTCTTATTAGATAGTTTCCTAGATTTTGAATGGTCTATTTCAGTTTTTCCTAAGTGCTGTTGCTTTCTGGTTGGGTCTTACTATGTTAGATTTCACTTGCATCTCACCTTGTACCGCATTTTAAAGGATGTAATATAGTATCACTCACTCTTACATTGTGCAGCATATCTCTTCAGCTCTTTATGCTCATCTGTTATCAGTTCCCTGTTTCCTCTTTCCCCTAACTTCTGACAACCCACTTCTATTTTTGCTTTCCAAGAGGTTGACTGTGATAGGTCTTTCATTAATTTATGTTTGGGGGCCACAAAGGATTTACTCCTAGCTCTGTGCTCAGGCATCCTTTCTGGTAGGGCTCGGGAGGCCACATGTGGTACCAGGGAAGCAAGGATAGTTAACCCTCTGTACTATCATTCTAGCCTGGTGTCATTTGTCTCTCTGTGACTGGCAGAATTTCACTTAGCATTACGTTTTTTCATCACTTGAATTCCATTATTCATCGATTTGCTCGAGCGGGCTCCAGTAATATTTCCATTGGACCCTATCATGTGCCAATGTAGCCCAATGGCATCTGGTTGATTCAGAAATATGAAGAGCCTCAAACCGTTCCTTCAGGGTCTTGACAAGGAAGTCTGACCATCTTGTAGGTGGGCGGCCACGTGATCTTTTGACATCCCGCGGGATCCAGTCGGTAATGGCTCTAGTCCAGCGGTTGTCTCCAAATCGCATTACATGTCCAGCCCATCTGATTTTCAATGCCTTGGCAAACGAGACAGCGTCCCTGATTCTGGAATAGTGACCAAGGTCTGAACTCCGGATTCCTTCTCTCACTTGAGTGAAGCATATTATTCCAAGCATAGCTCTTTCAATTCCTCTCTAGGAGACCCGAATAGCATTCTCATCCTGCTTTTGTAGGGCCCTACGACATTTTTTTTTTAAATCAGGAATATTTCTGCTAACTCACTTCAACCTTTTGATGGCTGTTTTCTTCCCTTCTCTGTTGAAGATTAAAACAGCCATGCGTTTTCCTCTTTAGCTAGAAAGACACCATCATTTTTTCTTAAAGTTTTATTTAGTTCATTTAGGTTTCTTGCTGTCTGGTTGAATTTTCAAAGTTAGTTTTACATCTTATCTGGCTTGTCCTTGTTACTAGGCTGGAAGTCTGTTGATCCCTTTCTGCTGTCACTTAAGAACATCTGAGGTTGGGGGCTGGAGCGATAGCCCAGCAGGTAGGGCGTTTGCCTTGCACGCGGCCGGCCTGTGCTGGCCTGGGTTCGATCCCGGCATCCCATATGGTCCCCGAGCACCGCCAGGAGTAATTCCTGAGTGCAGAGCCAGGAGTAGCCCCTGAGCATTGCCGGGTGTGACCCAAAAAAAAAAAAAAAAAAAAAGGAACATCTGAGGTTAGTTTTGTCATAGCGTCTGGATCTTCCGCTTGGTGCTTCTTGTCTTTCTTAGGCACCTTATTTCTGGTTTACCTTTATCCTTAGGCGCAAGTCTATGCTGTTCCAGGATACCAGCTGAATATCTGAAGTTCCCAACCAGGCCTTTTGAAAACCTTGATAGAGTCCCAGCTTTGACACTGTTACTTCCCTAGCTTCACAAAACCTGGTCTTTAGGTGTGGCTTTGTTTGGTTTCCTACCACCTCGTCCAGCGCAGGCATTGCTTAAAAGTCAACAGTTTTCCAGAGGGTCAGTTTCAGCGTCAGGTTAACTTGTCTGGAAGCACCCCCTTTCCTAGCGTTTGGGACCTTGTCTTGTCTAGGAACCCAGATTCTGACTTTTTCCCGTTCAGTGAAACTCCTGCAGGCCACTGCGTTCACTTGGCTCAGTTTATCTCTCTGACCTGCAGTTCGTGTCCTTCTCAGACTGCAAGATGGATGTAAATGGCCTTCCCTGGTACACGTCCCTTCTTTATAAGACTATGGCCCTTCAAGTCTGGCTGCCTTAATGGTCTTCTGATGCCTTCATTTTCTTTCTTATAATACAGTTTTATTCACAGCAATAAAAAGGGCATTTAGAAGGAGAAAAAAATCTAACCAAAGGTAAACAGTCTTTATAGAATTTTATTTTAAAGAAGCATTGGCACTTGTTACTTGTCACTTGTTTTCCGTTGTTCATCGATTTGCTCAAGCGAGTGCCATTAACGTCTCTATTCAGTGGGAATGAGGTCTGTTGTTACTCTTTTTGGCATATTGAATACACCACAGGTAGCTTGCCAGGCTTGCCATGCTCTGCCGTGGCCCTGGGTTCATACCAGGGGGTCCAGTCTTTTTCTATGTCAGACCATCAACCACCCAGGGCCCACGGGCAGAGCGCTGGGGATGTAGACAAGCCTGTCTCCTGTCTGCCAACACAGTCGAGCACCGCAGCCACAGCTGCAACAGCTCGAGGGACAGGAGTGTTAGCACTGGAAAAGAAAACTAAAAAGATATTATGAACATGTCAGTTGTTCTAGCTTTATTTATAGATCAAGTCTAATTGTAATCAAATCCCAAGTGGGTGTTTGGTAGATGATGATGAAATGATTCCAAGGTGAAGATGAAAAAAAAATTAAATAACCATGATGGTCTACAGAAGAATAAATATAGTTGAAGGGGACTTGTCTGTCTAATGGATAAGCTTAATTGTTAAACTAATTTTAAAAATGTAGCATTGCTCAGAAGGATCAGATAGTCCAGAAAGAAACCTCTGCATATATGGACCTGTAAATGAAAGAAGAGACATTGCAGATCAGTGTGGAAAATATGGGTCAGTCAGTGACGTGCAGCATTCGGTTATTCATGTCAAAGTAAATGGGGTCTGGAGCGCAGTGCACAGGGCACCTCCTGCGATCCGTCTCTGGCGTCCCATATGGTCCCCGAGCCCATCAGGAGTGATGGATTATGGATCCCTGTTATTCTAAAAGGGATTTTAAATTCCATGCTACTTTGTTTTAAAAAGTCTTTTCTTTAAAGAGTAAAGGCTAGATGTAAATGGCAGAATTGAATATGTCATAAGAGAATGTATGACTAAGATACAGAAAATAAGGAGCTATGCCATCTATAAAAATAGGTTAGTAAGTCTGATGGCTTTGTTGTTATTCGATTTAGATATATATATTTCTCCAATCTAGATTCCTTTTATTTGTTTATTTTTTAATTAAATCACCATGAGATAAACAATTACAAGCTGTTCATGGTTGGGTTTCAGTATGTTCCAACACCCATCCTCGCCAGTGCACATTTCCCACCACCAATGTCCCCAGTTTCCTTCCCATCAGCCCCCAGCCCCAGACTGCTCTTCTCTCTCCGCCTCCTCCTCCTTCTCCTTCTCCTCCCCGTCCTCCTCCTTCCCCCTCCTCCTTCTCCCCCTCCTCCTCCTCTTCCCCTTCCTCCTCCTCCCCCTCCTCTTCTTCCCTCTCCTCCTCCCCATCCTCCTCCTCTCTCCCCCTCCTCCTCCCTCTCCTCCTCCACCTCCTCCTCCACCTCTTCCTCCCTCTCCTCCTCCCCATCCTCCTCCTCCTCTCTCCCCCCTCCTCCTCCCCCTCCTCCTCGTCCCCCTCCTCTTCCCCCTCCTCCTCATCCCCTCCTCCCCCCTCTTCCTCCTCCCATCTCCTCCTCCCATCTCCTCCTCCTCCCGTCTCCTCCTCCCCCTCCTCCTCTCCCCTCCTCCTCCCCCTTCTCCTCCTCCTCCTCCCCCTTCTCCTCCTCCTCCCCCCTCCTCCTCCCCTCTCCTCCCTCGTCCCCCTCCTCCTCCCGTCTCCTCCTCCTCCCATCTCCTCCTCCCCCTCCTCCTCCCTCTCCTCCCCTCCACCCTCCTCCTCCCCTATCTTCCCCCCTCCCCCTCTTCCTCCCCCTCCTCCTCCCATCCCCTCCTCCCTCCCCTTCCTCCCCTTCTTCCTTCTTTCTTCCTCCTCTCTCTCTCTCCTCTCTCCTCTCTCCTCTCCCCCTTTCCCCCCTATCCCTTCCTTCCTCCCTTCCTTCCCTCTCCTCCTTTCCCTCCCTTCCTTCCTTTTTGGGCATTAAGGTTTTCAGTACAGGTACTGAAAGGTTATTTTGTATACCCCTTCCCCTACTTTAGCACTCAATTCTTGCCCATAGTGATCATTTCCAGTACACCCCACTTGTATCAAGCTTCCAGCCATGGGCCAATCCATTTCTTTTGTGTGTGTGAAGTAAAGTAGTTTTATTTAAATAAATTTACCTGGAGAAGTGTGAGGGGGAATAAAGAGAGAGGGATGGGCTTCTCCAAAGTGGAAAAAGAGCTTAGAAAATGTTTCTTTGCTTAGACATAGTTTAGCAACTGTGACTCTTTTCTTGGACTTCCACCAACCAGTGATGGAATCAGAAAGTCCCCGCAGGAAGCTCTATAATATATATTGGTAACTTTCTAGTTTAGAAGTTCTACAGTCATTTTCTTATTATTCTTCATGATTTTAATGGAAATATTTTGACATGAATTAATAGCATGTTATTGAGTAAAAGCTGTGCTATAACCACCTTAACTCCTTATACGAGAATTGATGCCAGAAGGTTGTTTAATAAGTAAAGCCTTGGAAATAGTTGGAACATTGCAACCTAGTGAATTATTTATGTTTCATTGTACTATAAATCTGTATTTCCTCAATTATAATTTCTATTTAAAGTTATCCCTTTATTGTTATTTTTTAAATCTTTTATACTACCAAAAAGCATCCCTTTAATATAGTGAAAGTTTCACAGCTTAGATACCCTGGGATTATATCATCGCCATTGTTGATTAGTTCAGTGGCACAGTTATTGCCTTGGTAAAATGAATATAACGCCTTGTTATGAAAATTAAATGTCTTTTTACATTTAAAGTACAAGGGCAGTGCCTAACAGTAAGTAAATGTTACGTACCTTTTTATTGTTTATTATTTATTTATTTATTTATTTATTTATTTATTGCTTTTGGGGTCACTCCTGGAATATTCAGGGGTTACTCCTGGCTCTGCACTCAGGAATTACTCCTGGCAGTGCTCAGAGGACCATATGGGATGCCGGGGATCGAAGCTGGGTCGGCTGCATGCAAGGCAAACGCCCTACCCGCTGGACTATGGCTCCGCCCCATAAGAACCTTTTAAATGGTATAATTATAACAATCATTCTTAAATCTTATAATTTGAAACATTGAGAAATAATTCAATATCTTAAGTGTTAAAGATTTGATAAAACTTATTATTATAACAATTCTGTTTTCTTTCCCTAGAGAAGCTTGCCATCGTGATATTGTGAATTTGCAAGTGGAGATGATTAAACAGTTTCATATGCAATTGGTAAGTGTGACAAATTATATTTTAAAGGGATGCAGAGCTGTGAAGCTAAAAAATTCATTGAAAGGTGATATATTTTTACTAAGGTGCTAAGATAGTTTTAATAAAGAAAATGGACTTCAGTTCGCCCTTTTTAAACCTGTGATAGTTAAGACTTTTTTCCTTCACGGCCTCTTTTTACAAGAAGCAAACAAAATTTTTCAGATGCAGCTATAAGCCTTCCAATTACATAAACTTTACCATGTTTTATTTGTACTAGCAAACTAGCAAGCATGGTTAAGTACAAGTAAGAAATGTTCAGCTTAGAACACAAGAAATGAAAGCTGAAAGTATGTAAAACAACTTGACAAAAAAAAGGTGAAATTCCTATAGTTTTAAAATATTTTCCTTTTTCTAGAACGAAATGCACTCTTTACTGGAAAGATATTCAGTGAATGAAGGTTTGGTGGCTGAAATTGAAAGACTAAGAGAAGAGAACAAAAGACTACGGGCCCACTTTTGAAGTTTGAGTGAAATACCTTAATGTTTGCAATTCAGGATTTTCTGAAAATACAAAACTACGTGGAATCAGTATTGTTTTCATGACCTCTGGGAGAAAACTTTTTCACATAAAGGGGAGATGGGATTTTTCACCAACCATTATTTCATCTTTTCTGTCAAATATTTATATTTTTATATTAAAAACTAAATATGTATCTGCTTGATAGGAAAGTCATCAGGCTCCTTATTTTATAAAACTTTTAGCTACACTAAGTGTCCTTTTTCATAAAGAAAATTTTCAGAAAAGTAAACTATTGTTTTTAATCATTTTCAAACATTTGTGATTGACAGTTGCCTTTCAAATTGTTTTGGATACTTGAAAATTACAGAGTTTCATATACCTTCTATTTTTATGGTTGACATAGCTTTAAAATGATAGTTGGTATATTTATGCAGTTGATAATAAAACTCAAGTTGTTCAGTAATTAATTATTTTAAGTCAAATATAACTATTGCTTATATATTAACAAGACAATATTTTGAAATTTGGATAAAAAATTCTCTTTATGTCACTGCTTTGGCTTTCTGCAAATATTTACTCTGGCCTGATATTTGTTTGCAAAGTCTACCTACCAAAACTTTTGAAGATAATAAGATTCAACTGGAGCTGCATATCTTCATAGATTAATAACATGGCAAAATTATATAAATTCAGTCAGCATGATTTCATTCAACTTACAATCAGTGAAAATCTCATTACATACTAATTTTCTCAGTATGACTGTCATTTATCTTACAAATGAAGTGTGGGTTATTTATTTTTCTGCATTTTTCCCCCTAGTGTTGAATCCAAGCCCAGGGCTTCACATATGCAAGGTTCTGCCACTGAGCTACATGCCTGGCCCTTGTTTAATCATTAACTTTCTCTAATCCTTTCTATGCTATGTATATCTTCATATTGTTGACATTACCATAAAATTTAGAAAGGTTAATTGTTAAAAGAATTGACACCTTCTCGTCGTAGAGATCGGTGTATATCTGCTTGTTGTGATCTGCAGGTTTAGTGTGATAGGTAGGCTACTGAATTGTTTTACCTTATTGTAGTCTCTTACCCAAAGAGTTGAATTGTGTACCTTATATATGGCACTTCTGCAGAGTTTCGACTTCTAACATAAAAATATTTACTAAAATTTTTTAAAAATAGCTACTTACTCACTTTATGATTTTCCAAAGCAATAGAAAATTTTAAGACTTTTTAATACATGTAAATATACTAATGATTCAAGAATTTTTTTTTTAATTTTAAGAATTTTCCAGTGTGGCCTAGAGAATATGTTTCTACTAGAGCATAAAAAGGTGCTGATGTGATTTTTTTCCTTGCAGATTATGAAAACATTATTATGACTTGTAACAAGTTTTGTTTTATACATATCATTATCAGATGGCTTTAGAAACATGAAAGTGTGTTCTGCCTGAATTCTCTATTTAAATCCTTTAATATTTTCCTATTGCATTTTCCTATAAACACATGGTATGTATTAAAGAAGTGGGGTAAATAAAGTAATTTTTGTAACTTCATGTGTATGGACAAAACTTTCTTGCTATAGAATATTTACATGATTAAGTGAGAAATTGCTATTAAACTTTTGCTTCTGAGCCAACAGGGAATAAATTATGATTGGAGTTTTCCACCAGAAATTTTAAAAAGGCAAAATATGTGGATCAGTTTTCAGATTCTGTGCATTAGATAGCATAGTAGAGTGACGTCTGAGAGAGAAATCAGTGAGATTCAGGGAACTCAGTGAATTCCAAATGTACAAAAAAAGAAACTTTTAACAAAGCACATCATAATCAAGTTCTCCAAATTCAACGAAAGGGAAAAATTCTTAATGCTCTGCAAGGCAGAAGACACAGGAATAAAGATAAGGATGCTGGAAAACAACATCTTAACATACTTAAAGGAAAAGAATTTAAGATTTTGTACTTAATAAAGTGAATGTGAAATAAAACGTTCAGACCCTGAATTGCTGTGAGTGTATCAAGCAGCAGATGTACTCTACAGAACATGTTTAAGAATGTCTTTAGTCAGAAGAAAACTGGTATGAATAGAAATCTGCAGTATATACAAATGATGAATGAGACCAAAAAATTGGCAGATATGTGAGCTGATGTTAAGACTGTTGTTCTTTTCCTGGATCCACCCAAGATACTTTTTCTGAAAAAGTAAGAAATACCTTAAGAACAAAAGCTGAAGAGTTCAGAGGGTAGTGCACTTGCCTTGCACAGGTCTAAGCTGAGTGCGATCCCCACCATTCCATTTGGTCCAAAGAGCCCTGTCAGGAGTAATTCGTGAGTGCAGAGCTAGGAGTAAGCCCTGAGCACTGCAGGATGGGGCCAAAACAGTACCTGTCATTGTGTTAACATCACTGAAGTGTGGTAATCATACCAAGAGTGATAGGACAAAAGTTTCCTAAGCTTACACTGATTGTGAATTAGTTAGTGTCACCTGAAACTAAACTGGATCCTGAGTGTGTGCTGTAAATTCTAAAGCAATCACAAAGATAACAGTAGAGACGATAAAATACAGTATTAAAAATAGTAAAAAAAAAAAAATCTTCAAATATCCAAAAAGAAGGAAGGAAAATGAGATCAAAGGTTAATGAACCAAACAGAAAATAAAAGGATGATATATTTAAAGAAAGCTACCCTTTTCAGATTGAGTCATTTTTTATGCAACTATGTACTAAATTCAGGAAATTAATTTAAATATAAAGCAAGTTTGAGTACAAAAAATATGAGATGTTGTACACTACAAATGGAAACACATTGTATGAGAATTAGCCAAGTTAAGACATAGGGAAGTTTCATTAAATGTCTCCATTTGAAAAGGACTCAGATGACTTCAGTTTTCACCTTAGACCAGAAAAATAGGCAAATAAGATAAAAACAAACAAGATATTGTGTTAAAAAGTTGCAAGAATTAGTAAAACTAATTAGTAAAGGCTAATTCTTTATTCAAACTGAGAAGTGGGGAACACATAGATGACCAGTGTCAGAATAAGAGAAATGTCCATCATAAATACAGGTATTTCTGATTGAAGATGTTTATTTTTGCTTTTTTTTGGGGAGGGGTCACACCCAGCAATGCTCAGGGGCTACTCCTGGCTCTGTACTCGGGGAATTCTCTGGGTATTGAACCTGGGTAGGCCGTGTGCAAGGCAACGCCCTACCTGCTGTGCTGTCGCTCAGGCCCCCTGATTGAAAATATTTAAATGGCTCCACTCAAAATTCTTTGAAATGTGTAAAGAGCATCAACTGCTTTAAGGAAAGAGTAGAGTTAATACCCAATTGACTCTAAGGTCAGCATTAGTCTGATGACAAAATTACCAAAAAAATTATAACATCACCAGCACAGATGTAAAAGTGCTAAGCAAAAATTTAAGCTAAATCCGAAGATGTGTAAAAAGGGTAGCAAGTGATCTCATGGTGTTTATCTCAAGAAAGTAAGTTTAGTTACATATTGAGTATTCCTCAGTTAAAAATGCAAATTGGACTAACAAATTAATATAATTGACTATGAACAGATGGAGAACCATATTATCACCTCAATAAATACAAAAGGTCTGTGGACAAAATCCAACATTAGTGTCTGATAAAAACTCAGAAAAGAATAAAATATATTTCTCAACTAATGAGGTTTATCTTAAACTGGCTGTGAATGAGGTACAGTAAGACTGCCTGAAAATTTAATACCAATTCTCTAATAAATCATACCTCACTTTAAAAAAAGAACATGGTTAATGGTGGAAAGAAAGCTCAACCCAAGATTAGAGAGAAAGCAAGGATGTTTGCTATACTCTTCTGTGGGAACTTCTGACCAAGACAGAAAAAAGACAAAGGTGGGGCCGGAGCGATAGTCCAGCAGGTAGGGCGTTTGCCTTGCAGGAGGCCAGCCCAGGTTCAATCCCCGGCATCCCATATCGTCCCTGAGCACCGCCAGGTGTGACCCCCAAAAGAAAAAAAAAAAAAAAAGACAAAGGTGCCCAGATTACAGAGGAGAAAGTAAAAAAAAAAAAAAAAAAAGGTGACTAATTTGACTATAGATGACCCTAAAGAACTTAGTTTTTAAAACTAAATAGTGAATGAGTTTAATTGCATTTCAGTATACAATGTCATAAAAATAAGTGGCATACCAGCAAGACCAAATTAAAAACAAAGTGGCATTCAATCTCTGAAATTATTTAATGTAAATTTGGTAAGTTACACAAGACCTATACACTGATTTATACAAAACATTTCTGAAAGTCTAAATAGTGTATGACATGTTCATTAATCAGAAGGTTTGATATTAAATGTCAGATTTTCCCTTTATTTACTGTCAGCATAATCCTGATAAAAATTTTTAGCAGAAATTTTATTCTTCAGTTATGTCAGTAAGATTAACTACATTTACAGTAAGATTAAGCAGTGAGATTAAGTAAATTTACTGTTTAACCTGAACTGGTGAATTTATCACCTGCTTATTTACTTAGAATTTTGGTTCTTAAAGCTTCTAATTACTGAAGTCTTACCATTTAATTATACAAATATACAAATCTTATTTTAGAGTCTTTGCTAATTACATCTTATTCATTTATTTCTAACATTTAAATTTTTAGTCACATTTATTCTGATCTTAAATATCATTTTTCAGGAAAGTATCACCTCCCAATAGTTTGTTTGGGCCATACCTGACAGTGCTTACTCCTGACTCTGCACTCAGGAATCACTCCTGTTGGACTTGTGGGACCATATGAAAGTTAGGGATCAAACCCAAGTTGGCTGTGTTCAAGGCAAACAACATAATCCCTGTACCTGAGACTCTGGCCTCAGATGCAGCTTTTACAAGTCCTTGGACAAGATGTACTCAGTACCCCTCTGAGCACAATGGCTGTTCCTCTCATTGCAATATATAGCATACCCAGTCCATCTTACTAAAATATATATCACACCTTCCAGTCCATTACTGCTACCAACAAACCCTGCCCTTTCGCATTTGATTCAGCAGTTCCTACCGCTGAAGAGGTTATGTTTGTCCCCTTGTGTCTTTGAGTTTTTGGCTTACGTTGGCCAATAAAGCAGAAATGATGACGTACCTGTTTTAAGTTTAGGCTTTAAGTTTTCTTACATGTTTTCTTCTGGATTCTTATGCTCTCCAACACAGGCATTTTACATACATATACAGGCTCACACAAAACTTCCTGATCTATAGCTTGTCCTGAGAGGAAGATGACAAGTCTCAGTCTATCTGGACACCAAAAACAGCCTATTTAGCCTAGCTGATCCCTACTGAAGGGCAAAATGTTTACCACCGCGTTACCTCTGAAGTTAGGGCTTATGCAGCAATTGGTAGCTCACTTCTCAACTCTCTCTGCTAGCTGCTAGAATCGATCGCTTTGTCGTGTTCTCCTCAGAGCTACATAAGAGTTTAATTAGGCTTTATTTTCTCTCTTTTTTTAAAAAGTATTTTATTATACCACTGTGAGATTTACAATTACAAAGATATACAATTAAAAAGTTCATATTTGGGTTTTGGTCATACGGTGTTCCAGCACCCATCCCTCCACCAGTGCCCATCTCCTACCACCAGGCCCCCGGTTCCCTCCCCTCTCACCCCAGCCCACCTCCATGGCAGGTTCTTTATTTCTTTCCCTTTCTCTCTTTCTCTTTTCCTTCCCTTCCAGACTATGGATTACAGAACATACATTAAAGGGTTGCCATGTGTATCTTTTCTCTCTTAACTGTTATTTAAACCTCTATTATAATTATCTTCACCAAAGGGACATCTAATTATTCACAGGAGATGGTCATGGTCTTAGGTGTGGCATTGTGGACCATCTTTAAAGCTGTTTGTCCTGCTACCTCACACATCCAATCTCTGGTTCCAGATGGTGCCAGGCCAATTCATGGATTTGGATCATCACTTTCATTGCTCTCCGTGCCTTGCAAACCCTCCAAATCCTTTCAAAGACTTCTTTCTCATATCACCCCTCTTTTAAGACCTTTAAGACTTTTCCAAAACCTAAAGGCAACCAAGCTCCCTACAGTGCAAACATTCATTAACTTACTGCCATTGTAATTTTTTTTTTTTTTTAGCTTTTTGGGTCACACCTGGCGATGCTCAGGGGTTACTCCTGGCTCTTCTCTCTCAGGACCTACGGCGGTGCTTGGAGGACCATATGGGATGCCGGAGACTGAACCCGGGGCAGCCGCGTACAAGGCAAACTCCATACCCACTGTGCTATCGCCCCGGCCCCTGCCATTGTAATTCTTTTTTTTTTAAATTTTTTATTATACCACCGTGAGACATACAATTACAAAGGTGTTCACAATTGGTTCTTGGTAATACAGTATTCCAGCACCCATCCCTCCACCAGTGCCCCATTTCCACCACCAATGTACTCCACCCACTCCCAGCCACCCCCAGGCTAACCATTGTAATTCTTAAGAGAATTGGAATACTTAGTCTCCAGGTCTCTCCCCACTAGGTAGAGAACATTTTCTCATTCTTTCAGTAAATACAATGTCATATATGAAACTAACTTTTATTTCAGCTCAATATCATCTTACATAAATTCATCCATTGTTGAATAATGGAAATACATAATATGGATGGTTATAAATTATTAATTTCTATAGGACATGTACAATATTTGCAATGAACTGAAAATTTGATTAACCATAATTCTTCCTTCTTCACACTTGTCAAATAATAGTATTAATAATAGTAGGATAAATTTATAAATCTAGAAAAATGACAATAATGGTTGAAGATAGTTGACATGCCCTTGATGTAGATATTGTGGGTTCTTTTCAAGTGAAACCTGACAACGGCTCACTTGAAATTAAAATGTCAAAAATCAATTATGCTTCATTTTGCATTCAGACAAATTGAACTTTTCAAAATTTATTTGAAGCACATCTTATGTCGAAAGACACCTACTCCATTATGTGAATACTAGTGATATGAGGAAACATTTTATTTCTCATTTTTTAAAAATGATCATACACACTTAAATCTCCATATGCCAAAATGAGATTGAAGGCATTCTGGGTGTCTAAATATTGCAATCACTATTGAACTCTCTTCTAATAGAACTCTCTTCTATTTGACTTTGGCAGTAAACAAAGTAGTCCAAATTTGGTAGGACAGTGGGACACGGGTGACAGACAAGAAAAGGCGCAAGCCTATTCTCTGGACAGAGTCTTCTCTGTCACTCATGTTCTAAGTTAAGAGAAAGCAGACCAAAAATGCTTTGTAAGGTGTGCCAAGAGTTTAGAGCACTTCCTGTAAAGAGAGGGACATTTATCCGTAAATTACAGAATGAATAGTGACTTTCTCTGTCCCAACTTTTCTTGTGAGAAGGTATACAGACTCCTAATTGCTATCACCATCTTCAGTTTTGCTTGGTAAGTGTAACTGGACTTCAAGTTTGGACTTTTAAATTTGAAATGGGAATAGAATGCCATTTGGGTTAATGAAACTAGTCCCTTTGAATCAACTTAAGTCAGAAGGCAAAGCCCTCATGAGTTAATCACCTCCAAAGGCCCCATCTCCTTATACTATCCTTTGGGTTAGAGATTCAACATAAAAGTTAGAATACAAACATTCAAATACTGTTAGATATCATTTAGAATTCTGTTCAATCAAATGAGTAAGATGCAGTGAAGCCTTGAGCCATCAAAAGTTTGTAAACTAGGGGCCAGAGCGCAGAGGGTAGGATGTTTGCCTTGCATGTGGCTGACCGGGTGCAATCCCGCATCCCACATGGTAACCCCTGAGCATCGCCAGGTGTGACCCAAAAAAGAAAAAAAAAGGTTGTAAACTAGTGAAATAAGCAGAGACTGGCCAAAGAGTAAATTTACACTAGACTGCATTTAAAAGCTACAATGAAAAAAAATTTGGTAGGTTTAAGAAGAATTTGTGTTTAATGACTAACTCGGTTGCTCTCATTTTTAGAGTTTCAAACATTCAAGATATGAATTGAAATTTATCAGTGCCCAACATCTTGAAATTTCCCCTTTATTAATTTATATATATTCCTATGATTCATTTCTGAATTCTGACCATTTTTTAATTTGAGGGGTACATTTTGCATAATTGTGAGGATTTCTCTTTTTTACTTACTGTTGCATCTTTTTTCCTCTTATACTTCTGAGTTTACATTCTGTTTTCATAAGTAATGCAGGTTCTAATTATCATTCTAGGTTTCTGCATAAGGGATAATTAGCTTTAACAAAATAGTGTGTACAACAGTGAATGGAAGATGACAGTGGTGGTAGGATTGGTGTTCGAATATTTAATGCCTGTAACAAATCATCATGAACAACTTTGCAAACCATGGTGTCTAAAGTGGGAGAAAAAAAAATTGTGTTCATTGGTATATGTTTATCTGGTTTGGTGTATTAGACTACAGATGAAGTTATAAAGTAATATTTTTACCATATGTTTATTATGCTCCTGAATTTATTTTATTATCAAGAAGTGTTTTATAGCTGTTTCGTGTAACTTGAAGCATATATAATAGTTTCCTTGTAACTTATTATAGGAGCTCCGAATAACTTCTTCATTTTATTATACATAAATTGACCATATCAGCCATCGCAATGAATTTTTGATACCGGGTCATCAACTCTTGATTATAAAATTATTCATATGGGAAGATACTAACTCAAATAGTAGGAGCGAGAACTTCACTGAGGCAAGACCAGCTGCGAGCTATTCTGTGTGCTGCTGTGTACTGATCAGGAAGATGTGCTCCCGTGATTTCTTCTGGTTGTATTTTATTCTGCTGTAACGCTGCTCTCTCTGCACCGAGTCTTTCCTTCATCCAAGAGCGCCTAGACAAAGAACTTAGAACATTGAGACCCAAAGGGAAAAAAAAAGTAGTTAACAGACCTGCGTATAAAGACATCAAGTAGTTAATATCTTCTTTCGCCCTTTCAACTGTTTTTTACAGTTGACTAGAAAAGCATTTAAATTTACTCCTTGTGATTTTTTGGGGAGTTATTTCTTTTCCAGGGCTAGTGATTGAATTCAGGGTAAGTTGTCTACCACTGAGCAGTATCTCCAGTCCTGAAGTTGCCTCTAAGCAAAGTATTTTATATTGGTTATTTCTTTAGATCACTTGTATCACTTGTATCACTTGTCTTCCCATTGTTTATCAATTTGCTTGAGCAGGCGCCAGTAACATCTCCATTCATAGGGAATGAGATCCACTATTGTTACTGTTTTTGACATATCAAATACACCACAGGTAGCTTGTCAGGCTCTACCGTGGCTCTGGGTTCATCCCAGGGGCCCAGTCTTTTTTCTATGTCAGACCATCAACCATCTAGGGCCCATGGGGCAGAGCCCTGGGTGTAGACAAGACTGTCTCCTGGGGCCTGAGCAATAACAGCGGGTAGGACATTTGCCTTGCATGCGGTCAACCCAGGTTCAATCCCGGCATCCCATATGGTCCTCCGAGCACTGCCAGGAGTAATTCCTAATTCCTGAGTGAAAAAGCCAGGAGTAACCCCTCAGCCACCAGGTGTGACTCAAAAAGCAAAAAAAAAAAAAAAAAAAAAAACAAGCCTATCTCCTGTTGCCACCTGCCAATGCAGCCAGGCACCACAGACACACCTGCAACACCTCAAGAGGCAGGTGTAAAAATTAAAAATCAAAGTGTTAAAAACACATGCAACAGCAACAAGATATTTTTGTTACCTTATAGTCTATATTAGTTTTTATTTCTTCTTCACAAATCACCATTAATTTAGTAGCTGTGTACAACTCTCATTTGTTACCTCATAGGGACTTCTCCAGCGTGGCTGCTTTCTTTATCATGATCACTAATGGAGCCTCTTGACTCAGGGAGCTATCAGTCTTGAGAGTTATTTACCTGAGGAAATCAGTCCCTTCCTCCTCCCACCCAAGTAATTGCCCTTTAAATTAGTCAGATTCTTCTAATTTAAGATCTTAGTGACAATAGCAAAATCGTTTCACCTGTGCTATGCTGTTCTGACTCAAAATGACCCACGGGTTTCACCTGCATTAAAGGCTGAGGGATTATCCACAGTGAATTTGGGAAGAGGATTCATTGGGGCCACCTAGAATCCATCTATCAGAGCTTATTCAGGCTGCACATTGATCAGGTAAGTTTTAGTGGAAAGTGGGACTTTTTGCTTTAGTGTGAGGGAAAGAGACCCTTAAGAACGTCTGTTGTATTCAAAACAAAAGGACATCAACATTTAGTTTGAAACTTCCTTTGAAAACTCTTTGCCTAAGCATGGTGTCCTTGACGGTGGGGCCCTTTTGTGTTTCCTCTATTAGACTTTATTTCAGTGACCTTGAAGTAACACTATCCCTGAAAGCCTTTCCTGCTTTCACTCAATCTTTCAAGACTTACCCTAAAATTATACAGACATAATCTGCATTGGAGCTTTGAGAACTTCCTAAGAAGAGTTAGCTCTTCTGTATTTCTTTGTCCATCTGGTAATTTTGACAAGTACTTTTCACATAAACATTTATTTATAAAAATCTTAATAAATTATTAGATCTTATTTGGATCCTGTAGATGTTTGCTTACAAACCTAACTTAGAAATTACTATTTACATTTTTGTATGTGTATTTCTAGTCTTATTTACACTACAGGACTTGCAGTGTTGTGGGTGCTTCATCCATAAATAAAATAGCCCAGAATAAAATCCAGGTGTAGTAGAAAAAAAGAATAAGAATAAATAGAAAGACATCATAAATGAAATGAAAGGAAAATGTGAAGACGGTCAGGTGAAGATGAAGAGTTTTAAATAAGTTCAGAAAGAGAGATGTCACCAAATGAGCTACAAAAAGGACTTTGGGTTCTCAGAGATTTTGGAACCTCAATAAGTTCATGTTTACTTGGCACAAGCAAAGTGAACAAAATGATGTCTGGGTCCCTTGGGCACACACTGCTCCAGGTTTTGTCCATTATGATTTTTGTTCCTGTTTGTTATAAACCAACTGAAATGTGTTTAGTTTAGAAAAAAAAGTAAATTAAGGTGGCAGTACCTTATTGACTAAAAATTGAAAAGTCAGCTTTTAAAAACTGCCTTAAAACTTACTTGAATGATGCCACTTACTGAATTTCTTGTAATCTTTCTTGCCTGTTCATTTAGATGGTTTATTTTTGGCTTGATGAATTCTGTTTGCGCTAGGCCAGTGTTTCTCAAACATTTTCTGACTGTGGCCCATTTCTCACCTTATTTCCTTCCTGTGGCATTCCCTCTCCTACCTGCCCATTCCTTTGTCTCATTTATGGCCCCCTTTATGCAGTTATCATATCACCTTTGGCCCCCTTGGAATATCCTCAGCCTTTAATGAGGGGCAGCTGCATGGATGCTGCTTTAGGCAACTCGAAATGATGACCAAAGCACTTCATTCCACATTCAAGTGTTCAGGGAAGAAAAGAAGCCCCTTTTTCTGTGGTATTCTCAGAAAAAATTTATTGTGGCCTTTCATTGACTCTGATTTAATCACATGTCATGTGTTGCAGGACAGACACCTAAAAGCCTAAAATCCTCTGCATCTGCCCTGAATTGCCTCCTGCAGATCACTTTGTAGATAAGGGGGTAGTTTAAATGTGGCAGTTTATCTTACCATATATTCTGTACTGGCTGGTATAAATATTCTCTCATGCTACCACAATCATCATGGGAGTAGCTAGATCTTACCAGCATATTTGCCTGGCCTTGTTGGATCTCTTAAGTAATTAGACCAGAGAGAAATGCTGTTTGCCTCCAAGCAAAAAAGCATGGCTCCCTCATAACTCAAAGGCAACTAAAATACAAACCTACCGTGAAGTAGACGAGACTCTTGTGAAGGCTTGGAGAAATATTTAACTGGTATTAGTATAGTCTTTGGTACATAGGCATGCCATCTCAAAAAAACTCCTTCTCTACCCTATAAAGGCATTTCCAGGCAGACCTTGGCTCAAGACATTAGGTGAGGTGCTGGGAGAAATTACCTAACGGCATTTGACCCTCCCTGCCAGGGAAGCTACATTTAGCTTATAGCTTCTCCCAGCTCTGCTAGGAGGTTTTGAATGAGCTCTGGGTTCTTGTAAACAGCCAGAAGGTCTCCTGAAGTTGATACATTTCTATAGAGCTATTTTCCTGTTTTCATTTCTAGATAGCCCAGCCTAGAATGGGCTGGGCTGGGAAGTTTGGGAGTATTTCTAGCTATAAAATAAGCTGCAAGAAGAAAGAAGCTTTCTCCTTTTTTCCCCTTTTTTTCCATTTCGGCTTCCCTTGGTGTTTTGCTTCTCCGTCCTCTCCATTCTCTGTTGGGCCTCAACACGTGGTGGCAGCCATCTTGGCCTACACCTGGCTGGGGCCTAGCTGGAAACCTAGAGTCCGGAGGTTTTCCCTGCTCTTGAATTGTATATCGGAACCTGTGTTAGTAAAGCCCTTTTAAAACTGCATCGGATTCCTGAGTTTTCATCCATTCCCAGTGGCTTCAGAGGTAGAAGGGAACTCGCTTCCCAGCACTGTCGGGACCCTGGCGGCGCCCCTGACAGTCATGTTTTTTGAACCAACTGTTGAGTGAGATGGGGTGGGGTTGATATGTGCAAATGGTTAGTGCTGGGTCCAAGTAGGACCAGTTGGCATTGGATGGTCAAGCATGGTGAACTGAGTACATAGGTTATTTCTCAAACTGAAGCCAGAAAAAAACAAGGAAATGTTGAGTGGCAAAAAATAAATGTCATTCTATGGATTGTTACTCAGTTTTATTTAAAATGAAATTTTTTTTTCTGGTAGAATATGGTGAGATTCCTGTTTCTACTTTCAGCTGTTTTTATTGTTCCTGCTCACCATATAACAAAACAATCATTCTTTATAAACATTAAATTATTGGCTTGTAAGTCTAAAAAATTGGTCACTTTTATGTTTTCCTTTGGTGGAGGTAGGTGGGGGAGGGATGTCAGCTTTGGCACACCTGACAGTGCTCAGAGAGACTCCAGTGCTTGAATGAGCATGAGGGGGATTCCTGAATGCAAGGCAAGTCACCAGCACCCATATTTCACTCTAAACTGAACTCATCTTCACACTGTAATTTATAGGGACTCGCCTCTTCAAAGTGCATCAAGGCTTTGTGTAGTATCAGAAAAATTCATACTTAAATTCAATGTCTAGATTATCTTTTTGATCAAGAACCAACAACTTAGTCTTCTATTTGTATATGTGTGTTTTCTATTTAGATATATATGTATATATATATATTTTTAGATACATATATATACATATATGTGTATATATAACATTTTTTACTTTTGCATTCAGAATCATTTTGCATAAAGTTAAAAATATAAAATGGAGCTCAATTGCCATGCTTTAAATCTTAGCTTCTACCATTTACTTAAAAGAGTTGATTTTGTTGTCTCAGGTCTACAAATGAGAACAACATTGTAGCAAGCAGTTGTAGTATTAGTAGTCATAGTCAGAGTTGTAGTAGTAGTAGTCCTTCCTGTGTAATAATGGCAGTGATTCTAAAATTCCCATAGTAAAGAATTTTTGCAGCATAGATATTAACATTTCTATTCCTTTAACTAATATTTCTGCTGCTTTCTGTGTACATTATTATGGATAATATCATTTGTCTTACTGTCAGGTTAAAGTGAAAAAAAAGTGAGCCAACCTTAATTTTCCCCCCAAAAGCAAATGTTTATTTTGACACAAGAGAGTCCAGTAAATCTTACAAACTTAGAAAGTAGAAATTCTTATTCAACTGATAGAAAAATGAATTTAATTTCAAATCCCAAGCCAGAGTCCTTATTTTGTTGCTATTATTTCCCTAAAAAGACAAAACCTGATGTGTTTGCAGTAAATAAGAAACAAATTTTAAAATCCACAAATAGCACAGTGTTTATCACCCACCCTTGTCCTTGGTCATGAATATCATAAATTCTTTAAATTTCCCAAGCATGAGATAAATGTCAGACCATTCTATAAATTAACTTTATAGAAGCATTTCTGAGCCAAGCCTTCTGACATTCACACCAATGTTTCCATAGTAACTAATGTGTTCAGAAGAGGGAAGGCAAGAGGAAGGAAAAACAAAGGAGATGATCCAAATAGAAGAGATGCATAGTAAGGGAGGATAGAAGGTTCTATGAACTTTGGATCATTGCAGAATGTCAGGGTACACTAGGCACAACAAAATCCAAGAGCAGAGCAGGAATCTCGCTGGGGCCTCCACTTGTTGGGGACACTGGGTGTCCCCCAACAAAATTTGGGAGCAGTGTAAAGGGGACCCCCTTCTGCCCCAGAGGATTGGCGGCTGGCGACCTGAGAAAGATTCAAAAATCCAACAAAGTTTCAGATGGCTTTACTCACACACATTCTGGTATACAGTCCAACAATAGGAAAACCCAAGACTTTAGATTCCTGGCTGAGCTCCACCACTTATGGGCTTAGAATCCTAGGCCAGGATGATCGCTACCATGTACTAAGGCCCAACAGGGAAGAGAAAGGAGAGAGGAGGCAGAGGGAGAAGGCTAAAAGGCAAAAGGTGAAAAGCCAAAAGGCCTGGAAGAAAGCAGGCTACAGCTTTTATAGCTTTTTCAGCCCAGACTGGCCCACATCAACAGAAAGCAGTTAGGGTCAATCCCTCTCAGGTAACTTCTCCTAGGGTCAATCCCTCTCAGGTAACTTCACCTGTCACTGTCACTGTCTTCCCGTTCATCATCGATTTGCTCGAGCGGGTCCCAGTAACATCTCCATATGTCCTGTCTCATGCTAGTAGAGCCCAAGGCATCTGCTTGCTCCAGGAACATAAAGAGCCTCAATCCATTCCGGAATGAGTCTATAATTGTTACTGGTATTTGGCATATATATCAAATACAGCACGGGTAGCTTGCCAGACTCTGCTGTGCAGGTAGCATACTCTTGTAGGTATCTCTAAGTCCAGCATTTATTGATGAACCACACGGCTGCAAGTGGCGCGTGAGCCGGACACTAATAGGCTGGTCTACTGGGTGGAGGTCTGACGGAGAGAAGTCTGGATGTGGAAAATGGAGGCCCTCATGGAGTGGGGGTCGTCTGGCTTGTTGCGAGGCTCTGCTGGGGTGGTGGGCCAGGACTAGAACCCACCATCCCTACTGGGCGCCTCGTGAGCAGCTGGTCACAGGGAGAGTCAGTAGCAGCTCTGCCCCATGTCTGTGAGTCTCGCAACTTCACCTAGCCCCAATGAAATGTTAATATTGTCCCAGTCAAGTTCTGCCTAGGAAGTGTCCCTGCAGGTCCTGTGTAGAGGGGGTAGGGCGTGTATCTGTACCAATAGATATTCTCCAAGACTTCACAAGATTCTCATTTTTACTTCATAGTTGTTTTGTATATTAGCCTTTAGACTTATTAGAGAGCCACACGTGCTTGCTTCGAGGAAAACAGTATTTCTCTCTAATGACTTAGAGATCCAACATGGCCAGGTAAATATACTGGTAAGATCTATCTACTCCCGCGATGATTGTGGTAGCATGAGAGAAAATATTTATACCAGGTAACATAGAATACATGGTAAGATAAACTGCCACATTCAAACTGTCTTCTTGCCCTTTATCTACAAAGTGGCCTGCAGGAGGTAACTCCAGGCAAGATGCAGAGGCTCTGGGCAACGGTGTATTGCAACAGCAGAAGACCAGCAAGTGATTTCTTTATGCTGTCTGATGCAGAGGAGTCCTTTCTGGAACAATTCCCATTGCTTGATAGGTGTCACCTAGTTACACTTGGACATTGACCCCATTAATGGCAGTTTGGACTTTTATTTTAGTCCCTTTTATTTTAATTACATTTTCCCCCTGTACTGAGGTCCCTTAGTTACCATAGTAACAGGGAAGTAATTTGTGCCTGTCTCTGAACTGTCAAAAAATTCAGACACTAGTTAGAAACAGGGCAGGAGAGTAAAGGTGTCAGTGATAGTTCTAGTTTACAAACACAAGAATCTAGAATACTACTAAGGAACAGTGTCTGTTTGCAAGTCTTAGTAAGCAGTGTCCTGTGGGTTTTAATAATCAGTTATTCTCTTAGGATGTTTAGAGCACAGTATCTTTCTCTCCTTAATGTCAACAAATACACTTCTGTGAAAAAGACAAATGTATATAATTCTCAAGTTGTTTGTAAGCTCAATCAAGTAAATTACTAGAGATATGTTGTCCTTCACCCAGAATCAGTTTTGGTGGTATATGTAAACATCTGCCCTGAGAAAAAGGCTCAAATAATGAAACAAATAATGATTCCTTAAAATCTGCACATCCTGCTCTTCAAAATCTCGATTACATTAAACGGATTTTGCACATGTACTTAAAGTTCTGGAGCTAGGAAGAGTAGCCTGGATTCTCTGGGTGTACTCAATATTACCAGTCACCCAGATTCCTTATAAAAGAGAGGCAGGACAGTCAAGACCAGAGAAAGTGTGGTACAGAATGAAACAGGGGCCGAGAGGGACTCGGAAGCCCCATGTAACCTGCAGCCTTCAGTTGCCAGGAAAAGCACCGAAATAGATCCTTCCCTAACGTGTGCTTACGTATTGCAGCCCTGCTGGCAGGAACCCTGATTTTTGCCTCATGAAACTACTGAACTTCTGACCAGCAGAACAGTAAGTGTGAGACTTTGTTTGGGGAGGGTGGGGGAGGCAATCTGGCAATGCTCAAGGGAGACCCAGAAATTACTCCTGCTTGTGCTCAGGGACCATATGGGGTGCCAGGAATGGAACCCAGGTTGGCTGCATGGAAGGCAAAGACCCTATTCGCTGTATACTCTGGTCCAGTGTAAGGTGTTTTTAAGCATCCTTTTTTTTTTTTTTTTTGATACCTTGCTACAGCATCTTCAGGAAAATCACGCAGCACTGTTCATCTTCTCTGGTTCCAATTAGCTCATCTAGTATTTGTGTTGGATATTGCCTTCTAGCTGGCAGAAGTAAATGGAGCCATTCCTATTGACCTGAATGTTCTATCACTAATGATCACCAGTATCACCAACTGGTTGGTCTGTGTGATCCTTGCAGGGTGCAACTTAGAAGTGATACTTAGATGTGGTTGTTGTGAAGCTTTTGGTCATGGCCAGAGCAGCTGTGGAGGGGACATAGACCTCTGAAGTCTTGGCTTGAACACACAGAGGCCAAGTCCCTCTGAGAAAAGAGAAATTGCCTCCTCATATTATATAATAATGTTTCTACGAAAGGTCTGTTGTTTGCTGGTGCAGTGACTTGTCTTTCCATCTAGATTATGCATGTCTCAAGTTCAGACTGCCTCCTTTCTAGACACCCATACACCTCAGTTTCCAGCACCATTCTGGGCACCCAGGGGACACAAGGAGAAATAGCAACTCAACTGATTTCTGAGGAGGTTCACTTTCCAATTATTTTGCTTGCACCAGACAGCTTCCAACTGAAGCCCTTGAGGTGTGTTATTTCTTCTGGCCGTGTATAACAACCCACGGGATCAGTTATTCTGTTCCCACAGACCCAGATAGAACTATGAGAACTGGATTGAGACTTACAAGCTAAAGGCAAACTGGGCTCTGAACCCAGATGTGTCTTCCTGGGTTTTGATAATTGGGTCCTTGTCAGGTCAGTGGTGCTGTGGGATAGGGATCAACGACCTTTCTTTTTAGTGGTTCCCAGTAAATACCCTTTTCCCTCTACGTATCAAGGTGACTTACTCCAGCTTGTGCAGGGGTGAAGGAAGGGCATGAGGGGGTTGGAGAGGGCTGAGGCAGAAGAGAGGTCTTTAGTATTAGAATATTCCCAAAGCTAGAGACACGAACTATTTTAGATAGGAAACTTTCCTGCTATTAGCACATTCTTGCACTTTATTTAGTGTGCTTTCCTCTCATTTGTTCAGTGTTAGGAAAAAAAAAAACTCCAAGATAAAGATTTGCAACAATCTCACACTGCTGGTAGTCATGTTCTGTGGCTGTGAATCCACTGTCTACACCCAAATACAGAGGTGGCACCCCTAATTCTTAATGCCATAGTCATAGGGGGATCATGGGAATGAAAACAGGGTACTCATGATGTAGTTGGTGCACTTTGAAAAGAGACTGTGGAGTCAGAGCGATAGTACAGTGGGTAGGGCATTTGCCTTACATGAGACTGACCCAGGTTCCACCCCCATCATCCCATATGGTCCCCCAAGCACTGCCAGGAGTAATTCCTAAATCCAGAGCCAGGAGCAACCCCTGAGCATTGCACGGTGTGACACTAAAAGCCAGTAAATAAAAATAAACAAAATATTAAGAGACCCTAAAAGCTGGATAGTGATTCCTAACTTTGAGCCCTGGCACCTCATATGTTCCTCGAGCCCACTAAGAGTGATCCCTGAGCACAGCCTGGTATGACTTAAAATTAAATAATAAAATATGAGACCATAGAGAGAGTATTTCTTTCCCCTACCATGTGGAGAGAAAACCAGGAGGTAACTGCCTGAAAAAGAGGGAGATTTGATAGGAGCTAAAGCACCCAACACTTGATGTTGGGCTCTTCAGCCCCAGGATTGTGAGATGACCCAGGTCCAGCTGCGTGACCATGTTCTCTATGGCATTCTCTGACAGACTCCTTCGAGGGACATAAGTTACCATTTGCCATCAATTCTTTTGGGCTAGGAATGAGAGAAAAAGCATTTGGAGCTCCTAGTCAACAAAGCCAAAGACCAAATAGATGCTTTTACTCTGGTTCTCATAGCAAGAAAGGGCTACTTGGAGATGTTAAGGATTACAGATACCTGCATGGGAGGGGGATTGCGGCTCCCCCTCAGGGAGATACCAAGGTCCCGGGCTCAAAGGACCTCCTGTGGGTTCCATAGCCTTAACATTACTTGGGGTCAGGGGGGTAACTATGGCAGCAGATGCTGGGGCCTAGCTGGGTCCCCAGCTGTACTCCGTGTCTGTTAGGGCAACTGGCCTCTGTCCAGGGCCAACATGGCTCCCTTGACCCGTCCAGGGAATGAAGGGCAAGGCTAGATGTTCCTAAAGGCTATTCTTTAATGTTTATTTCATCTCGTTGTGTGCTCTCTGCAGGAACCTCTCCTGGACTTCTGTCTTTCTCCTGGAGGGTTCTCCTGCAGGCTGCTCTCTCTCTCTCTCTGGGGGTCTGTGCGGGCTCCTCTCGTCAGGGCCTCTCACTTCTGGATGTCTGTGTTCAAGGCGCCATGCTTCTGGTCCTCTCCCAGGACGTCTCCTTTCAGGACCTTTTCCTCAGGTCCTTTCTGCTCAGGGCTTTTCTCTTCAGGGCTTCTTTTCTCTGGACTCCTCAGCTATAGCCCTATTTTCCTAGTTACCTGTTTCATCTTTTACTACCATGTCTTGCGCCTCTGAATCCCTGTCTAATTATTTGAGTTCCGCCCTGATGTCCTGCTGCCAGTGGTCCTACTACTCAGAAGCCCTGAAGCTCTGTAGCCCTGTAGCTTTGATGCCAGCCCTCAGGCTCAGGCACCAGGTCTTTGGCTCTGGCGCTGGCCCTTGGGCCTAGGCATCAGGAGCAGCTTCTCCTCCCTAGTGCTGGCCATCCGGCTCAGGCACCAAGAACCCCATGGCCTAGGTGCTGGCCAGGCACCAGAAGCCACCGCCCTCTCAGTCCTGAAACACCCCCAGGATGCTCTCCTGGGACCCCTATTCATAGTCTCGGCCAGATTCAGAACCCTGGCCTCAACTGTCTTAACAGACCTTGAGAGGTTAGTACTGTGCCTTTTAAGATCCCTAGTGGTTTTTACTTATATCAGAGGGCAATCACCCACTTTTGACAATTGAAATTCATGGACAAAAGTTTATTGGCATGTTTGACACAGGAGCTGATATCTATTATTTATTCTAAATACTGGCCCCATAACAGGGCCTTGCAAGAGATTCCCTATGGCCTGCGCAGAGTGGGCACTTTCTCTTCTTCCACTATCTGGCAGAGTTCTAAGTGACTAAAGTGCATTGGCCCTGAAGGGAATGTTGCCATTTTCCAGTCTTATGTAGCCCCTATGTCCCTGAATATATGGGGTTGGGATCTACATGAGCAATGGTGGGCTCACTACACTATCTTTCCACCAGCCCCTCTCCACCCCCTAATTCAGAGGCAACACCTTTTTAATTGGGGCTGTTAAAATGTTAAAAAAAAGAAAGAGAAAAAGGAAGGAAGGAAGGAAGGAAGGACGGAAGGAAGGAAGGAAGGAAGGAAAGAAGGAAGGAAGGAAGGAAGGAAGGAAGGAAGGAAGGAAGGAAAGAAGGAAGGAAGGACGGAAGAAGAAAGAGAATTGCTTGTCATAGAGGCTGCTTATAAAATTAATTTAAGTTCATAAACCACGTCCCAAAAAAAGGGTCCCATCATGAGACTAGATGGACCCAGGACAAAGCTACCTTGAAACAAAGCTACCCTGTCTTCAGCATGAGATGGATATTAATCAATATTATTCAAGATAGTAAACAAAATTCATGATCATATGCTTAAGGATCCTATTGAGATAAGGAAACTAATGATTTTGGGCTTGAGAATTACGGTTTAGGCTATGTAACAAGATGTTCTTCTACCTGTGTTTTTTTCTAAAAATAAAATAAAACATAAAAGGGAGAAATGTTGGGTTTCTTTAAGAGATGTAAGAGATCCCTTAAAGGGATGGCTTTTACTTCTTAAAGGGATGGCCGATATCCAAATTATGGGGATATATAAGAGTTGGAAAAACAATTGAGGAGTCAGTTGAGATGGGATTGTGTGCCTGGCTGGCAGAAGTGAGTTGGAGGAGCTGAGAGTCTGGCAGGATAGAAAGTCCAAGGAGCAGAGAGAAGGGTTGGCTGAACTTGCCTAAGGGAATAGTTTGAAAGAGTCTTAAAGGGAGTTCTGGACTGCTTCTGTACCTAATACTGTCAGTTAGTCGGCCACACAGCTGAAAACTGATAGGGTTTTTTTAAGCTATCCCCCTCCCTATACGCATGACTTTTTATTTATTTGACATGTATTTGTATATTATGTATACTTTATATTCTCTCTTTATATTTTTTAGCTATTGAAGTAAAAACACTCAATCAAACTTTATTCATTTCCATTTCTAGAATTCTGACAAGAACTGGAATAGTATATTTCCAAAAATGGGAGAAATTTAGCTCGATTTACTAGGATTGAAGTGTAAAGAGAATAACAATGGAATGGTTGTGAGTGATCCAGAGAAGACAGGACAAATACCTTTCCCCGGCTGGATGCTTTTGTACTCCCAGGAGAGTTGGGAATGCGGCTGAGGTTGGAAGGCCGTGGTGTCCACACAGTGCTCCCAAAGAGATTCTGTCACTCGTGGATTTGGGACTACTGTTCTTTCTTTTCAGAATATTCAGTCTGGCTCTAATCATTGTATTCCAGATATTGAACACAGGCTTTTAATCCCATCTACCAAAATGTTTGGCGCCCATTTAAGCGCTTCTAAATTGAAATTCTGAATTAGTATTCATTGAAAACTGGTTTGACACAAAGAAAGGAACATGAATGAAGCGTCCTAAGCCTTCTCTGCATTTCCAAGTTCTATTCTTCGGGAAAGTCATTGTTGCTGGTTTCAGGAAGATTTATTCAATCCCATATGCCACCTCCAGAGGGCACAGCTGTCTCAAAAAAAGTTTTTTATTTTAGGTGCCTTCACTTTTGCCAAGATATGCTATTATCCGTAATTGTCATTCCTGAGCTCCAAACCTGAGATATTTTTCCTTGAACTATTAAGTGTTTACCTCGATATTAGGATACTGTTAGATTTAGTTATTATTTAACATGTACAATGTTTCAATAAAAATGAAAAATTAAATCCAATGTTATTTATCCCTGACCTAAACATTTCTCTGATACTCTTATTTTAGAAATTCTAGAGAGATTCAAGCATCACCCTTTGGTTTATTAAAAAAATACTTTAAAAGTTTGCTACAGCCTAACTTTGTATTCCCAATAGATTCCACTTGATAGATAGTGCCTGGTCTCTTAAAAAAGAAAAGGGGGGAGAGTGGCTGAAATGTGCTGAATCTTTCATGTAATATAATTTTGAATTTAATGTCCAACATTTTCTTGCTATTATGTTCAAAGTAAGTGCTTTGGAAGCTTTTTATTCTTGAAGCTACACAAAACATCTGGGGATTTATTTTCACAACATCAAAATTTATGGTGACTCTATTTAAAAATGCTTTTATTCATCTAAGAGGAGGGAAAGTTGACATGAATTTGCTTAGAAAAGTGTGGGGTTATTTTCTTCCAGAGTGTACATTAAACGATTCACTCTCTTCTTTGTCTCAGCCCTTGCTGCTGTGTTTTGTGTGAAATTGAATCCTGTAAGGCAAAAAATCTAAGAGCAGGAAGAACTAGGGATTCATGAAACGATTTACATATATTTCTTTCCTGTGTTTTCTTTCAGGCTTTCCCTAGCTGCTCACTTTGGACTATTTTTCTTCTCCTGTTATTTTTTCCCCCACCACACAAAGAAACTGGCAACAGGGTGTGAAAGGGACTGTTTGTAAGTATTTAAAACTGCTTAACATCTATTTACGTGAAAACACTTTTGCCAGTTTTGGAAGCTTATTACCAAGTTGGCATGGAAAAAATTTGGAAACTAATACAAGATAGGTGTTGAAAGAGTATAACTCTCATGTTTGCTTCACATAAAATGGGAAGGAGCCGAAGAGAGCAGCCACCCAGACTGTGTGTGTAAGAAACTGTGCTTAGGAAACTGTTAGATAAACATGCAGAGGAATTGAGAGGCCTTGACAACTATCCCTGAAGCCGGGTTAAGCCTTGAATGAGCCATTCAGGGCTAATGTGTACGGCCCAGAAGTATAATTAGCAAATCCACAAATTATCCCTCTTCTATTTCAATTTAAAAAAACTAAATGTTAGTTTAACGATTTATTCCTTGGCTTTGTATATTAGTCTGGTCTCCCCAGTGAGACTGGGGAAAATCTTTGATGACAGAGAACCATATCTGATATGTTTTCCAATCTGTCGCAGCAACCAGCCTAGCCTGAGACCAAAGAGGCTTTTCCCATACAGTTGTTTATCACTAGCTTAGGGAATGACTGACCAGGATTTACTCCCAGTAAGAGAATGCCACACCCCTGACATCTCAAACAAACCATTCTTGAAATTCAGTCTTTCCAACCACCGTGTCTCCATGGGGCTCATGATCACAGTCCACATTCCTCAAATGAATCAATGGATACTGTTAGGTGATTTGCAAGGCATTTGTCATGTGTATCTGGGATTTAGGGTACTGCTATTCCTCTGCATTAGAACAAAATCCGAGAGAGATCATACTGTGGAAAGAAGTCAAATGAGGGTGAAGTTACATAGAACGCTTAAAATGTCCTGACACCAAAGGTTTTAGCAGACCGAATGAAAATAAACTAGGTCTCTTTCATATATCCTGCACCTCACTCCTTGGCCTGGAAATGTTATATGTTCCATATCAGAGCTTGTGTTGTTGATTCTGGAACAAAAAACATAAGGAGCCTTGCTAGTAGTTATTGAATAAGCTGAAACCAAGGCTATCAGGCATGTACCTAGGGCTCCCTAGCTTGGAAGAAGGAGAAGTCTGGTGTCTGCAAACTTGCCGGTGAAATTGCTGTGTTCTTCTGTATTGAGCTAGCATTATAGTCATTTTCTTAGAATAAAGACAGTTTCTCAGGCTGAACAGCATAGGAAAAGTAAGATGCTATGATGAGTAGCAGGCTAAAAGCATGGAATCATTTGGTGAAGTGTATGTCAGCTCTTGCAGGTCTCATTTCTAGGTCTGTTGGCCTAGGGACACGTGTTAATTACATGGAGAGTTCAGCTGTTCTGTCTCTGATGGTTGAGTCTAGTTTGCAATCTCTATCATTGAAATCCAATTAAAAGTGCCCTCTAAGAGCTCATGTTACTTGCACGAATTTAGAAACCAATGTCTTTGTGAAATAAGTGAACCTTTGATAAAAGAAATCATAATGGATTTTTGAAAGTCCAGATGTTCTATCAGGTTTGCTGGGTATCTGGCAGAACTCTCAAGAGAATCCTGGTATGACCTCAGGACTGCTGTGCCCTCAGTGAAGGACTATGCTTAGGAGCTATACTAAAGTGTTTTTCCTTCCTGTTAACCTCATAGTCTTCTCAAACGTCCCATTTATTTAAAAGAGTTTCTGGGCTACAAAGTGAAGGAGTTAAATTGCCTGCTTTGCATATGGCCATTTTTCAGTTCAGTCTTTGGCACTGATGGTTCTTGGCATACCACCTAGAGTCACCCTCTGGGCTCAAATAGCCCTTGAACACTGCCAGGTATCCAGGTATGACCTAAACTTTCCTCCTCTGCAAAAAAAAAAAAATCTCTTCTTATTGTCATGGCAATAATTGTTGCCTGTACATCTGTGTAGGTTAGTGACTTCCTAGTCGGGGCAGTATGTAATTCTCTGTGGCCAGTGGAGTGGAACGCATTATTGATGTCCAATAAATGTTCAAACAAAAGCATTTCACCTTCCCTTGGTTATATTCCATGATTTTCAGTCCACTGTGGTCATGAGCTGACTTCATATCATCGGAGCTAACAAGCCACACATATCGTGGTGTTGAATCTCAGTGGCCTCCTGGTGGCACTAGAAGGACACTTTTCCTCACCAGGAGGCTTCACATTTGGCAGATAAAAATGACACGCAGCCCCCTCTGCCAGCCTCTCTACATCCTTACCAAGTCTACCTGATTAGCTTGGCCGTGGTGTGGGTGGGTTCCTACGATGGATCTTCAGTCTTACAAAGTAGTTCGGGGCTCAATGCATAATCTGGTGTTGGTTAGTTCCCGAAGTGAAACTTCTCAAATACTAGTGTTTCATGTGACTTGATCCAAGAAAGAATGATTTTTGATTCTTTGATCTTAGACAAATGGGTCAAATGGGTTTTGGTTTTTCATTGTTTCTTATTTTTCTCAGATATTTTCTTTCTCAAATCAAAGTCATGTTGCAGGGGAGGGCGTGGTGTGACCATTGGAATTTTGTCATAATGCCAGTAACAAGCTGGTAGAATTATAAGTATAGCACAGTGAGTCTTAGCCTGTTAGAGCAAAAATTTGCTACCGTTAGGTGCACTGTTTTTGCATGGTCTAGAGATTTTTAAGGTGTCTCATTTTATTTTAAAAATCATTCTTAGTTTGCTAGGAAGAGAAAACAGAAGCCCTGGACATTTTTAATTTAGTCAGGATTCCCCCTTGGTGGGTTGTCTTGATGGTCCAACCTCTCCAGTTCTCTAATAATGTTACTTGGAGAATTAATGTCAATCCTCAAAGGCCAAACAATTGCAAGGAAGAGGGGCAGCGGCAATAACAGTGAGCTGAATTCTCTAAATTATTCGCAGAATGGCAGCAAAGACAAAGAACTTTTTTGCTTCTTTGTACAAGCTGCCTTTTACCTTTTTCCCTTTCAGACCTTTTTTCTTCCCTTTTTTGGGCTTCCTTGCAGTGTCCGCAGTGATGAATGGGCTATTTTAACTACTGCTTCATATTAATAAATAAAATGATGCGACTTTTACTTCTCTACTGTTTGGGAAGTAGAGAATTTAAAGTAGCTTTTGGAAGGTTTTAAGAATCATAGTAATTTTGATCTTTTCTTTCCTCACCCATAACTTGTATTTTTCTCTTAGCCAATCTATTTCGCCTGCTATTGCTGTTTTTTTAAAAAGATAATTGAAAGTTGTTCTACAAATAATGCTTTAAAAAATCATGTTTCTCAGTGAAAAACAAGCCTGAAATGAAAGTCAACTTAAATCATAGCACAACAGGCTCACAAAATGAAGCTGACATGCGGGAAGGAGAAAGGAGAGACGTTAATGGTCCCAAGTAATCAGCTTGGGCCATTTCAGTGCTAAATGACGGGATCAAGAAGAAAAAATTTTGAAATTGATTTTTAAGACTGTCTGGAAAAGGAGACTGAAATGAATATTAAGTGATTTCTTTGGGGCTGTCAGAAATAATAATATGAGGGGAGACAAGCCAAGTCTTGCCGCTGATGGTAGTAGAATTTAGAGTCGGTGCAGACCGGAGACAAAGTTCCGGGCTCTAATTTTTAGGAAATGAACAGAAAGGAAAAGAGGCAGCAAAGGAAGCTAATATGAGCAGCTAAGAGAGGGAAAGGGGAGAAGGCAAGTGAAGAGAGTCAGGAAGAGGACCTGTGCTAGACACTGACAGCCTTATTCTTGGGACAAATGCCACACCAGGTGTCTGGCAGCGAGATGGATATGGCCAGACATATTCTCTCCTGCCTCCATCTCCCCACCACTAGTAGTCCTATACATTTATCAGTTGACTGCTTGGAGTGGGGCTCCAAGGCTGGCTGTTGAACAAGTCTATATGGCAGGAGAACTGAATTCATGTCTTTGGACTCATCAGGGAGTCAGCAGAGTCAACGATTAATTAATACTGAGGTGTATTATGAGGTGTTCTCTGGGATTTGGAATCAGTTTCCTTAAATGAGCCAAGTCAGTTACAATGAATCCATAGACACCCAGGTTTCAAAAAAGTTATGGCAGGGTTTGAAAACAGGCAGAAAAATATAAAAAAATATGTATGAAAATGGAAAAGAATATCTGCCTTTACTTTTTTTTTTTTGGGGGTGTACAGGGGCTAGGGATGGCGCCTGGGACATGCAAGCAGTCTAACTCCTGACCCTCTTCCCTAGACTCACCTACACCAGACTGTGCTTTTCAGGACACAAATGCTAACTATTTCCCCATTGTTTTATTTTGCTTTTTAGTTATTTTATCAAATCACTGTGTGATGGACAATTATAATGCTGTTCATGATTGGGTTTTAGTCATACAGTGTTTCAACACCAACCCTCCACCAGTGCACATTTCCCAAAACACCAATGTGCCTTGTTACCCCCCCAACCCCCCACCGAACCTGTCTCTGTAGTAGGCACTTTTCTTCTCTCTCCCCACCCCCACTTTGGTGCATTGTGGTTTGCAATAAATACACCAAAGGGTTAATATGTATATTCCTTTACCTACTTTCAATACTTTGTTCTAGTCTAGCATTAGTCAGAAGGAAAAGGACAGATATAAAATGACTGAATTCACTTGTGGTATATAAAAATAATAGTATGAAACTAGTATCCAAGGCCAGGCAAAACAGGGGCTGAGAGGACTTGTCAATGGTTAGAATCTATGCAAGTGTGTAGGGGGCAGAAGGTAGGTAAGAGAGAAACTTAGCCCTTTTCACGGGTATCTTTAGAGCTATGGAAGTGGATGGAAAGTGTTGTCCTTATCTTTTGGGACCACTCTTATGACTTCCTCTGTGAACACTGGACTCTTTTTCCTTGTCTTAGGGGTGCCTCCCTGGCTTTCCCCAGATCTATAATGCGAGAAGTTTTGTGACTCGGTTCAAACTGATGGTTTCAACTGGCTATAATGGTGCCTTCTAAAGGAATTCTACTTCTTTTTTTTTTTGTTTCTGTGCCACATCCAGTGGTACTCAAGGATCACTCCTCGTGGGGCTTAGCGGACCACGTGGGGTGGTGGGGTTAGAACCTGTGTTATCCACGTGCAAGGCAACTGCCCTAATCACTGTACTATCGCTCTGACCCCTCCTAGAGGAATTGCAGCTGTTCCCAGAGATGTATTTTATTGTCACAACAAGACAACCTACTACACAGAGGTCAGGACTCTTGCTAATAGTCCTACAGTGTACAGGACAGTCACCATAGGAAGACTTATCTGGTCCCAAATGTCATCAATAGGAAAGGTGAGAAAGCTTGATGTAAGCTAACTGCACTTTCCAGGCCCCACTTATCAGAGCTCATTCTGCTAAAGACCATCGGGTTATTGCTGTTTGCTAACCTCTAGATTTTGAGGTTTTTGTGTTTGTTTGTTTGTTTCTATTCTGTCAACTCCCAAAGAGCATATCTGCTGAGCCAATCTCTTCCTGTTTGAATTAGTCAGAATGATTTTCTGTTGCATGTAGTCAAAGAACTTCTGAGGTGGAATAATGGACAGTTAGTTAACAAATGTGCCTCATAAGACCTGTCTGGTTACCAAGTGGCTTCCTGGAAGTGGGGAGTCCTATTAGATCAAGCAGAAGCAATAGAACAGAGAATGCCACAAGTGAAGGTTTCCCATTTAGAACTAGCCCTGTAGTAGCAGTCCTCAGACAACTTGAGAAATCTCCTCAAGAAAGCAAATAAAGGTCTCCTAGTCATAGGCTCTCAGTGGCCACAGATCAAATACAACTGAGGGCAGGAGCGGGAGACAGACAAATTTCAATAATGCTTTAAACTTTGCCTTTACTTCTTGGTTGCTATGTACAATATCAAAATCCAGGACTGCAGATTAATACTTTATTTTCTTTAAAAACTCATCAAGGTGCAGAAAGTACAGTGGGTAGGGTATTTGCCTTGCACTCCACCAAATCAGGATCCATCCCTGGCACACCATCTGGTCCTGTGAATGATGCCAGGAGTAATCCCTGAGCACAGAGTCAGGAGTAAGCCCAGGGTGCAGCTGGGAGTGGCCCCCAAATAAACAAAAATCTCATTTTCAGCTTATATAATGAAAGCATTAAAATAATGAAAGCATAGATGACTGTCCCTTCCTGATAGACACAGACGCTTTCCCTAAAGAGTTTTCAACTCAGTACTCATGCTAAGAAGGAATCGCACTCCTTAAATTTAAGAAAATTTTCTTAAATGAACAATCCAGTAAAAGCCACTTGATTACTCAGGCTGGAACAGGTGAATGTGGGTGGGTGCTTAAAATTTGATAGCTGGTGGAGACCTGT
Source organism: Cryptotis parvus (assembly GCA_021461705.1). Lineage (NCBI taxonomy): Eukaryota > Metazoa > Chordata > Mammalia > Eulipotyphla > Soricidae > Cryptotis > Cryptotis parvus. Next base: position 380,118 of record JAJIBD010021543.1, read on the forward strand.
AGGGTCTGTCTCATAAAAGGCAGTATTCTGCTAGGAGTTTCTTTTTTGCTCTGAGTGCATGGATTGGAATATGTTAAACTTTTTTAGTGAACAAAATCATAAAACAGAAATCTGTGAGTACCAAATAGAGGATGCGTGTCGGAGATCTCAGGAGGTTCATTGCACTTCTCGGAGAGGTTTTTTTTTAAAAAGATGCCAGCAAAATGCCATGGCATTTTTATTTTTGTCTCCCATAAATTGCTCTGGAAACTTAAACAAATTAAACATCCTGTTTTGTGTTTCAGGGGCTCATTGGGGAAACTCAGTTTCTAGTTTGATGTTTCAGGTGGGAAGTGAAATATGTGTGTAATCACCTTTTTGAAATGGTTATACATGTGCTGGGCAGAGAGTGGGTAGGCAGGTGCTTTCTGTACCACCTGGACTAGCAAGCACTTGTGTTTATTATCGAGAGAAGAAAACAAAAGGAAGTTTAGGGGAGGTATGTGCTCTGCATGGGCTTGTGTTTTATTGTGCTCTACAGTGAGAAATCATTCCTATTGTTTATATGCTTTAGGAATTCATCTTTGGGCATATAGAATGATTACAATGAAAATCCATTGCTGAAATAATTGGAAACAAATTTAACGGAGATCTTAATAAAGATCTTTAACACTTTCGTCATTCAAACAGAAACCAAGGGGTCAGAAATGAGCAGCTGAGACTTTGACCTTGTCTTTGAAAATTCACTTAGTTAAAGGAAACAGCTTCGAGACACACCCTTAACCTTTCCAGCTTCTTTGCAGTGGAAAGGCTGCTTCTCTTTTAATACCTTCCCCTCAGGTTGTGAGGCCCTGGGTTCAATCTCCAGGGCTGCAAGAATCAAACAAAAACCCCTTCGGGCAGGAAAGAATGGACCAGTCCTGAAGGCACGTGCCCCCTGGGACTAAGTGGCTAATTTCAGTGCTTCTCCGCTTCAGTGGGGGCCTCCTGGATGCTGGGAACTGTCTGGCTTGGTTACTCAGAAACACCTTACCTCCTCCCATCGCTTTCCTGCAGCAGTTTGAACTCTCAGTTGGAATATTACCTTTAAAGGCCAAACAGAACCCAAATGAATGGATGATTGTGAGCACCTTTCAAATGTCACTTTTGAAAAAAAATCTATGAAGCTCAGGTCCTTGGGGAAGAAACTAAAATGAACTGTCACTGCACCGTCCCTTTGCGTAGATATTGGCTGTCTCCCTGTCTGTCTGGCTTTCCCTTGTTTCCCTAGCTGCCTTCCTCTCCTGCACACCTGAGCTCTGAAAACTCTGGTCTGGGTGTATGCCCGGGAGGCTGAACTATGGAAGAAGTGTCATCTGCAGAGGTGTTTTCATGCAGAATGTCATTGTTTAACTTCAGGGTCCTGTTATTCTTATGTGAATGAAATGTCAGAAATGAATTTCACCATGTAATTTCACAGGCATTGACGGGCCTTTGCCATCTGTCATCACAGTAGTTTTACCTTTGGTTTCCTGCCATGTTCGGGGTTTGACCTATTCCTTTGAGTGTGTTAATTTTACCTTTCTGGAATGTTGGATAGAGGAGGCCATTGCTAGGTGTGACTTTTGTAACTTGGCAGCATGCAGGGATTTCGTCTAAGGGCTTGGCTTTGATTTTAGGGAGTGAGTCCTGTCATGAGGACAGCTGATTTGTGATTAATCCTTCTCAAAGAAAGGGCTGATTTCTATTTGCTGGAAGAGGTATTTGGAGGTGGTGGTGGTGTGTGTGGGGGAGGCTAGGGGGGTGAGTTGCATTAGAAAGAGAAAGAAGAAAGGTAATATACTTTTAAAAAAAGAAGAAAAGAACCCCAGTTTAATTGGGAGAGAAGGGGAACTGAAATTTTTCATTCCCTACACGGGGAAGATTTTGAAAAATCCTACCACTCTGAAGTCAGAAGATGGATTTTATAAAGTACAAGCAGTCTGGTTTTGAACTGAATGTTAAAGCTGTGCTGTCAGAGTTGACAAGTTCCTGAATTCAATTTTCAAACTGAATCTTAGAAAACGGAGGAGACACTGTGTCTCCTAGTAGCTTATCAAAAGAAATGTGGTGGCAGGCTTCCTCAGCCTCCCTCGGGTGGACCTGGTGGAGGGAGGGAGGTGGGTGAACCCCATGAAGTGATGTACGTGCCCTCTGTAGATGAGGCTCTTTGGACAAGAGCTACAGCAACTCAGGTTTGCTGAGCCTGGAACATCAGGACAGGTGGCTCCTCTGCCCTTTTTCTGCAAAACTAGGGAAAGTTTCAGTTTTTTTTTAAAGTAAACCAGGTTTTATTAAGGAGGGTTTAGGAAAGGGAAGGAGGAGGGAAAGAAAGAAAAAGAGAGAGTACACATCTCAAGAGGGGGAGATGCGGGCAACACACGTGCTCAGGCACCACGTGTGCTCGGCCACATGGGCTCAGGCGGCAAGTGTGTCCATGCAGCGTGTGCGCCGGGAAAGTTTCATTTTTGAGAGAAGCTTCAAGTACCAGTAATCTTGGGCTAGGACTTCCTGTGTGTGTGTGTGTGTGTGTGTGTGTGTGTGTGTGTGTGTGTGTGTGTGTGTGTGTGTGTGTAAGGGAGGGATGCCGCCCTGGAGTCCTGGTGTGTGTGTGTGTGTGTGTGTGTGTGTGTGTGTGTGTGGGGGTGTAAGGGAAGGGATGCTGCCCTGGAGTCCTGGGTTGTGTGTGTGTGTGTGTGTGTGTGTGTGTGTGTGTGTAAGGGAGGGATGCCGCCCTGAGTCATCCAACAATAGGTATTAGCATTCCAATTGTTGTTTTGCAAGAGTGGGGTTACTTCCATTGAATTCTGATTCCAGTCACCCCAAGCCCTTTCATATTTCTTTTGGGATAAAACCCAGCTAGTTATGGCTCTTGACTGCTCAGACTCTTCCTGATGTGTGCAGATGAGAATTGGTTGTCCTAAAATGAATATTTTTCAATTACTATATTAATATATGCAAATATTAACCGATTAGAGCAAAATTCATACTTTAGAGCCAATTTAAATTTCTAACAACTCATAAGTTAGGTAAAAGCATTACCACAGTTCAGACAGACCGAGGGAGTGAGGATTAGGATGTTTATTAGTTATCTCCCAGGAGTGAGTATAAGAGTCAGACTTAGAGAAGGTTCTGTTTAACTCTTAATCTTCTTCTCTTAAAATTATACCATAAAACCACCTCCAAAGTGATGACAGTGATGAGCTCAGTGGTAGAATTTCTCCTACAGACTTTTTCAAAAGTAAATAAATATCATGACCTTTTGAATACTCTTCGGATTCTGTGATTCTATTAAGTCTTAAATTTTCACAGACTTTTATTTTGTATGCATTTGGTCTTTGGAAATTCAGATTTATTGGGTTTTATCTTTTATTTTTATTCCTGTAACTGTAATAAAACCTTATTAAATTGAAATCTTATTACCTGGAACTCTCAATTAGCCAGATGTTTGCTTTGTTCTGCTGTACTCTGCTTTTGGAAGGAAGAAGAAAGCTACATAAAAATAAACCCATCAGAATTTCTTTTAAAGGCTACATATGTCTTATGGTCCTATGCCTTTTAAATGTATGCCTAATATCTTACTATACTTAGTCAAATAAAACTATATCTCTAAGATATTGAAATACTTAACTGTCATAAAATTCTACTAAAAATGTTAAGGAGGTGATACTGTAATAATAAAAAATGATTTCAACAGAATCCTTGCACAATTTTTTAAAATTAAGTTTTTTAAGAGTGTTAACATTTACTCTTTGGTTTTCCTTATTTACATACTATATGTGGGTGAAATAATACACCATTTTATTTCTCTGTTTAATTTCACTCAACATAGTGAACAGTATACTGTTCTATTGTCCATCCATAGTGTAGAGAATATACATATTTTCTATATCTATATTTCTATCACACTGTTATCTAATAACTTTTTACACAGTTTACCTTTGAGCAGAAAGCTAGCCAACCAAGAAGTTTCTGTGGGAAGGGTTAGAAACCATTATCGAAAATTGTGAGGTTCGTCTGCTCGTATTCCAATGACTCAGTGAGATGATCCAGGCAACTGCAATGGAGACTGAGATGTGTAGCTCAGCTCTTGTGCACAAGAAGAAAAGGAAATGAAGTTTGGTATTTACCTATCACTGACTCTGTCACAGCAGTGAGAAAACCCCTGAGATTTTATGGTCCTTCTGAAACAGCAAACCCTCAGATGATCATTCAGATCAGTGGTTTCCCAAATGTGGCTAATTAAAAAATATCTCTGAAAGTTCACGTAGACACACAAAGCATTAGAATCAGGGTGGGAGGAGAAGAGAGAAAGAATCTGCATTTTTCAGATGTTTTTCTGGGGATTTTGATGCTGCCATTCTGGCACCAATATTGTGATGGGAATCACTGATCCAGTAAGGCAAGAATATAAATGAATTCATTTCAGGTAGTTGGCTTAAAATGACTAAGAGGAGGTTTGCTCTTTAAACCATGTTCTCCTATGCGTACATATCTTGCTTGCTTGTCTCTGTGTCTCTTTGCTTGCTTGCTTCTGTTCTGGAAAAGCCCGTGCTCTTTCTTGAACACCATATCTCACTCTCTTTCTCCTCACATCTTTCTAAATAAATTTCAATAAAAATTACCTGGCTTGAAAAGAAAAGGACTAAAAGGAAAAAGAGTGACTAGCAGTAACATTATAAATATTAGTAAGTTGTCATCATTAGTTACTTAGATCATAAATTAGTTAGCATTGATACCAAGTAGGACTTCAAAAATAATCTCTGGTCAGTGTTTTGAAAGTCCATGCAGTGCCACCAGAAAAACTGTTTTGTCTCCCAGTGAGATAAGCCATATGAAAGCGAGCCATCTTGAGTATTCTGGACACGAACTACCTTTATTTATTATGATTATTATTAAACATTCTCCGTGTCTCATTTCAGCCTTCTCTGCTTTCCAAGCAAGCACAATTATTAACACCTAGTTACCTAAACCACCCCATTAGACAGGAAAGCAATGGCAGTAATAAAACTGTTTTCTAGAGCAAGCAATCATTAGGATTTAGAAATAAATTCAGTGTTTCCTGTTTTAGTCTTTAGCATATGGACTTGCCAGTTTGTTTTTAATCCGTGCATGCTTCAGAGGAAATATTTCTTCTCCATGTACAATTTTAATGGTGTGTGGCTTTTGAGGGATAAAGGAACCTCTTATAAACAATAAAATTTGCAGTGGTGAAATTGGTCTCATCAGTTTTGCAGGGCCATTCCACAGTGACTCTTCCCAAGTGAGTCTGAGAGATCACAGGGTGATATTTCAGCTTCACTCATTTGTGTTGCTTTCATGTTGGATTTATGAAAGCCAGCAGAAATTTATCACCCTTCTCCATTATTCTAAAACAATAATTTTCTAGTCTCTTGGTTGCTTGTGAGCATTTCTGATAAAATGTGTGACTCTCTGAACCTTTACAATATGGATTTGTCTAAGATACTAGGTTGCATATTGCTGGGATCCAAGGAAGGATGAGAAACTTGGGGCTGCTGCCCTTCTGTCCAGGGGTCTGTGTTGCCAAGCATGCCTCTGAGATCTTTGATCATATGACCATTACAATTATTCTGTGTTGCTTACTACTAATTCCTACCTTTGTCAGCCTCGCATCTTTTCCTGATGCCTGCACATACCACATACCTCAAAACATTTCATTCTGGGCTATGAATGTTAGATTTCTATTACAGAATAAACACCTGAACATTATTCATCTTTTGGGTCTTCTAGTGCTGTAACCATCTTGAACATTTGGCAAATAAACGCCTTAAACAAGCTGAGGATTATGTTGTACTCGGAAAACCCAACCATGAACTGTTGAGACCATCATAATCATTTGTTACTTTGGAGTTTCTTATTATATTTACATGGATTGCTTTAAAATAGAGTTTTGTAGAACTTATAGAATAATATGCTAATATGACTAAGATAATATAGTAGGCATAGTTCATATTTGACCTCAGAATGCTCTTTTTATTAAAAATAATAATAAAACAGGGTTTTTAGAACACATTTTAGCATATATTGACTAGAAGTGTTATTTTGTATCCTTTGTCCCCATCCTCTTCCCTGTGTGGTGGTTCTTGCTTTGTCCAAGGTCATACATGTGACTGTGGTGCTCCAGGAAGGTCATACATTTGATTGTGGTGGACACATTTGGTTGTGGTGGACTTGTGGCATTGGGGATGGCAATGGCAGTGCTTGATTAATGGCAGTCCAATATTGGGCGCTGTGCTGGAGGTCAGATTCTTATCCTCATGGTAAGGGAAAGTTTCTACCACTGAGTCACACATCAGAGTGGATTCTATTTTCCATTTTTATAGTTGCTCCCTTTATTATCAAAAATTGCAGTCATCTGTATTTTTCCCTAATTATCATTGATTACTATAAATAAAAAATAGGGGTTCTGATTAGTACTTCTAGAAATAATTTTTTATATATGTGGGTTTTTAAACTTTCAGAACTAACAAAGTTGGCTGTTTGTTTTAGCTAAAAGGTATGTGTGTGGCTTATCTTTCTAACCTAGTGATCCAAAAGAAACATAAGAAAAATGAATACAGACAGTTAAGACTCATTTCTTTATCAAAAATCTTTGCAGAGATATACAAAGGTCTTACCTTTCCTGAAGGTCACTCTCCATTCATCCTGTTTATGTATGCTAATCTACACTAATGTAAGCTTTATTTAATGACATGCCGAACTTAAAGTCAATGATAAAATGTTTTTAAGTGGAGACACTATTGATCTGTTCCACACCTTTTTTTCTATATACATAGATTGGGAAACTCAAGTCACTGTGTGTTTAGATTTCTCTCCTTTAATGAGGTTTATTATCATCAGCGATCATTTGTCAGGACAGCAGATGAGATTGAATTTCTCAGCAAGGTAAAAATATCTTTTAAGTTGAAGTTAAACCTATGATTTTTATGAACATTGGGGCAGCTAATTAAGCAATTAGTAACAGGCAGGAGTTTCCAAATGCCAAGTGTATAATTATGAAATAAACAAGAGGTAGTTTTTCCAATAAATGTCTGTACTGTGACCTATTACCTCTCAATTGGCCCCAAACAAAGCCTTCTGGTAAAGAATAGCAAATTAGAATGGATTTCCAGTGCTGATAGCAAGAAATCTTACATTCTGTACTGTAACAAGTACACAAAGTGAGGGTAAGTTTGAACTTGGTAAACGTATAGGTAAGTGTTCATTTCAAACCATGTTTTGTAAAGAAATTCCATTTTGTTCCCTTTTATTGTTTAGTAGTTTTTCTCTTCAGACACTTTTAACTTGTCCACCAACTTCTTTTTCTGTAATTTTAGAATCCAAGAGTTATTTTTTCAAGTGGTAAGGTGAATGGAAGTAGGAACAGGTGGCTGCCGAACAGTCAGAGACTCTCCATTGAATGTAAACCCCTCCAACTCCCCACGGTAATCGCCACTGACTGTTCTTTCAGATTATTAAAAATTATGGAGTTATAAATTATGGAGAGATAGCACAGCGGGTAGGGCGTTTGCCTTGCACGCGGCCGCCCTGGGTTCGATTCCCCAGCATCCCATATGGTCCCCTGAGCGCCGCCAGGAGTAAATCCTGAGTGTAGAGCCAGGAGTAACCCCTGAGCATTGCCGGGTGTGACCCAAAAAAGCAAAAAAAAAAATTATGAAGTTAAACAATTGTTTTACTGGAAAGAACCCATGCTCTAAATAACAAGGATAACTTTTGACTTCTATTTCACACCTCCTCTACTGTCATTTCTAAATCCATGCGCCTTGTCTCCGACTCCAAGCCACATAGCAAAATGGGAAGAATACTAACTACTGGGTCTGAATTCCCAGCTAATGGACCAAATGGAAAACTACTTCAAGGATTGCAGGGGGTGCACTGGGAGAGGAAACAATTAAATAAGGTTTGGGATCTTATCCACTTCTTATCACCATTCAGATATTTCAGCTTACCTCTTAAATGCCTTAATATAGCTTGTCCTTTGTTCAAAAGCTTTTAAATGACTCATGCTATTGCAGCCCAGATTGGACAGTGCATCTGACTTCTACAGAGAGCTCATGGACAGGCCCCTTTTCAACTCCTTTAAGCGGGGGTCTCTACCTGTGGATCCCCAGCTAAAGAGGGAAATGATAGGGACACAAGTGGGGAATAGGCAGTTTGAGATAAGGAATATAACCCTAGGAAATGGAATTACAGGCAAGAAATGTTACAAGGGTAAACTCAGGATGTTCCTGGGGCCTGAGTAAACGAGATAATCAGACAGCAAGGAAACATTTTAACATTCTAGCCCCTGTTTTATAGTCTCACCTACAGTCAGCTGGAGGAAAATGTTCACTTCTCACTTTTGTTAAAAATGTATAAAAGTGAGTGTTTTTCCTTTCTTTGGAATAATGCTTAGGGAGACTTTTCCCATAATCTGGGGGGCTTCTGTGCCTTCTTTTCCCTTTTAATAAATAAAATATATTTTTTAAAAAATTTTATCCACATATATGCTTGCATAAAATAGAGAAACCTAAAAAGTAATGGTTCAAGTAAGATATATCTCATTTCTCTCTCATGAAGAAAGGTCTCAGGCAGGTAATACAAGAAGCTCTAACACTTCTATTCTACACACCTGGACTTCTTTTTTTTTTAAGTATTTTATTATACCACCGTGAGATATACAAATAAAAGATATACAATTAAAAAGTTCATGTTTGGGTTTTGGTCATACAGTGTTTCAGCACCCGTCCCTCCACCAGTGCCCATCTCCCACCACCAACATCCCCGGTTCCCTCCCCCTTCCCCAGCCCTGCTCCATGGCAGGTTCTTTATTTCTTTCCCTTTCTCTCTCTTTCTCTTTTCCTTCCCTTCCAGACTATGGATTACAGAACATACATTAAAAAGGTTGTCATGTGTATCCTTTTGCCTCTATTTAATGCTCAGTTCTAGGTTGGCATTAGTACCCTCGACTATTATTAGCCCCCTGTTCCATTTTCTGTCTTACCTAAACTCCTGAATCCCACACGTTTGTGATAATCTCCACCTTTGACAAGACCTCCTGATATATGTTTCACTTGACCTTGGATATTGGTATCATAATATGTACATATATATTTATGCCATGCAAATAAATGCAGTCATTCTGTATCTGTCTCTCTCCTTCTGGCTAATTTCGCTCAACATAATCTTCTCCATGTCCATCCATTTATAGGCAAATTTTATAACTTCATTTTTCCTAACAGCTGCATAGTATTCCATTGTGTAGATGTACCAAAGCTTCTTTATCCAGTCATCGATTTTCGGGCACTCTGGTTGCTTCCAGATTCTGGCTATTGTGAATAATGCTGATATGAACATAAAAGTAGGGATGGTGTTTCCGCTGCGTATTTTTGGTTTCCCAGAGTAGATTCCCAGGAGTGGTATGGCTGGGTCAAATGGGAGTTCAATTTCTAGTCTTTGGAGGAAAGTCCATATTGTTTTCCAGAAAGGCTGTACCAGCCGGCATTCCCACCAACAATGGATGAGTGTCCCCTTTTCCCCACATCCACGCCAGCACTTGTTGTTCTTGCTCTTTTGAATATGTGCCAGTCTCTGTGGTGTAAAGTGGTATCTCATTGTTGTTTTGATTTGCATCTCTCTGATGATTAGTGTTGATGAGCATTTTTTCATATGTTTTTTGGCCATTCGAATTTCTTCCTTGCTGAAGTTTCTGTTCATTTCTTGTCCCCATTTTTTGATGGGGTTGGTTCTTTTCTTCTTGTAAAGTTCTACCAGTGCCTGATATATCCTGGATATTAACCCCTTATCAGATGGGTATTGGGTGAATATTCTTTCCCATTCTGTGGACTGCTTTTGTATCTTAGTCACTGTTTCTTTTGAGGTGCAGAAGCTTTTCAGTTTCATGTAGTCCCATATGTTTATCTTTTCTTCTAGTTGCTTTGTTAGTGATGTTTCACCTTTGAAGATGCCTTTAGCTTCAATGTCGTGGAGGGTTTTTCCTATATTTTCTTCAATGTACTTTATGGATTCAAGTCTGATATTGAGATCTTTAGTCCATTTTGATCTGATTTTTGTGCATGGTGTTAGACACAGGTCCAAATTCATTTTTTTACATGTTGCTGCCCAGTTTTCCCAACACCACTTGTTGAAGAGGCTTTCCTTACTCCATTTTAGACTCATTGCACCTTTATCAAAGATTAAATGATCATGTGTTTGAGGTTGGGTGTCAGGATACTCTATTCTATTCCATAGGTCCACAGGTCTGTTTTTATTCCAATACCATGCTGTTTTAATTACTACTGCCTTGTAGTACAGTTTGAAGTTGGGAAAGGTGATGCCTCCCATCTTCTTTTTCCCAAGGATTGCTTTAGCTATCCTTGGGGGGTTTATTGTTACATACAAATTTCAGGAGCGTTTGGTCAATTTCTTTGAAGAATGTCATCGGTATCCTTATAGGGACTGCATTGAATCTGTACAGAGCTCTAGGGAGTATTACCATTTTGACAATGTTGATTCTCCCCATCCATGAACAGGGAATGTGTTTCCATTTTCTTGTGTCCTCTTTTATCTCTTGGAGCAGTGTCTTGTAGTTTTCTTTGTACAGGTCCTTTACATACTTGGGTAAGTTGATTCCTAGGTATTTGATTTTCTGTGGCACAATTGTGAATGGAATTGTTTCCCTTAATATCCCTTTCTTCTGTTTCGCCTATTTGTATATAGGAAAGCCACTGACTTTTGGGTGTTGATTTTGTATCCTGCCACTCTACTATATGCATCTATTGTTTCTAGGAGTTTTTTGGTAGAGAGTTTAGGGTTCTCTAGGTATAATATCATGTCATCTGCAAATAATGATAGCTTGACTTCTTCCTTGCCTATCTGGATGCCCTTGATGTCCTTTTTCTTCTCTGATTGCTATGGCAAGTACTTCCAGTACTATATTGAATAAAAGAGGTGAGAGGGGGCAACCTTGTCTTGTCCCTGATCTCAGGGGGAAGGCTTTCAACTTTTCCCCATTTAGAATGATGCTTGCTGTGGGCTTTTGGTAGATGGCTGTAACTATCTTGAGGAAAGTCCCTTCAATTCCCATTTTCTGGAGCGTTTTAATCATGAACGGCACACCTGGACTCTTGTCAGCTTTCTGACCCCGGGTGTCCTCGTCTCATGTCCAGAATAGCTGCTGGAGTTCTGAAGTCACATCGGAAATCCAGAAAGTGAGTCTGTATATATGGAAGAGAAAGATAGGCTTCTTTCTCATCATCCAAAATATAGTGTTGTGACCATCGTAGCTTCTGGAGGAGCAGAGATGTTGAGAGATGTGTTCTCTTTGAACTGTAGATGGAAATATGGGACTATAGCTTTCTGGCCAAGTGAATAGCAAGTACTCATTCATTCAATAGCTATTTTTTGAGTACTTATGTGCCAAAACAACGGCACACAGTAATGGAATGATTTCTGTATAAGATCAACATGCTGGAGGGTTCTTTTTGACCTGCAGTTGACTGTCTTCTTGAAGTATTTTGTGTGTGTGTGTGTGTGTGTGTGTGTGTGTGTTGGAGAGCGTAGGGGGGTCAGGATTCTCTTCACCCCAATACTGGCCCTCATTATGACTCTTACAAATTGTAGTGCGCCTACAAGACTCTGCTTCTAAATACAGTCACTTGGGCATCAGGATTTCCACATAGAATTTTGGGTGGGCATACTCAGATATCCAATCCCTAGCAAACTCCACAGTTTTCCAAACCACAATTTTCTCATATGAAGAATGGGGGAACTCCATCAACTTTCTCAAAGGGCTGTCAAGAGAAAGGAAGTTTATAACATACTTCTCATGTCTGACATACAAGAAGGATACCAGCCCAGACAGCAGAAGGCCAAGACGTTCAGGCATTTCAGTGGGAAGGTTTTAAGATGCATGAGGAGGAACAACACAGAGAAGTCTGAGGATGCAAGCCAGGTTGATGACATAGAGAATGATGTCAATTGACAGAAATAGGAGAGTCTGGGAAGGAGCCAGCTTCAGGCGAGAGATTGATGAATTGGATTTCAGGTGTGTCGCAGTCGGTAAGGTGGCTGGATGTGCAAGTGGAAATTTCCAACCGACAGTTGGGGCTTATTTACAAGAGAGAATATATGGTTGCTAATGACAGCTCCTGGGGAACACAAAATTGGTGGAGTCTGAAATCCAAGAGGAAAGAAACAGAATTCAGATGAATCTGCACAGACCCAATGAACTGGAAGCCTTTGTGTTTACAGGGGGAATTTAGTGTTACAGAGTTTTTGGCTGAACAAATGGATAGTTTGAAGCATCCAGGACCAGGAAAGAGCTGATTTCTGGATGGTTCCATAAATTCTCTCCCTTCTTTTGCTTGTTGTGGACATAAGAAGTAGCTCAGATCAAAATCCAAATACCCTCAATAAGAAATGTACCTCTGGAACATTTGAGTTGTGGATTTCATGAGAGAAGGGGCTTTCTCAGTAGTAGCACAAAATAGCTGGAAAAGTTCTGAACTAGAAGATTGCTTCTAAACACTGCAATGTCTTGGTCAGACTGAAAAGCTCTAAGTACTCAGTATCCAATTAAAAGGGAATTATTTTCCCATTCCACAGCTAAGGAAAGGATCAACAAAGAGACAGAATGACTGTTGTAAAACCTGTCGTATGGAACACCACAGACAAGGGAATGGGCTTTAGAAGGCTCTCCTTTCAAGATGCCTAGCTATTTTCTTCTTCATGCATTTTGTCAGTTTCTCAAAGCAATGAGTCAGTGGAAGTCAACCTTGCATAGACTCACGGTGGTAAATAAAAAGTCATCCACCTTGATCCAGTTGCAAGCAATGGAACAGAGCCAGTATTTTGAATTTATTGTTTGTTCTATTCCCCCTTTCATTTTCCATCTTTTGTGCTCTACCCACAATCCTTCATCCTTCTCCAAACTAAAGTAAAACACTATTTTTCTCACTTAAGTTTGTACCCTCTTATTCTATAACATCGAAATCATTCTTAGCTGTTTTTATGGGTTTTTATGTTGTTGTTTTGCTTTTATTATCTGAGCCATTTGGACTTAAAAAAATTTCTTTCTGGAGATTTCTTCTTATTTTGACACTATTTCATTAATCTGGGGGTCTCACTCTCCTGTTTGCCATAATCCTGGCATTCATGGCTTTCTTTAGGGAGTCGCTGACTGCTTTCCAGTTCAATTCTGACTTTCTTTTTATCTTCTTGTACATTCACCACAGGGGGATTACACTCAGTCTTAATATACTAATGACTCCTGAGTATTTTCTCTGTCCGGTTCTCTTCCTAAGCTTCAAACTTACAGTCCCACCTGGACAGATTTAGTCAGATGTGTCTTGATACCTCAGGATTGGGTGCCGGAGAGATAGTACAGTGGGTCCGTAATTTGTCTTCCATGCACCAGACACCCCACCCCGTATGGTTCCCCCAAACACTGCCAGGAATGATTCTGAGTGTAAAGCCAGGAGTAAGCTGGGTGTGCTCCCAACCTGAAAAAAAAACAACAAAAACTGAAAGAACTTTGATTAAAATATCTAAAATAAAGTGTCTTTGCTCCTCAAGTTCTTTCTCCTCTTGGCCACCCCCCATCTATAAAATATTTCATATGAGAACCAATGATAATCCCGTTCTCCATCAGTAGTTTTCATTCCTACTTGGGAGTGAATCATGAATTAGCTAGTGTCAATGTGGTACTATTTGTCTAGGTAGTATTTGGGGGAAGTTAAAGATAATAAGACTTTGGGGGCTGGAAATATACTATAATGGGTAAAACACTTATTCACATGCAACTGACCTGGATTTTATCTCTGGCTCCTGTATGATCCCTTGAGCACCACCAGGAGTGATTCCTAAGTGCAGAGCCAAGAGTAAGTCCTGAGCACTGCTGGGTGTGGCAAATAAAAAGAAAGATTAAGATTTATAGGAAGAAGAATGAGACAAAACATACTGTTGTACGTATGTGGAAAAAACAGTGAATATGGAAGCTGAAAAATAGCTTCAAAGCAGGTCTCAGAAATTTCCATGGGGGCCGGAGCTATAGGACAGCAGGTAGGGCTTTTGCCTTACATGCAGCAGACCTGGGTTCGATCCTCGGCATTCCATATGGTCCCTCAAACACTATTAGGAGTAATTCCTGAGTGTAGTCAGGAGTAACCCCTGAACATTGCCAAGCGTGACCCAAAAAAAAAAAAAAAGAAAAAGGAAATTTCCATGGATTTATCTGGAACTCTTTGTGCATTTCCAGGCAAGCATGCAAACGTTCAGAGGGATAATAAGTCTTGGATAGAGTGGTTGTAAATTTGCAACTTGGAGTAGACTCAGATATTCTGCTGTTTGTATCTGTGGCCTCTCTCTGCCTCCACAAGACTTCCTGTATCAACTGTGCCCTGCACCTTGCAGGAAAGACTTCCAGGCACTCTCTCGAAATTTTACAGCTGAATCCTACTCACTCTTTTAGACCAGTCACACCGATTATCAAAGAAGGGTTTGACGTGACCAGAGCTGGGCTAACAGCACACATGCCATCATCTCTTCTATTCTTGTGCTGGGTATCACAAATCAGTTCAGTACCATATTCCTAATGAGCTCAGGAACAGCCCCAACGTCCTTAACACAGAGCTCTAGGCAGTTAGTGTCAATCAATTGGAGGCTGTAAGAGCAGTGAAACTCATCTTTCATTGCTTCTGCAGTTATTCAAACTTTTGTTGCTTTAGTTTCTCACTTCTTCATGGTAGGCAATGACGCTCCGAGGAACTTCATCAATCTTTTGATTGCTGTCTTGTGCCCCACCATATAGCTATAGATTGTTATTGAACAGTCTATTGATTGACTCACACTTGTCTTTCTTAGGCTGCATTCACTATTATCTGTAGCATGGATATGGAGAGCCACGTTCTTCTGAACCCCCGGACTTCCTAAGCTTTAATACCACAACTGTGTTCCTTTTCACACATGTGACACAGTGTTTTTCAGCTTTAACAAACATCTCTTTCTTTATTCATGGTAATTGATTTGAATATATAAGAATGATGATATTTCTAAATTGATAGAATCTCTGACACTCAAAAACAGTGTGCCAGATGGCCAGAGCAGCAGGAAGCACATCCCATCAGGAGTGGAGAGGTAATGGTAAAGGAATGCTAAAATTGAGGGAGGACTGGAAAACAAAAATGCTAGAAAAGAGAAATGAGCTAGTTACTGTAGTAATTTTAGAAGATATTCCTGTTGAATTTCATGATAGTAATTAATCACAGGTATTCATCATGTGATTTCTTTACCTTTAATACAGTCCACTTTATCTTGAGGAATGTGAATATTTGGTCCATTTATTTACATTGATTGGGCACTTTTGGGGAGAAGTTTCAGTTTCAAAATTATTAACAATGGGTCACACATATGAAGGTGGTCCCAATGGGCAGTACTACATAACCTCACTAGTAGTAATAGGCTTTGCTGTCTGGGTTTATGTAATTACACTTCATGGTGTTCATATATCAATAAAATTATTTAACAACTAATTTCTTACAATGTGTCCTTTTCAGTGAGTATGCTACTCCTAAGTACATAACTGTATTTAGGAATTAGAAAAAATTGTTGCACAACTATTTATACATCTGAATTAGTATCTGAGCCTTTTGGGTTGGTTATTTGATGCCGTCCATCTTGTAGTTTAATACCTGAGTGTCATGTTTAGAGATCTGTCTCAACTTAATTTTCATCTCTTTGGCAATTAGGCACCTTTGATTATGTTTTTTAAAAAACATTTCCTTTATTTTGGGGAAGGTTTTGGCCCACTCTCAGTGATGCTCAGGGCTTACTTCTGATTCTACAGTCAGGAAAAACTACTGGCGGTCCTTGGGAAATTATAAAAAGTGCTGGGATGAATCCTTGGTCGACTTCATGCAAGGCAAATGCCCTATCTATTGTACTATGCTCTGACCCCTGATTATGTTTTTTAAAATAATTTCATCCTCTATCTCTTGTACCATTACAGGCACATAAAAGATACCGTTATTTCTTCCTGCATTTGCTCTTGATCTTAGATACCAGCCGCTTGACAAACAAATTCACCTCCTGATCTCATGCTTGGATTAGTTTATGCCTTTACAATATTTCACACTACAGGGACATTTATCTTTTTTTTTCCTTTTTATTGGTGACCACTCCTCCTGGTACTCAGGATCATTCTTGCTCTGAGCTTGGAGTTGCCCCTGGCAATGCTCAGGGGCATTCAATCACTTGTCACTTGTCTTCCTGTTGTTCATCGATTTGCTCGAGCAGGCTCCAGTAACATCTCCATTCGTTGGAAATGAGATCCATTATTATTACTGTTTTTGGCATATCAGGTATGCCACAGGTAGCTTGCCAGGCTCTGCCGTGGCTCTGGGTTATCCCAGGGGGCCCAGTCTTTTTCTATGTCAGACCATCAACCATCCAGGGTCCACAGGGCAGAGCCCTGGGTGTAGACAAGTCTATCTCCTGTCTGCTACCTGCCGATGCAGCTGGGCACCCCAGCCACACCTGCAACACTCAAGGGGCAGACTTGGTAGCAGGAAAAAAACTATGTTTCCTACATAAAAAAATTGTGATCCACCCAAATAATTATTTCTCTAGCCTGAGGCTATCTTTCTAACATATCTATTTTTATCAAACTGTTTTCTTGCTTGAGAATTTATGTATATCTTGTTTGCTCATGGTATCAACTCTGTACTTATTTGCTTATGCTTTAAGGCCACCTGAGTATCGGAATTGATCTCCTCTAGCTATCTGAATCAAAATAAATCTGGGACTTCATTAAGTTCCATCTTAGTTTTCTATCTGTAATTAAGTCATCTTTGATATTGCGGGCATTGGTAGTCTCTAATTTGCTTTTCTCTAATCTTGTTTAACCACCATTTCATTCAAGACTTTTCATTTATTTTGGAATGTGTACAATGGAAATTAAGATCAGAAAGATATCATTACTGCCATTAAGAATTTTTATTTTTAATTGAAACACTGTGATTTGAAAAGTAAAAAGATTTTCATGAAACAGTTGTTAGAAAGATTCATACAGCAACACTACTCCCACCACCAGTATGTTCCCACCATCAAAGACTCTCATTTACCACCCCACCCATAATCCCCATGCCTGCTCCCTCAGCTGGGGTTCCTTTTATATATTATATTGACCATTAAAGCACATAATGGCAATGTTATTGATAAATCCATTCTGCCCTCCTACACCCCCCCCCTTCCCCCATTTAGTTATCAGTGAGTCTGGCTGAATTCTGTTCTTGAATTTACTTTTTGAGTTTCTAGAATGTGGTTGGTTTCTTTGGTATTGCCCGACCGCAAGGAACCTGGGCGAGAGCCAGATGGCAGCTCTGTCCTTTGTGTCTGTGTCTCTGCATCATGGCTGACAGCCTGGAGGCAGTTCGTGGGTAGGCCTGGGCATCCACCAGGCCTACTGGATGGGACAGAAGTGGGGGAAAGGGACCCCAGCTCCATCTCCACGGAAGCCTGGTGACGAGACCTGCAGACCTGGGCTTGAGATTGGCTGCTCTCTTGGGTGGGGCTCCAGTGAGCTGTGGAGTCCAGATGTTGAGCAAGGTTGCTCTGGCTTCTTTCAAGGCCCTATTGAGGTGGCAGGCCGGCCCTTAAAAAATTTTACACTAGGGCTGGAGATATAATTCAAAGATTAAGGCACTTGCACTGTACATGTCCAACTTGAGTCCTCTCTCTAGCATCACATATGATGCCATGAAAACAGCCAGGTGATCCCTGAGCACAGCCAAGTGTGGAGTGAGTGCCCATATACACACACACACACATGAGTTTATGTATGTAATATGTGAATATATAGTATTTATATTGCCTGGTAATATGGTATTTAATATAGCTATGTGTATTCGTATTTGGTAGGTTACTTATGTGTGTGGGGTTATGAATTTTCTATGGGGATGCCTTTCCTGTAGGTTCTACATGCTGCACATGAACTTTATTTATTAAAACATGCCTGGTTCATGGTAAGCAATCATTGCATTTGATCCTATAACTACAGCTGCTATTCTACTACTATTACTACTACCTCAGTTCTCAGTAGGGACCTGAGAGATAGCATAGCAGAAAATCCTTTTACCTTGCATTGTGCCAACCTGGAATTGATCCCAGCACCCCAGATGACCCCTGAAGCACTGCCAGGATAGATTCTTGAGTACAGAGCCAGGAAGTAAGCTTTGAGCACTGAAGCACTGATTTTGGCTCCAAAATCAAAAAGAAGAATAATTCTGTAATGTTTCATACACACATAAATAATAATGCACATCATAAAACATGGCATTTTAAAATTTAATTTAATTTTAATACACATAATAAAAACATAGTCTCACATTGACTTCTAATAGTTTCATACGTTTAACCATTCTATCTATTTGGTTTGAAACTTTGGGTTGATCAGGTGCTCTCCTTGCTCTGATTGAACCATCTCATTGCCACGTGCAGGAATGAGCAACAATTTCTGAGGAGATTCTTGTTGATAAAGCAGATGCTTACATGAGACCTTTCATATCTGCCATGCCCAGCATGGACTGAATCCTGGAAATACGCTAGAATGTGCTTTTTAAGAGTCAACTCAAGCAGTATAAGGAGATAAGTGAGTGGTGATGGGAGTGAAAAACATGTGCTTTTACAGGTATCCAAGTTTACAGTAAAAGGGTTTTCTATCACTGTATCACTGTCTTCCTGTTCATCATCAATTTGCTCGAGCGGGCAGCAGTAACATCTCCATATGACCTGTCTCATGCAAGTAGAACACAAGGGCACCTGCTTGTTCCAGGAACATTCAACCTCAAACCATTCCATCAGGTCATGGAATGAGGTCTATAATTGTTACTGGTATCTGGCATATCAAATACGACACGGGTAGCTTGCCAGGCTCTGCTGTGCTGGTAGCAACTCTTGTAGTCATCTCAAAATCGAGCATTTGTTGATGATCCGAGCGGCCGCTTGTGGCCACGCCGAGCCGGGTTGTGATAGGCTGGTCTGCTGGGTGGAGTTCTGACGAGGGGAGGTCTCTCTGGATCAGCATACCTGGGCAGGATTAAAAAAGACTGCAGCAAGGTGGATCTCGATGAGCCGGGCTGTGATAGGCTGGTCTGCTGGGTGGAGTTCTGATGAGGGGGAAGTCCGGATGTAGACAATGGAGGTCCTCATGGAGTGGGAGCTCGTCTGGCTTGTTGTGAGGCTCTGCTGGGGTGGCGGGCCAGGGTTAGAACCTGTCATCCCTCCCGGGCACCACATGAGTGGCTGGGCACAGTGAGAGCCAGTAGCAGCTCTGCCCCATGTCTATAGGAAACAAATCTTCAATTTCAAGATTTGTTTCTATAGGAAACAAATCTTGAAATTGGGGTAAAGATGAAGAACTTTTGTTGGTCTCCTACTATGTACTAGGCCCCGGGTTCTCTGCTTTCACATATACCTAAGTTACAGCTCATTCATTTCTTACATTGCTACTTGATGTGTGGATTGTTAAGTCTAGTTCATATACACAAAAACTGAAGTTCAGAGTGTGTGTTTGTCTGGGAGAGCTCAGAGAGAAGGAGTAATAGTAAAGAACAATCATAGTCCTGCAAGATTGTAGTTTTGTAATATTTCTGCTCTGTGAAAATTTCTTGAGAAAGTCTGGCACACTGTGCCACTAATTGAATTTAATGGAGCATATATAGGACAGATAATGCATTATTAGACACAACTCCATTTTATTTATGTTTCTGGTGAGTTTATACCCTGCCTTCCTTTAGACCCTTAGCCTTATGGAATCCCAACAGGGGGTGAGAAATTGGGTTGCGCCTTGGGGCAGAGAAAGCACAGCAATGCCCTAGAGAAAGTGTGTTGTGATGTTTGGAGAGGCATCAATGGATCCCCCTTCTTTATTCTCCTGTCAAACACATCCTACTGGATTATCTGGAATTTCTACATTATGTATATCTTTTGGTAAAGAATATTAGAGGTTCCTTTTAAATATAGTCATTTTTTCTGATTTTTTCCTTTATTTTGACCACACCTGACAGTACTCAGGGGTAAGTTCTGGCTTTGCACTCAGGAATCACTTGTGGCATTTTTGGGGACCATATGGGATGCTGAGGATCAAATCTGGGTTGGCTGCATGTAAGCATGTGCCTTACCTGCTGTACTATCACTCTGGCTCTAAATAATCATATTTTTAGGAAGATGAACCATATTCAATAGTGATCAACCAATCATCAGTATTTTAGCTCAGTGAATAAATCTGTCTTGTATGCCTACATGGGATGGAGGGAGTAGACGAAAGTGTGTGTGTGTGTGTGTGTGTGTGTGTGAGAGAGAGAGAGAGAGAGAGAGAGAGATTGAAGTAGGATTTCACACATGCAAGGCAAACACACTGTTTCTGAGATAGTTTTTAACTGCAGTGATAAAACTGGGATTACATGGTAACTGAAATAGCCACTTAAATTGGTAAAGGAGAGCAGGAAGCTGTTGTATAAAAAAAAGTGGAGATGCCATGGAGAACTGATAGGTCAGAGGTAAAATCGGAATACTTTATGTTCATTATCTTAAAAAAATATGTTTTTTTAATTGAGTCACCGTCAGATACAAAGTTACATAATTGTTCATGATTTTCAGTCATGCAATGTTCCAACACTCATTCCTTTACCAGTGTACATTTCCCAATACCAATGTTCCCAGTTTCCCCCGTTCCTGCCCTACTTTACACACTTTAAGTGGTAGAGACTGATCTAGGAACCATCAGTTGGCTTCCTCATACTGGCTGTAGTTTTGTGAGCATTGCCTAAGTTTGCTTTGATGGAAGTTTTTGTTTGTTTTATTGTTTCTTTATTCTTGGCTGTTAGAACCATTTTTTCGTGAAGATTAAAGATGTTTCATTAGGGTAAGAACATCTTTAATCTGAACAACCTGCTGTGTGTGTTCTCTGGAGATGAGGCTCATTAACTTCAACAGTAAAAGAACTCTCAGAACCTAGTGTAGGTATAAAGGTCTTCTTGGGTTCACGAACTGTTTGTGAAAGGCAGAAATGGAAGGTAGAATAGTGAAGACACTACCATATTTTCTTAGTAGTAATGCATTCCTTCT
The DNA here is from genome assembly GCA_021461705.1 of Cryptotis parvus. NCBI lineage: Eukaryota > Metazoa > Chordata > Mammalia > Eulipotyphla > Soricidae > Cryptotis > Cryptotis parvus. The sequence continues at coordinate 401,238 of JAJIBD010021543.1, forward strand.
TCTCCCACTGTATCATTGTATCACTGTCTTCCCGTAGATTATCAATTTGCTCGAGCGAGCACCAGTAACATCTCAATACCTCCTGTCATATGCAAGATAGCCCAAGGGCATTTGTCTGCTCCAGGAACATAAAGAGCCTCAAACCATTCCATCAAGTCATGGGAATGAGGTCTATAATTGTTACTGGTATTTGGCATGTCAAATACAACATGGTAGCTTGCCAGGCTCTGCCGTGTGGATATATATATATATCACAGGTCAGCCACTGCCAGGAATAATTCCTGACTGTAGAGCCAGAAGTAACCCCTGAGCATCACCGGGTGTGACCCAAAAAAAGGAAACACACACACACACACACACAAACAAACAAAATATTTTTTTCAAGGGAACAGGGACAGATAAGCATCCTCCATTATTACTCTTCAGGATTAAGACAACAATGAACCAAACCCTACAATCATTATGCTACATCAAACCATACAACTCTGATTTACATTTTCGTAAAACCTGTGTTGGAACAGAGCAAGATAGGAGTATAAAAGCAATCCTTTGAGACCTACCAGCTGCAAGTATGCTTACGTGGGGCATCATAATTTGTGCAATTATCAGCCTTGTTTCTGGTCCCAATGATTTATGTGATATAGACACAAATGATATGATGTGAGTGCAGGGCATAAAACTGACTTGCTGGGTGCTATGAAAACTTACAAATAATGATTTGACTTTGACCTGGCTAAGACTTGAACTGAACTATAAATTATTGCATCGTTTCTTTTGCACTGTAGCTATACTGTATAAATGTTGTCTGTTATTTCTTCAAGAGGTGGAAAGAGAACATTATTGCCCTTTACAAGTCTTAGCCACCGATTAAAACAAGAATTTTAAACATATTTCTAAGAAGGTTTTCTGCAAACCCTCTCAAGAGAGTCACAAGAGAGGATGGGAGTAGCATTGGTGAATTGGATGAAGGTCAGAGTTCAGAGCACACAATTGTTCCAGAAATCTAACTAAGTTGAAAATGGACAGCAAGAGAATATAGGCAATGGATCAATCAATCTTGTGAAAATTACTTGTACATTTTATTTAGATTAAGTAATAGGTAATTCATAGCAATATGAGGGTCTCCGTTTCTTCATTGCCTAATTTGCATAAATAATCTCTATCAGTGAAGTGAAACTTGATAGCAGAATTATAAGGCAATAAACAGGTTCACAGAAATACATAACTTACCTTTACCAAGAAAAAGGTCAGCACTGAAAACAAAAGCTGAGATATCACTAATCCATTTATTTTCTAAGTCAAAGTGATTCCCTAATATCAGGAACATGTTTTTTTGTCTTTATCTTTTTGTTCATTTAATTTTTAAATTTTATTATACCACTGTGAGATATGCAATTACAAAGTTGTTCAGGATTAGATTTTGATCATACAGTGAGAAACATTTTTTTTAACTCTAAACATTTTGTTAATTTCCTTTATATGAAACCAGTAAAGTAGGGCCAAGTAGATGGTTTACGTGGTGGTTTACTTGATTGAAATCATGAGAACCTGAATTTGATCCTCTGAATGGAATGAACCGCAGAGCCTTATTTTAGCCCAGTCCTAGATTGTCTTAAAATTATTTGATATGACCCTATAAAAAGCAGAGTGTTGGAAGATAGTACAGGGCTTAAGGCCTGCCTGGTCTCAAACCACAGCACCATATATGGTTCTCAAAGCAACACCAGGAGTAAGCCTTGTTCACAGAGACAGGGGTAAGTCAGATTTGGCCCCCAAACCAAAAAAAAAAATTGAAATTTACTTTTCGTGAAAACTTAATATTAAGTTTTTTAAAATGTCTTTTCAGTCTGTATATGACTTTCTGAAGGAGAAAAAAGGTGTTAGGTTGTGGCCTATATCTCCTCCCCCGTGTGTGTGTGTGTGTGTGTGTGTGTGTGTGTGTGTGTGTGCATACAAAATAAACTTTAAAATTTATGACTATAATCTTGGCTGCTTTTTCTAATAACAACAGATACTACATATGATCTCTCTCAGAAAAAGATCAAAATGCAATCAGCTGCTTTTTCTAAGATACTTTTGTCACAAAGAAACTCTTAGAAAAGGGCTGTCCCATAGAATCTTTGGGAATGAAAGTGTGTCCTACATTGTCATTGAACCCTACCCCTGCAAACACAGGCTCCTTTCAATCTTTTCCATGTGTGGCATTCTAAGAGGTATAAGATGATATATCAGTGATGTTTTAATTTACATTTTCCTGATAGCATAGAAAGAAACTTTGAAGAAATTAGTGGCTAATTCACAGGTCTTGAATTATATATAGCTCTCCAGAGACCATTCAGCAAGACCATAGTTAGACAGAGGGACGGACCTAGTACTCTGTCTTTATTAGGGACCTAAGGTCAGTGTCTAAGGTTTCCTAAGCTCATTATTTATGACTAGTATAAAATGCAGTTATAGGAATTAGGTACAGAGAAGGGGGAGAGGTCACTGAAGTGGCCAGTTAGCTATTTTACCCAGGGCTTTGTAAAAGGAATTTCATGTCTAGAATTTATTACCTGGCAGATTTGCTGATCATCTATATCTATATTTTTGTCCTTGTATCTATGTAATCTTTACATTTGATTATCTCAATCTCTCTAAAACTATATAATTATTTACATCAATGGTCATAGTATTCTCTCTTGGGATTTATTATATAAATAGGTATGATATACTTGGCAATTACTTGATAGTGTAATTGTGGATGATAAATGAACCTACATTGAAATAAAGTTGACTAATTTGACCATATTTATCAAGTTGACCAGATTCACAATTTAGGTACTAATTAACTGAAGCAAAAGTTTATTTTGATGAGTTTGAGATATAACATAAACTCTAGGAAAATCACTGGTATCACTTCACTTGTATCACTTGTCTTCCTGTTGTTCATTGATTTGCTTGAGCAGGTGCCAGTAACGTCTCAATTTGTTGGGAATGAGGTCCATTATTGTTACTGTTTTGACATATTGAATACACCATGGGTAACTTGCCAGGCTCTGCTGTGGCTCTGGGTTTATCCCAGGGGCCCCAATCTTTTCTATGTCAGACCATCAACCATCCAGGGCCCATGGGGCAGAGCCCTGGGTGTAGACAAGCCTGTCTCCTGCCTACCACCTGCCGACGCAGTCAAACATTGCAGCAACACCTGCAACACCTCGAGGAAAATCACTACTAAAATTTAATACCAAAAAAAAAAAAAATCAGTAGAATTGTAGTGTATCCTGAACACTGAAGTTAACACTGAAGAAGTGTTAATACTGAAGAAGTCAGTAAATGAAAAGCATGAGGAAGAAAATGGTGAACCATATTGAAAACACACAAATCCAATCATATCAGCAATTAGATTGTAGATTTTCAATATGAAGTCTAAAAACAAATCTATCATATTAAATGAAAACAAATATAATCATAATATTAATTCCATAAAATGTGAATGGAATAGCATTCAAATTAAAAGATAAGCATGATTGGACTTGATGAAATATCCAGATGGAATTATATGCTGTTTTCAGTAAATAATGTTTATATCTAAGAACGAAAGTAGGTTGAAAGTAGAAATAAAGGAAGAAAATCACATGTCCAGTAGGTAAAAAAAGAGCTGGAAGGATAACATTATTAAATTACCTGATGAGCACTCAGAAATAAGAAGGTGAGGGGCTCAGGGCTATTTGACCAAAATGGGAAGATGAGCCATGTACCAGCATTACGTGTTCAGAAAACTACAACTGGGGGGTTGTTCCAGGAGGAAATGAAAGGTGAGGAATGGTGAAATGCATGTGCAGAGTTGACAGGGGCCTGACAAGGAATCACCTTGCATGTCATATACATAAAAAGTATTTTATGTTGGCATGTTAGGTTTGCACTTAATCAAAATGAATCATGAAAAAGTGAGAGGGGAGACTTGTCATCATACAAAGGTAAAGGAATAATGCTAGAGCTAGGAAGAAGGGAAAATGTCAGGGAGACAATTTCCTTAGACTGGGGTGGTGTGGGTGTACCATGAGTTTCATATATGTTAACTTGCTGGTTTGTAGTGAAGGTGTGACTCAGTTCTTCTGTTTACCATAATATATCAATAGCAACATACTTGAAGCTATCTGTTTTCCATAGAAAATAGCATATTCGCATAGAGGAAAAGAAATCAATTCCATTTCTATCCATTTCAAATACAAACCTCAGTAACTAGAAGTGTCCCTATTTAGAACTTTGGTGTACGAACAATTTGACTGTTCTAGTTTTTACACTACTTCATAGTGTATTGTTTGTAGTGGTGATGTCTGAAGTTTTGTATTAAAAAGTTAAGCTAACAGGGTCCCATATCTTAGACCAGTGCCCTGGAGGGTGTTCAGGAACCTGATATTAACAACCTCTCAGATGATTGTGATTTAAGAATTTACTGAACCATTCACTTTGAGAGCATTTCATTTCAGCACTTTTATCCCTGACCTTTTATCTGTATATAATACAGTAGTCTCTTTACATATGGAGGAAAGTCTTTTTTTACAATTATGACTCTGTTCTGAAATTCAATGACCTAAAATTGTCAGAAGGGAAGATGTGCAAAAACTAATTTAAATGTCAGCAGATCAACAAAACCTTCAGCATACTTAAATAGTGAAATGTTATCAAACAGAACTGAATGTTACACAACAAAACACAGATCAGTTACTTGAGGAGCTGCCAAAACTATTTTCAGAGGTAAGACTTGGATGATGCTATTCAATGCCAAATTCAATTTCCTCAGCTTGTGAGGAAATCTGCATCTTCCTATTTCCTTGATATTGAAGACAGTACAGGGTCTTTGGATGGAACCTAAATTTGATTCTCAATCCAATTTTTGTTGATGGATATGTTCCCTTGCACAAAGTCTTATTTCCCCATCTTGACCTCTGTGTCTCAGAGACAACTGGTGGATAACCACCCCAGAGTCCTAGAGGGAATTAATAAGTATAGGCACATAAACCACCAGGTACAAGAATGTACTTGAGGCATGTTGGTTTTCTTTTATACAAACCCATAAAACACTGCAAAACTAGACTTGTGATAACAATTATAATAGGACATATTCTCAGTCTGGAGAATTTATTAGTTGATATGAAATACTGTAAAGGTACAATCAGGATACTGACATATTTTATCTGGAGAATTCCTTCTGTTGCTGTAAGGAAGCGACTCAAGTCCCCTCTGGGGTGTTTGGGTTGAGACTGGGATGGATGCTCTTGCGCATCCAGGCATTTCTTCAGTTCTGAGTCTGGGTCCAACCACCCTCCATCGGCCTGAATCTCTCTGTCCCTGTAAATGTCTCTGAAGGCCAGGAGAAATTTTTTTTTAATTTAAAAGACGCTGTTAACCACTGTGTTAAGCAGGAGAATTGACAAAACGTAATGAATCACAAGACTGACATTTTAAATACAAGAATAATAGACAATCTAGTAAGTTTTCTCTCTGATTTTGACCCACCTGATCTTTAAAGGTGTCAAGCAGTGTCACAAAACACAGCAAGTTGAAAATGTAATCACTTAGATGGTCACTCTGAAGTGTGACCATCTAGTAAATAAATTTACATACAAATTTATTGTATGTAAATTTTGGGAGGGAGAAAAGTTGATACTAATGTTTATAGCAGAAAGTTCTATACCTTTTAATAAATTTAAATATTCTGACCAAACTAAGCATTTTCTTTTGCTGAACAAAGCAAACTAAGTTGGCCATGATTCCTGGGCAGTGCCAGGGGAACAAGAAGAGGAGAAACAATAGCACAAAAAAGCAAATAGTCTAATGGAAAACGTTGTAAACTAATTTTAGTGCTAACAAATATATTTTTGTTGTGACTTAGACTTAAATATGAATTACTGTTTTTGAACATTGCAATGAAAAATTCTTATGTCTTTTCATTATTGAGAAAAAAAAATCCCACATGACACACAGTCCCCTAAAGAGGGAATACTTGCTAATTTGTAAAAATTCAATTTGTCTTAAAACTCACTTTTGAAATGTAACTTGACTATTTTCTTAATGAAATATTACAAGACAAATAATGGGCTTCAGTTCTCTTTTCTTCCTTTCACTTACTTATTACACGATTCTGAGAAATAGAGATAAATTTAGACTATTTTTGGTTTTTATTGGAATTGAGGGTGGGGAGTGCCTGCCATAGAGACAGATTGAGGAGGTTGAGGGTTGGTGGGAGGGAAGCTGGGTATGTTGGTAGTGGGAAATATACACTGGTGGAGGGATGGGTATTGGAACACTGTATGACTGAAACCCATCATTAACAGCTTTGTAATGTATCTCTGGTGGTGAGTTAATAACATTTTTAAGTCTTTATGGATTAAAGAGAGCTAGAGCGGCTGGGCACAGGGAGAGCAAGTAGCAGCTCTTTGCTAGAGCAAGTGCCCGCTCTAGCAAATAGATGATTAACGGGAAGATAGTGATAGTGATAGTGATTATGGATTAAAGAATATAACTTTAATCCATAATTAGACAGGCAACACTTTAAAAAATTAAGTCTGAAAATTCTGTCCAATTTGTGTTATGTCTTTATTACATGATCGTTTAATGGTTATATTCATGGAGGGAAGAGCAAGAATGTATGTGTCTGAACTTCCGTGTTTTTGGTTACCACAAATTTCTGTAATGAGAAGCTACACTTTCTTACTGGGAGTGTCTTTTTGTGTAATTTGAGTTAAAATAAGTGAGAAAATTAGTTTTTTTGATATAAAGTTAATAAAAGTTACAATAAGTATGGTACATAGAAAGAAAAATAAGAAATTTAAGTCCTGAGTACTAAGCATCAGTTGATAGTATCTTTTTTTAAACAAGAATGTCTAGAACAAAAAATAAAATCCTTAACAGAGATGTTGCTTATAATTCTAATTTTCTTAAAACATCCTGATGACTGACACTGAAAGACCTTTACACATTCAGATAACATAGCAATCCTATCAGGAGGATAGAAAACGAGGGAATTAGAGGCTTGAGGGAGTTGACCGAGAAAACACCATGAGTGCTATTTGACAGAGGCATTTTAAAAAACAAAAGTAATTTCACCTGACTTTTTCTGCAGGCATGGAGTCCAGATGTTTTTTTCAGAGATGAGGTTGATATCAAGCATGTGCATTTTAAATGTAAATGAAAGGAACATTCATCTCATTTTTAAAAATAGAATGTCATGTTGATAATGCATCTTACCCAATCTCAGCCTCCATCCTGGGAGGATATTGTACTTCTTTCTAAACAAGAACTAGGAAAGGAGAAAAAAGGCAGAGATTTCCTAGGCATCTCCCCAAGAATTTTAAGCTACCTACTCTGCCAGATTTTAGTATTCTGCTCAAGTAAAATATAATGTCACTGAATGTGAAGATACCACATCATAAATGGTAGGCACAGTTACACCACTGTTGGAAATTTTATGAAATTGCTGGTTTGAGCACCAGAAGCCATCAGGTCAGAAGGAAGTTCCCACTGCTCTATTCTCTGAGGCAAGCAATTGTGTTCAGCCTCACATGAACACCAAAGGGTTGGGAAATATCTATCATTTTTATATTCAAAATTATGATATTAACATCCAAACCTAAATGCAAAGTGTTTTTCTTTGTTCTCATAATTAAGACAACCACCTTCAGTCTTTTCAGGTTTTAAAAAATATCACTTGCCAATTTTTGTTATAAAATTAATATTGTCGATATATGATATATAGATACATTTAATCTTTGGTAGTAAAATTGGGTCAAGAATGTTCATTTTGTTCCCTTGTGTCAAAATCACTTTATATATAATTTCCACATAAAAGTTCCTTCTTCAGAGTAGGCAATCACTTAAACAATGCATGAACCTTCAAAAACTGCACTATTCTATGAAATACATAGTAGGGCAATATCCTTATATAATAACCTCCTACTTGTTAACTTTTCTAAATAATGAAGGAGTTAGAGACCACTTTTGAATTCTTTCCACTGTCTCCCCCCCCATTGAATTGTGATTTAAAAGTAAAATGAAAATTATGTTCTCACAATCAGATTACTTTCTATATATAAAATTTTCATAGTTTTCACTTAAAAATCCTTAAAGCAGGCTAATATTTAAAATGGGGCATAAAGGTAGAGTACAGATATTGTCTATATTTTGAGACTAAGGGAGCTAGAGTGTATTAAACATATTTTGATCATATTTATTAAGGATCAAAAGGCTGTTGAGAGCTACTTTTCAAAAACCTAAAAGATCTAAAATAACCACCAAAGACCTTTCCACTTGGAAAAAATAAACAGGATTATGAGAATAGGCAAACTTTTTCCTTGAGGAGCTATAAAATGTGAGTCATTAGTAAAGTTCATTCGTCCTATCAGAATTCATTTCTTATAAGGTCTCGTAGATAATTATTCTTTCTAAGCATGACAACAGAAAACTGAACAGATGTTTAGACAGATAACAAGTTTGACGGAAAAGATAAACTGTATCTGCTCTTTCCTTTGTTTTTAATAAAAAAGAAATATCTGATGATGAGATTTCTTCAAGGTTCTTAACAGGAATACGTCCCCTAGATTAAAGAAGGTTGGGTGGGGGAAGGTGCTGTAGAACTTGATGTGATCTAGGATAATGAAAAATGTATCACTTTACAGGGTCTGCATTATTCAGAGTTATGCCCATGCAACTGTGAGCGCTAATCCCCAGCCAATACGTTGCTTGGTAACCAGTTACCTGCACACCTGCTCTGTAGCTATAGGAGACAGTGCCTGTATGGTTATTGGCCATATTTAGTACCAAAAGGAAGAGATAAAAAAATTCCAACAAATATTAATATTTTATACAGCAATAAATCTTTTACCTTATTATTACACGTACTGTGTTGCCAAAAGACTTTGCTTTTTTCAATCAGAAGAGACACTGCTTCTTATCACACTGTCACCTCCTGAGTAGCATGAGAAAGGACTTAAATTCCTTTCAGAGCATCTGTAATCAACTCTGTTTGCAGCAGACAACAGATGCTACTGTTAAGAGGGATTTTGTACTTAGGTGAGACGGAAAGCTGAAAGGAGAATTTCAGTTTAGAAAAGAGTCCAGCCGTGGAGGCAGAATCATTCTAGAATCGGTTTGACCAGAAGGGTCGGTCTACAGGAAGGCTTGATTAACACAGCCCTAGAAATATCAGTCATTGTGATTAGGCTGTGGTGTAGCTGGATTGTCCCTGATTATTTCCCTCTCAAGTTACAGTTCAGAATAGTTCTACCATTGATTGTGTGGCAATGACCTGGCAGGGGAGTCCTAAGAGGCAAGCTTTGGGAGCAACACATGAAACTCGTGTATTTTTTTCCCATTAGAAAGCTGATTGCACACTATGCATTTCCGTCTCAGGGCTGCTAGAAAAGATGTCCCAAGGGCCTCAAAGTCATTTCCTCTAACTCTGGCAGGATCACAGCTATTTATTTATTTATTTATTTATTTATTTTTGTAAGGTTGGAAGTTACCTTCAGAAATCATTTAGCTCATTGGTGCTCAACCCTGCCTACACACTAAAATCACCTAGAGAGATGTTTTAAAAAATGTACTGATGCCTGGGCCTACTCCCAAAGAGCGTGATACTACATCTAGAGTGGGAATCAGGCCAAAAGACTAAAGAGGTAGAACAGGCCAGGTTTATTTTACTAATGGATGGCTCTTGATATACAAAGAGTGTGGACGATGTGTCCCCTATCTCTTAGTCACTATCTTATTTGTTCCTTTAGCTTAACCATTTTGTTTATGAAAGAGGGTCTTTTCCAGTCATGTGGGTGAGCAACAACCGCTCCTACCTTCCTGGGGCTGACTTCTCATGCCAATAATTGTTCCTTTGGGGATTATCCTGGTCATAAGTGGACTATGAAAAATTGCTCCAACAAGATTGTGAAATAGATCAAATGAATTCTTCAAATGAGTGAGCTTCAAGTCCACTCAGTTCCCAGGTCTACCTGTTGGATCCTTCTCTTTTGCATCAATGCATGATGTGCATGCACGGCCCATGTTCTGCTATGAGACTGACAGCATTCCCATACTTAACAATCCAAGTCCGGGCCTCATAAACATGCCTCCAAAAGCAATATTAATCATCTGTGAAATGTCTAGGGAGAAATTAAAATATAAAGACGATAAAATCTGGATGAATGTAGGTCCTCAATCATTTTATTGCTATTGTGATGTGGAAGTTGATGGAAATTGAAATTAATAATCCATCTTCTTTCTTATTTCAGCCTTAGTGAATAGTGTTCTTGAGTCTGCAGAAAACCAGGGTTTTGCCACAATGTGTAATGCAGGTGTAATTTTATGATACTGGCTGGATTCTTCTATGCTTCAGACATTGTGAGAACTCCACAGGTCTGTAGCCATTATTTATAGAGCATCTACAATGTTATAGTATACTTAACAGCATTGGTTAAAAAATAAGCCAATCCTACCCTTTGGAGTACTATTCCCTATCCTAAGCAAAAAATGTGTTCTATAAATATAGTATTTAAAATTTAGAAGAATGCAAATCACTGAGAGTTGAGAGTTGCAAAGACTATAGCAGAGAGCGTTGCAAAAACAAAAAACTCCAGGGAAGTGGACCAGGTAGTCAGCTTTTGTTAGCTCTCTAAAACATGCAAATAGTGACTCTAAGGGCAGTGGGCAAAGGCATCCCACGCAGCAAATGTGCCCCAATTTCTAGTTCAACCACTGAGGTTGAACTCAGTGGTTTTACCTAGGCATAAAACTTCCTATGTGTAGTCTTCAACCTTTGATGTCAGAGGGATTGGTGTTTTCTGACCAAGAAGGAATATTAATATGGAGGCAGCTTCTGTCATTGGATTATTTTTTTAATAAGAATTTTATTATATCACCGTGAGGTATACAATTACAAAGATGTTCATATTTGGGTTTCGGTCATACAGTGTTCCAGCACCCATCCCTCCACCAGTGCCCATCTCCCACCATCAATGTCCCCGATTCCCTCCCCCATCCTCCAGCCCGCCTCCATGGCAGGTTCTTTATTTCTTTCCCTTTCTCTCTATCTCTTTCTCTTTTCCTTCCCTTCCAGATTGTGGATTACAGTACATACATTAAAGGGTTGTCATGTGTATCTTTTTGCCTGTATTTAATGCTCAGTTCTAGGTTGGTATTAGTACTTTCTACAATTGTTAGCACATTGTTCTATTTTCTGTCTTACCTAGCCTGAAATAAATTCTTTATACCCTTTTTTATATGTATTTGAGATATTTTTGGTTTTTTTGTCTTTTCCCCCTAATGTTTACTTTTAAAGCACCATATATAAACACTTGGTTTATAAACACTTGGTTTCATGTACATTGTCATTTAAAAAGAAGGAAGAATAAGAGTTTGGGCCTTTCATGTCTGCTTTCTAGGCCAGAGCTACCATCAGATACTGCTATAGTTAGAGGGCTGGGGAAGCACAGCGTAAGGAGGTTGAAAGATGCCAGGAATTTTATAGTAATTAATTTATTTCCTTGTTTCAAGAAACATGAGTGAGAAAGAGCTGTTTCCCTCCTAATACTTGCCTATGAGTGTTCTATCCCCAGTGGGTGGGGTCAAGTCCCCTCTTGTCTGTTTATGTGTCTTTTCTACTCTTACTCTTCCACTGCCACTACGTATTCTCTTTCACTAAAACCTGCATTCCCTTTAATACTGGCCAGCAAGAGTTTGTGGTCTCCTCCAGTAAGGGTTTCTTCTTATCGCACTGTTCAAATATACAAACGAGCAAAAGAAACGACAGACACCCTTTGTCTAAGGTCACCAAACTGATTATTTTACATAGCTATTAATGCTGTATCTCCATTGGGGCATCCCATTGCGAAAAGAAACTCTCTCAACCACTATGCTGGCAAGTTCTGAACAATGTGAAAAGTGTTAAGCAGACAAAGAATACCTGGTTCCTTAGCCACTGAAGAACTATGAGACTTTGAGCTAATACTTGAAACTTTTGTGCTCATCTTTTTTATCTGGGAAATGAGGCTAAGGATGGTGCTTGTCTTAAAGGGTTGTAGACGTCAAATAAAATAACCCACCTAAAATCCCTGTCATCATGTCTAGCACATAATAAGTGCGCAGAGTTAATCTTTGTTTTATTTGATCTCTCTGTGCTTCTAGAGTCCACTGATTGCCATCTCTCTCCATCCCGCCTCCACATACACACTCATTTTGTATGGTCTAGTCTTCCACCTGCTCTTGAAGACCTGCCTCCGTTTCTCAGGTCTTTTTGTTTTTCATCATTTGTTTTGTTTGGGGGCCACACAAGGTTCTTATGACTTGCTCCTGACTCTGCTTAGGGATCACTCCTGGTAGGCTGGAGAGGAAGGAAAGCCCTTAGGTCTGTGTTTTCCATTCACATTGCTCCTTATGCTAGAATATCCTGCTTGTCCTATCTGGTCAAGTTGCTACTTTGGCTAATTTAGACTGGGTCCTTGAGTTTTTCTGTGCATAAAATTAGCTTCCAAAACTCCTGATGGTTTTGAAGTCATGCTTATTTAACAGTTTTAAGGAGGCAGTTTTGGGTACCTTGATGTCTTGTTTAGGCTTTCTGGTTTTGTCTCTTGAACTTCAAGAGTCCTCTGTGGGGCTAGTCTTCATTTTTTATGGGGCTGATAGCCCTTAGTTCCCAGTGCTCTTAAAGGCCCACTGGTCTGTGGCTGACCCGTGTGCTCAGACTCTATTTGTTGGTCCTTGCTGCTCTTGATCTCTGCCTTTCCATGATTCTCTTACACATACGGGTGAGCACTGTTGTGTTTTCTGCCTTCCAATAGGGCACAGGTGAGGACTTGAAGAAGTTGCCTGAAACCAGTTCCTTCCTCAGTTAAGTCTTTCTACCTCCACTTCCTCTCTGCCATGCCTCAGCCAATCAAAATGTGAAATGACCAGTTAACTTTTTTACCTTGTACCCCTCCTCTTTCCCCATTTCCACTGTAACAATGCCCTCACCATCCTCCATCCTATCCTGTGTTCCCTGTGACAAACTTAAAGGCCCACTGCTTACTGGTACTCCAACCAATACGCATCTTCTCTTAAGAAGATCCTCTCTCTTCCTGAGCCTGGGAATGGGTCTTTTACTACTTTTATTTCCTAGTGCCTAAAAGTAGTAGGTAAATATGGAAACTGCTCAGAAATGTTTGCTGAATGAGTGCTCAAGCGAAGGAGGGAGCTTTTTTTCTAGGGGAAGCAATTTCAAGTTTTGAAAGCTTTGCATGTACAGTATTTTAGGAGAACCAGCCCTTCAGCATATTTTCTGAAGCAATTCAGTGGAAACTTTAAATGAAAAAGAATCTTAGGATACAGATAATTGCTATTTTCACTTCAAACTACTTTTTAAAGTCTAAATTCAGAGCTATTAGAGATTTTTTCCTCCCCGTACTAATATATTATGAGTGGGGGAGGAAGGGAAGAATAACTCACATCTAACCTTTCAGCTACCTTCTTTGTTGAAATAAGTTTTCTAATACTAATGATACAGTTGGTAAAATCTCTTTTAAATGAATCACAATGCATGAATATTTTGCATTCAGTAAATTGGTTAGTTTCAAGGCAAATAATTCTTGTATACTGATCACTTAGAGCAATTTTCTTTTTTTTAAAAAAAACTTTTTAAAAGGTCAATTGGTTTATTTTCATGTATTTAGCAGAAGTTTACAAAGTGATCTCTTAGAGCTGTCATTGTATTAATTTTCATGGTTTTAGTAATTGTGAATTTTATATTTCCTTGGGAAGCAATTAATACATTTAGGAAACTCTCCTGGGTTTCATAAACACTTCCAATTAAAATGTATTGATTTGGCACTGGCTTCTCCTTGGTATTTGTTTACAAAGACCAACAAGCAATTCATGTGGCTTTGTCTAACCTGAATGTGAGCAAAAATGAGACAACTGAAGATATGATCTCATTTTCCCTTAGAAGTTAATTAGTTCTATAGGTATTATTAGCCTGGAAGCGCCTGGAGGGCAAGGATAATGTCTTATTCATTATTTTATCTCATCCTGGGTCTAGCTGCGACCCTGAATATATTAAGGGCAACAATTGGCTCCCCAGTAGGGAATTTGCATAAATGTCAGAGCTTTGCACTGGCCAGTGGCAATAGTAGGAGAATCTAGCAAAGGGTAGGCGGAGTTCCATGAATGCAGGAAACCGCACAGCCTCATAGAGGCACCTAGGATTAAATGTGGAATAGGAGCACTACAGATGTGCCCACTTTATTGGGTACTGGGATTTGATACAGGGAAGTAACTTAAACATGTGTTGTAAACGTGTGGGAGTCAGAGGCTAGGTAAGACAGAAAATGGAACAGTGTGCTAACAATTGTGAGGGTACTAATGCCAACCTAGAACTGAGCATTAAATAGAGGCAAAAGGATACACATGACAACCCTTTAATGTATGTTCTGTAATCCATAGTCTGGAGAGGAAGGAAAAAAGAAAGTAGAGAAATGGAAAGAAATAAAGAACCTGCCATGGAGGAGGGCTGGGGGGAGGGGGAGGGAACCGGGGACGTTGGTGGTGGGAGATGGGCACTGGTGGCGGGATGGGTGCTGCTACACTGTATGACCAAAACCCAAATATGAACTTTTAATTGTATATCTTTGTAATTGTAAAAATAAAAAAATTAAAAAAAAAAACATGTGTTGTAGCTGTGTGAATACACTGTAGGTTTATCACCTGGAAGACATACTTGAATAGAGGCTGTGGAAATTTAGGAAAGATTCCAAGCCCAGAGATAACCTCTTTGGTGAGGAGTGTGCAATGCTCTCTCAGGTTGTTGGTGTGTGATGTGAGTGGTTGTGTGTGTGTAGGTGTGTGTGTTGCTTCTCATAAAAGACTAAAGCCACTACTGAAAGAGGAGGCCCTCAGTATTTTTCCTTGCCAGCTGTTGGGAACTCTATAGCTGTCGCCATTCCTCCACGTTTGAAACATTCCTGCAAATTCCCCAGCTTTTCTGAGAACGGCAAGTTAACAATTTCCCTAGATCATAGATTTTGCCTTAGACCTGAGGCTCACAGAAAGCTAATAGATAATGAGCGGTAGTTAGACAAATGACCAAATAGATCATCTAAAGGCTCTAAACCAGCAGGGCCACTGTAAAATACTCCCTGTTCCATAGAACAGTCTTGTCATTTGACAAGAGATACAAAGACCCAGTTCTCCTATAAAAACCCTATAAAAATGAGCCATATTCAATTTAGTCCAAGATGGTTTCTCCCTATATAGGAGTTTCTTTTTCTTCTACTTTCCAGTAAAGTTATCTTATTGGGGGACTTTTATGGGGGTGTGGGAAGTGCACACCTGGCAGTATTCAACAACTAAGCCAACTGGGCCTGCAGAGTTCAACATGAGGAATGTGAGTCCGCTCAGACCCTGTGGTGAGGGGATTACTCTACCCAAGCCAAAAGTGCTTGGGGGCAGAGTGGTCCTCAGCAATGCTCTAGGAACCATTTGGCCCTGGGGTTTAAAACTGCGTTGAGTTCTTTGGGAAGATTCATGGCTCTAGGAGAAAATTGAAACTCATGAACCAATCAATATAGAGGACTAAATCTTTTTTTAAAGTATTTTATTATACCACCGTGAGATATACAAATAAAAAGATATACAATTAAAAGTTCATATTTGGGTTTTGGTCATACAGTGTTGCAGCACCCGTCCCTCCACCAGTGCCCATCTCCCACCACCAACGGAGGACTAAATCTTAAGGACATAGGACCACTCAAGTAGCTGAACAATACCAATGGACTAGTTTACCAAGTATTCTCCTTTGTTACTTAAAAATTTAGAGAAAGAAAAAAAATATCTCACCACTACTTGTCCCAGCACATGCCCAGAGATTCTGGAAGAATCAGAAGTTGCAGCTGATTCTTGACAGACCTTCCTGGGCAGATTCCCAGCCATCTGGCCCTTTGTGGGATGGAGTGATTCACACAAGCTCAGATAGGTCAGCAAAGGGGAAAAGCAGATGCAAGAACATATGCATGGTGAATCACATGATTGTCAACTCCAAAGTAAAATAGGGCAAATTAGGACATGTGTCCTGTATCCTTGCCTGGGGGAGACTAAGTTATCAAGGAGGGCATGGCTTCATTTTTTTACTGTGAGGGTGAAAAGATGACTGTCTTGTGGAGAGAACATGCCGGTCAACATACTTATATCTGATGATACCTATGTTATACTAGGACTTAAAAGGTGCAGTGGGTGGCAGCAATTATTTCTTTGATTAGGAAAATATTAAGGAGTAAGGCAAGGAAAGAACTTCTGAGTCTCTTTGGTCTTCATTACTTTTAGCTTTCAACAATTTCCATATTTTAAATCAGAGTCACCAATGTCCCAAGACCCACCATGTGATTTCTGTTGACTGAGCTCCGCGACTAACTTGACGTTCCCCTTCAGAGCATGCTACCTTGGGGCTAATGAGGGACACCGAGCTGACTCTTTCAGGAAGATCAATCACATATATTCCAACTGCTAAACCATCTATGTGAAGAACATAGGCTGTTAAATAAGGCAAGGGAGTAAATTATTCAGTGTCTTACATACACATCATATTTTTACCAAATTATTCAGAATGTGGAAAAATGCAATAAAAGAAAAATAAAGCAAGTGATTTGAAACAGGGTGATAGGGAAGGAGATAGGGTGACAGGGAGAAGATGATGTTGTATAGCCAGAAGGATATAAGGGAGAACATTTTGGGAAGGAGGATTAGGAAGTACAATGTTTTGTAGGTCAGAGAAAGTGAGACTAGATAAGGGTAGGAAAGGACTGAAGGTCACAAAAGCTCTTTGTGACCAATCTTTAGACCAAGGCAGAGTTAGCTGCTTGAGGTGCAAGCCAGTAGAAGGTTTTGGGTGACATTATCTGATATATTTTAAGAGGATTATTCAGACTCTTCTGTTGAAAATAAACTATAAAGGGATGTGGGTAGAAGCACCATGGCCAGGAGGGAGGTCATTCAAGAGAGGAATGACTGTAGTTTGGAGCCAGGAAGGTGTCAGGTGGTAAATAATAAATGGGTATAGTGTTGATTGTGAGTCAGTTTAGTTATAAAATAATTTTTTTTGCCTAGGAACTGGGAAGACAGTTATGAAATATGGATTCCTAACTCTGGGGAGCCCAATTGTATAAAAAACATAACTACTAAGGGTATTGTTAGTAACTAATACTAAATACTAGAGAGATACAGTGGATACAGTGCTTGCTTTGCATGCCACTAACTTGTATATCATCCCTTGTACCACATATGGTTCCCCAAACCCTGCTAGGAGTAATCCCTGAGCACAGTACTCTAGAATAAGCCCTGAACAAAGCCAAATGTGATCCAATAAAATAAAAACTAAGTCTATTAAAATATGTTAGAGTGAATGCAATAGAAATATGCTCAAAGTGCAGACCTAGAGCCTCACAGAGAATAGATAGGGCAGCAAAAGCTCCTCCCCTGTTGTATCCCACAAAGGAGCAGAGCTTCATGGGTTCCTTTGTTCCTCATGGAGGAAGACAATTCCTGTGCAGGGACAAGGCGATGTAGGAGGTCCGCTCAAAACTGCTCAATTGCTCATTTCTGTACTACTGTTGGTACAGTGGTCTTACTGTACTAAAACAAAAAAGTCTCTCCCTGTGCCCAGCGACCTTGTGCTTTAGTTCTGTCTTTGGTGCACTAGGGCTTGGGAGGGAGGGCAGGGAGTTTCAGGCAAAGCAAAGAATCAAGTGAACACCTGAAATATAAACTTGCTTTGTGTTAAGGAATTCTGGAGGAAACTGATCTACAAAGGCAAAGGGAGTGTAGGACACAGAGATCCACAGAGGAGTGAACTGGCTACTTAGAGTTTACACAGAGATAAGGACATGGGTATATTCCTGTAAGATATAAAGATATAAAGATAACACTTGGTAGGAAGGGAAGGTACAAGACAGATATAGGAAGGCATAGATATAAGAAAGTATGACTGTAAGATATAAAGATATCACATGGTAGGAAGGGAAGCATAAGATAGATATAGGAAGTATAAGATATAGTAAATTATAAGACTATAAGATATAATGATATCACATGGTAGGAAGGGAAGGCATAAGATAGATCACTGTATCACTGTATCACTGTCTTTGCGTATATCATCGATTTGCTTGAGCAGGCACCAGTAACATCTCAATATGCCTGGTCACATGCGAGATAGCCTAAGGGCATCATCCCACACCAGGAACATAAAGAGCCTCAAACCATTCCATCATAGGAAGGTACAAGATATAAGAAAGTGTAAGACTATAAGACACAAAGATAACACATGGTAGAAAGTGAAAGCACACAAGGACGCCTGGGGACAGTAAGTAAACCATAGGAGCAATGACAACTTTTCTAGCTAGAGGCCTGTGGAAGGATTATAAGCAGGAATTTAGAGTCTTAGACCAAACATCCCAGCCACCATGAATGTGGAGGAGTCTTTTTCTGTGCCTTTTTGAAAATCATAGGAAGCCTCCTAGGTGTGCTCAGGGCACTCATTTCAATGCAAGGACCCAATAGTATAGAACTGAGGTGCCAGGGATTACCTGGGCCAGCCCAGTGGTGCTCAGAAGCCTCCAAAACTTTGCCCTGTGATGCCTGGGAACCATGCAGTGCCTGGGATCAAACAGGTCTTAATCACAAACAAGGTATATGCATCTTTCTGGTTCTAACCACTCATAATTTTGCCACCTGCAGAATGGGGTTGATAAAAATAGTGCCAGGGCTGGTGAGATAATATGGAAGGGAAGGCATTTGCTTTACCTGTAGCTAACTCTTGTTCAATTCCAACATGGCATGGTCCCTAGGCAGAGCAACAAGTGCCTGATTATAGAGCCATTAATAGCCTCTGAGCACAACCGGGCATTCCAAATTCCTCTGAACCACCCCTCCTAATAAATAAAATGAATAAATTCTTCCTAAATTGCTCTGAAGAATATTGCAAGTGAATATATGCAAAATTCTTGGAACCGTTTCAAGCCATATTAAGCTTAATATAACTCCGTGCCATTATTATTGTCCTTTGGGATAAGCAGTGCCTATGGCCTTTGGTAGACTTGACAAAGGTGTTAAAAGCAGAAGGAACAGAAGCAATCAGGCAACCCCAGAGACCTACCTGGACTGGGGCTTTTCCCTGTGTGGGACTTTGACAGAACTCAGTGGTGGGAAAGGACTGAGGATTACATTTCCATTTCCTGACAACACTGGAAAAGAAAGCCTAAAGCAGTTTTAATTTTTATTCTGAAAAAAATGTGATGTTCTCAAGTGTGTCATGAAAGCAAATTCCTATTGATTACATTTGCTTTGGGAACTATATGCAGCTATAAATTGTTGAAAGATAGATTCTGAGGTAAGGACAGGTGATGGGGAAAGGGTGGTAAGGATCAAATCAACATTGATCTGAAAAGCTCCTTCAAGTGACCGTGGCCACAGACGCTGGGGATCCAGAGAAAGAATTTTTAAGTAAAGGGGACAAAAAACCAATTTGATCTTTAGTATCTTTTGTCATTGGCAGTAGCTCAGATGTCAAACTGACAAAATGAAAGAGAAACAAATGAGTTAAAAGACTGGCAATAAGTCTAAGGAGGAACTGTAAAGGCTGGAGTTAACAGGAGCAAAGAAGGGACAAGTGTGATGAGAAATATCTTGAAGATGTGGATCTGATGTTACCTACAGACCAGCAAAGCTTCTGGGTCTTGAACAGGGAAGAACAGGAGAGCAAATAGATTTGGGGAAGACAGTGAGTTTAATTGAGCCCTGCTAAACTGAGATGACCAAGTTCAAGGGAAGATGCTAAAATTGGGCCCAGGTCTGAGAATTATGAGCACCAAAGTGGTTAGAGGAGGAATGGGATTTCATTTCCCATCCTTCCCTCCCTGCTTCTTTTTCCTCAGTCACAGCACAATGTAGTTCAGGGCTTACTCCTGACTGTTCTTGGGGATCACCCTGGGGATGATCAGGAACATACATAGTCCCAGGTATTGAACCCAGATTGGTCATGGCAAGACAAGTGCCTTAGACTATGTCTCCATCCCTGGAGTGGGATTTATTGAGCAATTATCAGAAACGATAATTTCTGGGGTGACCTTGGTGAGGTGGATTTTTGTATGGTTAAACAGAATAAATTGTCCAACTGGATTTAGACAACAAGGAGATGGTAGTTACCAATAGCTAAGGGAAGGGCCACTAGGAACCTTGTAATTAAACTGATAGAGCTCAAGAACAGAGGCACGTGTCAGTAGACTGGTAGTAGTATGTCTTCAGGAATAAACAAGAATAAGGTTGTATTGTGGTGGACATGAATTCCATTTTAAAGAAACTAAGTAACAAGTAAAAATGAGGATTAACTGATATTCAATCAAGGTTCAGTCATGTTATTGCCTACCGAGTCCCCAGTTTGACAGATTATTACCAAAAGCCATGGAGAAGTTCTTAGCAGAGAGTTCCTATAGTGTCTTCATGAGTACACACACACACACACACACACACACACACACACACAAGTTTCAAAATTCTTTCTCTAAAAACAAATACTAAAAACAACACCATGTGGGGATGAGAATAATAGTAAAAGTTGGGTGGGGTGTTGCCTTACAAATGGTTGTCCCAGGTTCCATCCCTTGCACCTAATATGGTCCTCTGAGTTTGTCAGGACTAAACCTGGAGCACTACTGGTGTAGCTCAAAAAATAAAAAATCTGAGACACTTGTATTTTCTCAAATATTTTTTCATATAATGCCTGACCTTGTATTTTCTAAAACATTTGTTCCATGGAAGTAAGTGACACATTGAAGTACGCTTCATCTCATTGCACTGCTCTGTGCATGTTGCCTCATGAAGTTTTTGGAAAACATTCATTTTTAACATTAAAGTACATAGCCTAACCTATGGCACTCCTGAGAAAATGCAAAGCCTTAGTCAAGTGCTGAACAGTGACAAAAATCCATTTTTATTATTCAGAAAGGAACATGCTTCACAGGGAAAGAGGAGTGGAGTTTCACATTGGAGAAGATGTGAGAGCTCAGTGGAGGTATATTTGGGATAACTATAAATACAGTTTTCCCTGGCATGAATGAATCTTAGAGTGTTAGGAATATTTAGAAACAATACAATTATCGGCAAGAAAATGCTCAGTTGACCATCCCATTCAGTCTCTTTTATTAACTTGGCCACACCTGCCACCCTCCGGCCCCGTGATTCTGTCTTCAGACACAAAGGGAAGGAGCCCCATAACAAATATTGCCGCTAAAGCTTCCAAATAATAAAATAATAAATTAGAGAAACCACCTTCAAGAAGCTTTGTTTGTAGTCAAAAAGGAATTTTTCCTTTTGATACAATGACATTTATTTCTTTATGCCACTGTTTATCAACTTCTTGTCCACAGACGCCACTGGAATTTCTGCCTTTGTAGTCTAGGATGCATTTATCCCTATTTATAGCAGTCTGTATGTGTAAAAGGATGAAAGTCACCTGTCAGGCAAATATTAATGATGGGGCCTCTCTATGCCATTCACTGTGCAAGTCTTTTGAGCTATGGTGATGACTAAATGGAATGTGTTTCTCTGGCTTGATGTCATTGGAAATCATGGCATGGAGAGATAAAAATGTGGATTTAAAGAAATCTACTTCATTGACCTTTTGGCTCTTCCCACAGGAGGGAAAATGCTGACTGCCTTTTCTGACATGTTTGTATGTGGGGGCACCTACAAGATATCTGCTTGTCTCTGTAGTGACCCTATCAGGCAAAAGACTTTTCTTAGTGATGAGTTTGGTGGAGTATCCAGTATGAGTGATGAGTAGGTGGAGCATCCTCTCTCTGTCCTTTGGGAACTGCCCTTGATCTCAGACAAATCATTGCAGGTGACTTTGACCTCTGAAAAAGCAGAGGATATATGTATGTTTAGAGATGTATGTTTCCTACATCATTATATAGGCAGCTGACTTTCAGTGATGAGTCCCAGAAGGCAGAGATGAACCGCTTGGAGTCATGGTTCTAACGTAGGAAGAATCAGAGTTCTGCTAATGTGGAAAGGATCAGTGGGAAATCATAGGGAACTAAGCTTTGGGTTTTTATTTTTCTTGACCATGAAAATGTTAATTTATTGCACACTGTAGGTTCTGACTTGTTTCTGATTTCTCACTTAGTTCCAGACAGTTCTGACATTTCCAGGATTCAAAATTGAGGTTGGAACTAAAAAAGATGTTAAAAGTTAATTTCTTTGGTCATACTCGTTAGTTCTCAGGGCTCAGAGGCCACTCCCTTGCAGTGCTCAAGGGACCATGCAATATTGTGGATTGAACCAAGTTCTCGTGTACCACAGCACACATACAGTCATGTTGAGTTTTTCTTTCTCATTTTAAGTTTCTTTTTTTGTTGTTGTTTTCTGGGTCACACCTGGCGACGCCGAGGTTACTCCTGACTCTTGCCTCAGGAATTACTCCTGGTGTGCTCAGGTGACCATATGGGGATGCCAGGGATCGAACCGAGTCGGCTGTGTGCAAGGTAAGTGCCCTACCCACTGGGCTATTGCTCTGAACCCTCTTTTTTGGTTTTTAAATGAAAGAAGAGACCCATCATATGTTTAACAGAAGACCATACTCTTTCCCAGTAATAGACACATAGTGGTGTCTTATGGACTGAAAGCGCAAGGTTTGCCACTAAAAAAACCTCTGTCTGGGCTCATTCTATTCATGGTGTACTAGAGTTTTCTGTGGAAGTCTGGTGGGGACTAGGGAGGTGATAGAGAGAAAAGTATTTTCTTTTACCTTCCAGCTGAACAGCAGCAGGAAGGAAATGAAAACCAAGAATGACAGACTGATTAGTGAGTAGATTCCTAGGGGGAAAAAGAAAAACTATTCTTGGGATGAAGTCGAAGCCCCGAGGCGCAATAATTCAAGGCTCAAGTTGCACAGATACAAAATCATTTTCTTCATTATTCTTAGATTTTTTCAAGTGCCTTTTATATGTCAGATATTAGAAATATATTCATGAAGTGAAAAGTTTTTCTTGTAAATTTTGATGTGCAGAGAACTAGAGAGTAAATGTAGAGAATTAGAGAATGAACGTTACAAAAAAGAAAATATCAGTGTAAGAGCAATTAGAAGTTCTAGGCTGAAAGGAAAGATGGTGGTCAAGGTGGTGTTTTTATTGAGGACGATGACATTGGAATAAAGATGGGAAGGGGCAAGGGAATGAGATATGCCTGAACGTAACGGGGGACCATCGAGTGTGACACGAGGTAGCAGGAGGTTAGTGTACTTCATGAGGAACAAGGAGACCATTGGAATAAAGATGGAAGGGGGGCAACGTGGAATGAGGTATGCTGTCCGTAAACCAAGGGGGACCATCAGTGTAAACACAGGTAGCAGGAGTTTACCATGTGTACTTCAGAGGAACAAGACCACTAGTGGGAGAAGAGGGAGAATATTAGGAGACGGGTTTAGAGTTATAAATTCAAGGGTCATGTTGTGGTGACCTTTCAGTCACTCTGAGGACATTGACACTGACTCTGTGGAAAGAGTTGAGGAGTCTCTTGCAACAGCTTGGAATAGAGTGACCATAAAGAGTAATCAGGTGCTATATTTGAAGATAGAGAAAAAGAAGATTCCCAACTGGTTGGGTGTTAGATGTGAAAAAGCGACCTGGGGATGATTCATTACATTTTTATTCAAGACAACTGGAAAGAGATGGAGTTTAGAATGTTTTAGTTTTTATTAGTTTTAAAATAGTGATTGTTGCCTAAAGGCTGGCTGAAGAAAATTAAGGTCTTGGTGAGTTGGCTGGCCGAAATACAACCTTGAGGGTGATCTTTAGAAAAACAATAGAAAAATCTTTCTTCTTGCTGGTGTTACAAGTTACTCAAAAATCAAGTGGAAGTTTACTTTTACTCTTTTGCCCGAAGAATTTTGGCGTTATACTATTTAATGAAACCCAGGTAATATGGGCACATTTGGGGAGAGAGAGCAGAGAAAGATAGTGTATTAAGAATTTCAAGGGACTTTAGCATGTTATTTTTAAGGTAATATAAGTATAGAATCATGAGTACAAAATATGTCCAATATCTGCAAGTATACCCAGTAAACATTGACACTGATGAGCTGATAATATTTGATGCATAATTGATGCTGATGAGCTATGTATCGATGAGCTCTACCTACTAGAAGTAAAGTCTGCGATGGGAACATATGTCCAAGATGATAGTACTCCATTGTCGGGCGCCACGAGGTCCCGACGATGCCGAAGCGAGTCTTCTACACTCCGAAGCCGGCGAGCGGATGAGAACTCCAGGAATCCGATGCAGTTTAAGGCTTTACTTATCACAGGTTCAGGCATACAAATCAGCAAAGGAAAAAACCCGATGCTTAGGATTCCAGGCTGGAACCCCAGCCACGTGTGAGGCCAAGATGGCGCAACCACCTTATGTAAAAGCTTCCAAAGGGGGATGACGCTCCCAAGGGAGAAGTCCCCAGGAAGAAGAAGAGGCCGAGCGGGGAACGGCTGGATTTATATCCCTGTAACTCAGACCTTCCTCCCACTGTTATGCAAGCAGGGAGGGTCCAATGCCCTAGGTAATCCCTCCCTGCACCTCACCTAAGGCCTTTACTGTGCTAATGTTTTGGGCCGAAATCTGCTTAGGAATGCTTTTGCCAGTGTAAGAGAAGGGGGTTTCTGAGATGGCATGTCTCTGTACCTTGACCAACACCAATGCCCCCAGTTAAAATATTTCCCCAAGCCTTCACAGTCTCCTCTTACTTCATTGTAGTTTTTATATTTTGGTTGCCTTTTGAGTATATCAGGGGAGCCATGCTTGTTTGCTTGGAAGCAAACAGCATCTCTCTCTGGTCTAATTACTTAGGTGTCCTCTGCGTGGCCAGGCTAATATGCTGGTGTAAGATCTAGCTAGTCCCCGCGATGATTGTGATAGCATGGGAGAATATTTATACCAGCTAGTACAGCATACATGGTCGGATAAACTGCCACATTTAGACTACCCCTTATCTACGGAGTGATTTGCGGGAGGCAATCAGAGCAGATGCAGCGGCCCTTAGGAGTCCTGCAACGCTCCGATAATAAAATCTTGGTGATTCACATTCACGAGCCATGACCCAAGAGATTCCCAGGCGTCTCGAAAAGATCAACAAGTTGCAAAGATTCTTCCAAGCTGAGCAAGGCTGAGTTGTCCAAGACACTCTGGAGGGGGCTGGTGAGCTGCTTTTATGAACAGAACCTCAGCAGCAGAAACCTTCCCACTGCACAACTGCTGCATGCTCTGGCCAAGATTCCATTGCTAAAGATGAGCCTCAATCAGAAGCTTATTTGTTGAAAAAAACTCAGGCATGCAGTTTATGAATGAGAAATCTCTGGGATTTCATGGAGTACAAATGGACTACCTCCCCGTATCTCCCATATTTCTGGAAGCTTCATGGCTACTTAAAACACACACATAGACACACACACACGTGCACACACACACACACACACACACACACACCCCAGGGCTGCCGCAGTTGAGAAATTTAACTCTAATTGTCATCAAACCATGCATTTTGGACCTCCTGGAGCGAAGCATCTCAAACTCTAAAACACTAATAAATCAGGAAGTAGCACACGATGGATGGACAGTAATGTAGAAGGCAACCAATTTCAATTAGCAGAATAAACTTCTACAGAGGGGCTTAACCTCTAACAACATCTTAATATAAGAGCTTAATGGCTTCATGGTGAGATGCAACAATCTTCACTAACTTTCTTCTGGAACACAGTTTTTGATCATTCTTTTAGCAGTTATTTATAACAAGCAATATAAAATAAATTACTGATATTTATTAAAATATATAAATATATGAATTTATTTATTTATATATAAATGTATTCATTAATATATTTATTATATATATTAAATATAAATTAGTAGTTATTTAGATACTTAAACCAAATTATTGATAATAAATAAGCCTGCTATGGGGGCGAGCTTAAAAGTGATATTGTAGAAATTTTAAAATAATGGTGGTGGGAGAAGATGCAATGTGGTGAAGGTGGGACTGATAATTTTGGAATATTGAGCCGTCTGTAATAAATTATAAACAACTTTTCCTTGAAGCACAATGGTATATAAAGTGTAAGGGAAAATAAAATTTAAAAATATGAAAGAAAATCAAGGACTAAGAAAGATGGTAGCTGCATTTGTTTGAAAAGTGAAGGCTATTGGAAGACTCAGAATTCATAGACATGATAACTTTCTCACTACAGATATCACTACATCCTTTAGAAGAATATGTTAGAAAAAAAGATGCCTTAGCCATAAAATAAAGGAATAGTAAAAGAAACATCTTATATCTATTTCTTTTGAGGACAACTGGACCAATTTAAGAGAATTGAAACTATGATAAAAACCTCTGTGTAAAGACCACATGAAATACAACTCAGAGGCATGATTCTGACTGCAGATAATGTTGCCAGTAGAAACTCTGATGATCTAGAATATCAGAAACACTGAGGAAAGGGGTGGGGACCTAGAAGAGCCTGCAGTTAAAGAAATCAGTCATTAGGAAAGCATGGGTTAGAGATCTCGAGGTTTCTATTCAGGAATCTGTAAAGCTCATTCTGCAACTAAGTCAAAAAGTCAGTTGAGGAGACACAACCCAGGGTTTCTGTGCAGTTTCCTACAAAAGTTCTGTGGCACAGGACAGAAGATACTTGCTCTTAGGAGACAGTGAAGTGGAGGCCATGTCACTGAAAGAACACTGAGACAAAAGAAAAATAAACCTGAGGAAATTTTGAATAAATGCTTGTATAATTTATAAATACTTGAGTAAGTGATAGCATAGAAAACAGGCATATCAACATTGCTTAAAGTCAGCATGGTTATGTTTGAGAGAGAGGGACATTTGTCTAACATGGTTCTTCCTATATCACTTGCCACTTGTCTTTGCATTGTTCATCAATTTATTTGCTTGGTGGGCACCAGTAACATCTCCATAAGGCCTGTCCTAAGCAATTGTAGCCCAAAGTCTGCTTGCTCCAGGAACACGAAAGAGCCTCAAACCATTCCTTCAGGTCATGGGAATGAGGTGCATAATTTGTTACTGGTTTTTGGCATATCAAAATTGTTGGCATATCATAATTATTTACTGGTTTTTTGACTTCTGGGTAGCTTGCCAGGCTCTGTGCCATGTAACTTCATATACTATCTCTTCCTATATATGAACAACAAAATACCCTGATAGACTAATTCAGCGGTATGTGAAGGTCCTGAAGAGGCATGGGCACCATTCCCAAGTCTTATAGTCTGGCAAGGGCATTAGTAGACTTGCTAGAGGCCAAGACCAAGTATTTTTAACATTTTATTGTACCACCGTGAGATACACAATTAATGTTGTTCCACGTTTGGAGGGGTTTTCGGTCACACAGTGTTCCCAGCACCCACCCTCACCAGTGCCCATCACCCACAACCCATGTCCCCAATTCCACTCCCTCCCATAGCCTTACCTAAATGGCAGGTTCTTTTTCTCTCTCACTCTCCCTCTCTCTCTTCCTTCTCTCTACATTGCCGGTCACTCCTATCCACTTAGAAGCCATCATTTGCATTTTTTGCCTGTATTTAATGCTCAGTTCTATGTTGGTATCAGCACCTCTTGACATTTATTTCACACATATTTCCTTCTCTATCTTCCCTAACCTCTGGCTCCTTGCGCTTGTGGTAATTTCCACTTTTGGTAAAGACAACCTGGTATATTTATGTCATGCAAATAAATGCAGTCATTCTATCTCTCTCTCTTTTCCTTCTGACTAATTTCACTCAGCATGATTCATTCCATATCCATCCATTTATAACACAAATTCCTTAACTTCATTTTCCTGACAGCTGCATAGTATTCCATTGTGTAGATGTACCACAATTTCTTTATCCAGTCATCAGTTCTAGGCATACTAGTTGTTTCCAGGTTCTGGCTATTGTGAATAGTGCTGCTATGAAAATCAAAAGTGCAGCTTTGTTTCCGCTGTGTGTTTTAGTCCCAGGGTATATTCCCAGGAGTGGTAGGGCTGGGTCAAAAGGAGCTCAATTTCTAGTCTTTGGAGGAATGTCCATATTATTTTCCCGAAAGGTTGTACACAGAGTCGACATTCCCACCAACAATGTACAAGAGTTCACTTTTCACGCAGCCACGCTCCAACACGTGTTGCTTTTACCATTTGGATATAGACCAGTGTCTGTGGTGTGACAGTGATACTCTCATTGTTGTTTTGATCTGCATCGCTCTGATGATTAGTGATGAGGAAACATTTTTCATATGCACTTTTAGCCATTTAGTTTATTCCTTGTCTAATTTTATGTTCATATCTTCTATACCATTTTCTAATGAGATTGGCTCATTTTTTCTCATATAGTTGCTTGCTGGTGCTGATATATCCTGGATATTAACCTTATCAGATGGGTATTATTGGAAAATATTCTCCCATTCTGTGGACTGTCTTTCTATTTTTCAAAACGATTACTGTTTCTTTCGAAGTGCAGAAGCTCTTCAGTTCATGTAGTCCCCATATATTGATATTTTCTTAAAGTTGCTTTGTTAATGGTGTTTCCTATTTGAGAAGATGTCTTTAGCTTCAATAGTCATTGGAGGGTTTCCTATATTTTCTTCAACGTCACTTTATGGAAGTTGGAGTCTGATATTCAGATCTTCAATCAATTTGATCTTGATTTTTGTGCAAGGTGGTAGACACAGGTCCCAAATTCAATTTTTCCCACATGTTGCTGTCCCGATTTTTCCAAGCACCACTTGTTGAAGAGGCTTTCCTT